>JANAVB010005521.1:0-33511 GCA_029216955.1 Iris pallida
CCACGACCCATACTTGTTCATTCTTATTTATATGATTCATGTGGATTGAGTATAGTTTAGATTAGACATGATACCCATGACCTTGACAGCTTATACGTACTCGAGTCGGGCTGGAGTCCGCTCGATACTAGCTGGATTGCTCACGAGCTCGCGTCTGAAAACCGGGTGCGGTCGTGACAAGTTTTTTTGGTGGCCCATGCAGGTAAGAGCATATCGTATCGGTTACATAACTGTACTGGTACGAGCCTGCGACAATGACTAAACCTTAGAAATCTCAATCCACTCTGCTTTTAAAATTCTCCTAGAAATTCTTTACGTCTTTGAAAACTCCATATTTGTTATCGATTATACTTTCTTCTTGCTTTCCGTACATTGATTCTCGTCCCTTATATTTCAAAGTGACGAACGATCGTGTTGTCTAGGATTTATCAGAATTCTTAATATAATATAATATTGCTTAATTATTGAATATTTGGCTGTTTATAGATATGAGATTATAGTTGGCATATGCCTAGATATCTGCCGGTAGAATTGTTAGCAACTAGTTATAAGGTTATAAGATTTAGTGACCGAGTTTTAAGGAGTAGTGTGACCAAAGTGGGGTAGAAGTCATCAAGTATTCGGAGTTACAAAATGGCTAGGAGAGGAATGTAAAATATTTGGAGAAATTAAATTTGAGAAGATTAAGGACTTTGAATTTTAAGGAATAGTCATGAATTGGAATTTCGAGGACGAAATTATTTTTAAGGTGGATAGATTTGTGACTTCCCTTCCCGGAGAATTTTTTAAAATATTTTTTTATTTATTTGATTTAAATAGAGATTTTAGAATTTATAAATGTTTATTTAGTTAATTATTATGGTAGATGATTTTAGCCAGGTTGAGTTTTGAAGTACCAGACGACTAGGAATCATGGCCCGGGTAGTGCAGCGGCGTGCCTTAACTAGTATATTAGCCGTGCCAAGGGGGACCCAGCCATAAGTGAGTCCTAACAAGGAAACCAGGCCATGTTACGCTTAACCTTTCTAGATGTTTAATTATTTAAATAATTAAATTATTACTTACAGAAGACCTGGTTGTACTCAGCTAGTCTGAAGACTAGACTCGAACCGAGCCCAGCCATGTAGACCCTTACTGCGACCAAGACGGCCACATAGATATACTGCATGTATATGGGTGTTTTATTTTAATGATCAATGACTAGTTATAAATATTGGTTAAATAATATATATTATTGCTATTAAAATTATATTTATATTTTTATATTTTGTTATTCTAAAATATTCGTTTACTTGAAATATCATTATTGGTTGTAGGACTGTTGACTAGAACAACATACATATGATATATTGGTCTGTGTTAATTGATTAGATGAAATATATGTATTAATCATTTTGTGTGTATTTCGTGTACTTAAGTAATTAAATGTAGTAATTCATAAGTAAATATATAAATACTATATTATATAAATAAGTCATATATATATTAGTATAAATAAATATACATGTAATTGTATGTATAATATATAATATAGATATATATGTGTATATATAGATAATAAATTATATACATATATACATGTATTGTATGATATATCTAGATATATATGTGTATATAGATAAATAAATTATATATATATATATACATGTATTTGTATGTGTATATATATAGATATATATGTGTATATAATAAATATTATATAGATATATATGTGTATATATAGATAAATAATTATATATATATATATATATATATATATATATCTATATATATATATATATATATATATATATATATATATATATATATATATATAAAAATATATATAATATATAGATATATATATATATATATATATATATATATATATATATATATATATAATATATATATATATATGTATTTGTATGTGTGTATATAAATAAATGTATATATATATATATATAAATATATATATAGATATATATATATATATATATATAATATATATATATATATATATATATATATATATATATAATATATATATAGATATATTATAAAAACAAATATTTTTATTATATATATATATATATATCTATATAATATATAGATATATATATATATATATATATAAATATATATAAATATGTAATATATATAGTGGCAAAGGAAAGAAAAAGAAAAACATATAACAAATAAAACCAACCTAACAAGCCCGGCCCAACCGAGTATATATATATATATATATATATATATATATATATATATATAATATATATATATATATAATATTAGTGGCAAAAGGAAAGAAAAGAAAACATATAACAATAAACCAAGCCTAACAGCCCGGCCCAACCGAGCTCAGCTAAACCCGAGCTCAGCCCACACAGGACTCCCCAACACCCGAACTCTCCAGCAGACCCCGAACCTATATACACAGATGAGATCGGAAGAGAAGGAAAGAAAAACCTACGAAACCCTAACCCTTCACACGACCAGGCCGAACTCCCACGAAGTTGGAGCACCTCCGTGCCACCCTGCACCGCCGTGACAAGCGCCAGAGCACCGCCAAGCAGCTGTAGCCGACCGAAAAATAGAGGAACGCTCTGTTTTGTCGGTAGTAGGTACCCGTTTTCCCGATTAGAATTTTTCTTGTCTCCGCAACCAAATTTTGACCCGTAAATTTCTACGTGTAGATGGGTTAATCCTCTACAAGACCCTTCAAGTAGATCGATCTGGTTTACTCTAGATTATATTGAGAATTCTTGGAAAATCAAGAAATATCACAAATCTTAGAATGCAAACACTGCTTTCAAACCCTGTTTGGAAAGGCGAATTTATGTCGATCTATTGCGAGTTTTAGAAATCCATTAAAACAGATTCAATGACAACCTAACCTTGATGGAAACCCAATATTTATTTTTGTTTCTCGTTGTTTAGTCAGCGATAGAAATCAGATTAAAAATCGAAATAAAAACATAAAAAACAGTTAGGAACATTGAAATTCTTCGAAACCAATGTGCGTTTCGCCAATCCGGGCGACGTGGTCGCAAACTGAAAGCATCGAAAGGTGTGTAACGGCTTCGTGGATGTGTGGGCTTTGACGGAATTCAAATTGGTCGCGTGTGGGCGACGAATTTGATGCTTATCCGTCGAAATTCACCGTATCGACCTCTGTGCAAGTTTCCCAATTACTTTGTGCACGCTCGTTAGATCGAGACAAAACATGCGCCAACAGGACCGTATCATTTTTTTTGGTCCTATATGCCATGTTTGGTCCGATTCTGAGACAACTGATTGGATCACCGATTTGTGGGCCCCACGGTCCGACTCAACGGGCAATTTTGTGCACGGCCCATCGTAATCCACAATTGGATATGCCGTTGGGTTCGTATCATCAAAACGAATCCGTAGACATGTAGTTTGACGACTTTAGAGACCATTAACTCTGGCACGCCTTTCGGTGCAAAGCAGGTCCAACAGCAGACACTGTTTTTGCCCAAAATTACCGTTTTGCCCCTATGTCCAGAATTAGACTTAAGGATGGGCAATCCTAGCTAATTTGATTATTCTGAGACTGTTGGCATTGTCTATTTCAGCTTTCAGAGACAATTGTGATGATTTAGACTTTATGGCTTAGTAGTGGACTAGATTGTTATTGGATCTGCGTACAACCTCCAGGCAAGATACCTTGCCTCCCTCTACAGTTTATTTATATGCCTATTTATATTATTATACAGTTTTACTAGTTGATTATTTATATGTGATTTGTATATGCCTACTAGTATATATATAGCCTTGTTTATAATTAGCTTTGTAGTTCATATTGGATTAGTTTTCTCGTGTATCGTGATTGGGTAGTGTCGTGTCATCACTTGTTCTTGGACTGAGTCGCATCATGTCATAGGATGAATAAGTCATAACGGAACTGCTTTACATCCTTGTCTTAAAATCTTGAAGCTAACCTGCGAGTCCACATCAAGGGCGAGGGTTAGTAGTTAAGCTAACCTGCGAGTCCAGATTAGGGGCGACGGTTACTAGTTATCTGTCCACACCTGCGAGTCCACATTAGGGGCGAGGGTGATGCTAATCTGTGAGTCCACACCACGGAAGAGGGTTAGTAGTATATGGTTCACACCTGTGAGTCCACATTAGGGACGAGGGTGATGCTAGCCTGCGAGTCCACACTAGGGGCGAGGGCTAGTAGTTGTTCAAACCTGCGAGTCCATACTAGGGGCGAGGGTTTGAGTATTCGTTTGGTTATCCATTGACATCGTGATATCGTGTTCTTTTGTTCTCCTCCAGCAGTTCGCTTAGGCGTAGTGGTTCTTCCTGTTGTGTATAGTCGTATTTTCATGCTGATTGGTCTTTTTCCGTTTATTTTCTATATTTTCTTTATTGCATGATAAACTGCTAGATAGGCATGTTTTTATGTATCTTGCTATGTCCCCTGAGGACCTGATGATCTCTTCAGGTTAGTTATTGCATGGAGTTAGTTAGCAGCTCGGGATGACGGACGATTATGACACTTGTGGAGTCCGGATGTAATGATATTGCTTGCGGGATTCAGGTATTGATACCATATTTATTATCCAGTTCATTCAGCTCGTGTTTCCCTTTCATCATCATGATATATCATATTTATTGATTCGGTTTATAGACTCATGTTATTTCTTGGAGTCTAATCGGACATGCATGCTAGTGGGCTGCAGACCACGACCCATACTTGTTCATTCTTGTTTTATATGATTCCTATGAATTGAGATATAGTTTAGATTAGACATGATATCCATGACCTTGACAGCTTAAACGTACTCGAGTCGGGCTGGAGTCCGCTCGATACGTAGCTGGCTTGCTCACGAGCTCGCATCCGAAAATTGGGTGCGGGTCATGACAACCGTCTTGGTCATTGTTTGTCATGAACACCGTCCTCACATGAGAAGAGATGGAAGGAACGGTAGAGGACGTGCCCTCTGAATCATACCCTTGTATTGAAAAATCGTCAGGGTATATAGGAATGTTCTCCTCTGGTTCAGACTCAGAAGGAGTGGTACCCCCAGCTTCAGAGCTTACCTCGTCTTGGGACCCGATGACGTCCTCAGGGACGTCCGGATCCACTGCATCTGTGGGGAGAATTGTTTCCCCTGGTACATCTTTCTGGAATACCGGATTATTGTGGACGTTCGGAGGGGTGCTACCCCCAATTTCGGCCACCCACAGAGGTGTAGTTGACGAATCCCTAAGTGTTGAAGATTTTGTTTTAGAGCGGGTGCCATGAAAAACTCCTCCTATGGTGGTTGTGGACAACCGCTTGGATGCGAGTTTCCTGGCCCCGCTAGTTAAGATTTTTGGACTAGAGACGTTTGTTTTCTTCCCTCTTCCGCTGCCAGGGATCTTCAGAGCAGAATTGCAGGAGGCGACGAGAAGCGCCTCGTCTTCTGAGCTTGGATGTTGTAGTCGTTGGAAGACGGACCGACGATCTTCTTGTACTGCCGCGTTGTTACAGCAGCAGTTGACAATGACTTGGGTGCAGTGATGTCCATGATAGGACTCTCTGCACACTAAAGCTTATTCTCTTTCTTTGTGCTTGTGAAGGATCACGTCACGCAAATCAGGTGCATCCCGAGCAACCTATACACCCGTTTTGTGGGCCCGAGAATCCCGAGCATCTGAGTGTGTTGGCACCATATTTGCTCCCTGATTGTTGGGAGACTCTTGGGAACCACTCTGTCTGTTTGCCGCCGGGTGCTGGACTCGAGTGGTTCGGTACAACTTTCCATCGGAGGCCCGCATAATAGTAAGCGGAGCGCTCGGATGGTCAGAGGTTGGGACAGCTGACTGAGCTCGTCTAGCCCGTGCTGTTCTAGACTTCTTCACTCTAGCACCCGAGGGTGCATAGTAGAAAGAGTCCAAATGGTGCCGCACAGAGTCTGGCACATTTTCTTGGGAGCATCTGGAGTCAGGACCACCAGAGAGGCGGTCAAAGACTGAACCCGAGCCGCATGGAGCATTCCTGCGGTTGGAATTTATGGCCGTACTGGAATTCATGTGGCTTGATCTGTTGGCCACATCAGCATTCATGCGGCTGGATCTGTTGACCACATCAGCATTCATACGGCTGGATCTGTTGGCTACATCAGCATTCATGCGGCTGGATCCGCTAGCCACATCAGCATTCATGTGGCTGGATCTGTTGGCCACATCAGCATCTATGCGACTGGATCTGTTGGCCACATCATCATTCATGCGGCTGGATTTAGTGGCCGCATGAATCTTCATGCGGCTGGGATTGTTGGCCGCATGAGCCTTCTTCATGCAGCTGGCACACTTATGCGGCTTCTTCCTGGACCGCATAGAGTCCCCATTCGCTTCCTCAAGTCCAGCATCGTAGTGCTTCCCTCTAGCAGACTTGAGAACAGCAGGATCCTCTGTGGCCTGAAATGGGGGCGCATGCGAATCTCCGCCGTCCTGGACAGCAGAGAATACTTCGTCCAGAACTTGGGAATGAACAAATGATTTGGGCCTCCACTCCGTGCGGGCCTTCTTCGTGTGGGCTCGCTTCTGGATCGGGCCAGCGCTCCTGTCGGAGAGCATTTCTTCGAACGCATGTTGGTTGAAGCGGACGACCAGCATCTGTTGTGTGGAGCCAAGTTTGGCTGCGTCCGATTACGTTAGCAACTTCTCAGCCATGGAGAAGTTAGTCCCCAGCAGAGTCGCCATCGTGTTTGCTATTGATTATAAAAGAACAGAATAGTTTTGTGGGAGGACTGGACTTTTACTTCACAATACAAACTCGCTCGTACAAAGGAGAGCCTAGGAACAAAACCTAAGAAAAGCAATCTAAAGTACAATTATTTATTTTTAATTCTGGGGGGTGACAGTAGAGGCTTGGGAGAGTGACGACAACTCTGCCTTACACCTTGGACGATCGAACGCAACTTCGGCTCCGGGAAAGAAATGCTCTTTACGTGTACGGGGGTTGCTAGTCTCTCTGCTCGGGCTCTGTGCGACTGCTCCTCTCTCCAGGATTTTGCAAGGGAATGGCACCTTGCTATTTATATGGCTTTGTGATAAGTATGGTGTGCAGTAATTGCTCCTTAAAAAGTGGGCGGTTAAGGATTTGATTACAATTAGCCTTGATCTTGTTTGTTGGAAATTAATCTGGGCCGTTACTATTGATTGTAACAAATCTGGGCAGTTAATGTTGATTGCGCCAAATCTGTATGGTTTGTTGGAAATTGATCTGGACAGTTAATATTGATTGCAACAAATCTGAATCGTGATGATTTGTTGATATCAGCAAATCCGAGTGAATAAATCTTGGTTAATCTTCTGCCACGTGTCCCAACTGCATGTTATGTCGATTGCCATAAATCTGAATTGTTGGAATTTGATCAACTCCTGCCACATGTCCCAACTGTCTGTTATGTCGATTGCTATAAATCTGAATTGTTGGGATTTGATCAACCTCTGCCACGTGTTCCAACTGCTGCGAGCCGCATGGAGGACTGTCATAGTTGAGCCGCATGAGTGTGGCCTCGTGTCAGAGCCGCATAAGGGTGGCCTTATCTAAACCGCATAGAAGTTCTTTAATCTGAGCCGCATGAAAGTCCTTTAATCTGAGCCGCATGGACGTCCTTACAACTGAGCCGCATGGACGTCCTTTAATCTGAACCGCATGAAGGTCTTTACAACTGAGCCGCATAGAAGTCTTTGCAACTGCGCCGCATAGAGGTCTTTGCAACTGAGCCGCATGGACGTCCTTACAACTGAGCCGCATAAAGAGCTTTGGAAATGGGTGGATCGTGCCAGCTGTAAATATTTTTCTCGTCTCTCTAGGAGCACGTCAAGAGTCATCATTTCACATTTATGTCAGAGCCGTCAATCTGTTGTGTCAGGGCTGCTGCATTGCGTTAGAGCATTAAATAAGCCAGCTGCACAGAGTAATGATGGCCAGCTGTGGATGCCTGCTTTTGAACTACCCACGGCCACATGGCTTTTCTGAGCCGCATAGAGCTCTCGGGGACTTCTGTACCGCATGAAGCTCTAAGGGACTTATGAGCCGCATGAAGCTCTAAAGGATTTATGAGCCGCATGAAGCTCTATGTGATTTTCTGAGACGCATGAGGCTCCCACTACTTTGAGCCGCATGGATTTTACTTGTTCTTTTCCATGCTTCTACAGTTAGGTGGATCCCTCCTGATCTTGCCCCAGATATCATGCTATCCACAACGCATTCTTTCAAAGGAAAGAAATCCAAGTCCTATCGCATGGTCTCTGCCTCGACAGACGAAGCCCTGGTTAGTACCTGTTCTGGTCCCTCCTATCAGCGGGGAGTTAATCAGGCTCTCAGGAAGTAGTACCTCCACCTGCTATGACCCCCACACCCGATACTTCGAAAGCAGGTTCATCTCAACCTCCTACAGCATACAAGAAGAAGCAGAAGGAGGTTTGTTTTGATAAACCTTAGAGGTAAGACTCAGTAGTAGGGCCAATCGAGCCCTATAGCTTTGATATATTAGCACAACTTGCTAATACTTCGGCCAGACTGTCGTTCTTCGAGCTTCTCCGTCTCTCTAAAGAGACTCAGGACGCCCTTGGTAAGGCGTTATAAAATGCTGATTCCTTCCCCAGCCAGGTCCAGTCGCCTAAGAAAGATCCTACCGCTTGTCCACATTGCCATAGTATGGTTGAGACGATTCCAAACATTACCTTCGCTCATCAAGACATGCTGCTAAAGAATAATTGGCACAATAGTTCCTATACTATACAGGTTACATTGTTGCCATTAAGGTCGATCGCATCCACATCGGCCATGGCTATTCCTTTAATATCATCCCACAGGCGATATTGATGCACCAGTTGACTGCATCTAACACTACCATCAAAAATTTTAATGCCGGAAAGAGCAATCCGTTGAGCAAGATCCGTGTGAAGTGCCAGATAGATGATCTCCAAACGGATGTGACCTGTTATCTTATTCATGCAAACATTTCTTACAATGTCTTGCTGGGACATCCGTAGATATATGAATAGATGATCGTGCCCTCCACCCTCCATCAATTCATGAAGTATGTGGCTAGGTACGTGCAAGCCCCTATATTTTAAAATATTATTTTTATAATTTTAAATAGCATTTATATCTTTAAAATGAATTATTGTAATTATTATGAATTTTTCTAGAATTGTTAAATGATTTATCATTTTGTAATTATTTAAATTTTTTTAATATCAATTTATAATTGTTTTAATTATTTTAAATATTGTTTACAATATTCGATTTGTCTGTGCAAATTAAATTTACACAGAGCAACAGCGGGGGGGTATTATGCAAATTTGATTTTGCATTAACTAAGGCGGTGGACTGGGTTGTAATTATCAAATCTATGGGGGTTTTTCTGCAAAATCTACCCTCGTCGTCGGCTGGCCATTGGCCGAACGGCGACCAGCGACCGACCTAGCCGAAACCCTAATTCCTATTTCCTTCCCAAAATCCCCAAATTGACCCCAAATTCTGGCCTATAAAACCCCCAGTCGAAACCATAACCCTAATCACTACCCCGACCGCCCTAGCCACCACCCTTCACCCGTCTTCCCCGACGAACCCTACCGGAACCCTAGATCTAGGATTCCAGCCGCCCTAGGCCACGTCCCGACGAGCCACTACCACCAATCGACTCGCCTGAGTATGGCGACTCGGCCCAAATTTTCTCAGGCCATCCCGACGTCTCCTCCGTTGTGCAGCAGCCTCGATCGCCGGACACGTACGTGTCTTTTCATCTCTCGTGTCGCGTTATGTCTCACATTTATATCACTGGACTCGCCAGGACACGAGGAGCTCACTGATGTGCTCAGACACGGCAAATTCATGTCGTGCTAGCCACGGACACAGGACTCGTGTCGATTTCGCACTCGTGTCCCTAACTGTCGGAACATAGGTTTAATATTAATGGGTTAACGGGTTTCATAAACTGATTATTGGGTTTAAAACCCATTACCCTAAATTTATTATATAAACTAACTACGCCCTATCCCTATCAAGCTAACCTGAGCTAACCCCGTGGCCAGCCTGAGCAATGTTAAGCCCCCCGTTCCTATAGGCCGAGTTCGAGCCCCCCTTACGTTTATTTTTTGTTTTGTTTTAATTTTATTTGTTTTATTATATATATATGTATATATGTATTTGTATATTTGTTTTATTATATATATATGTATATATGTATTTATATATGTATTTATATATATGTATTTAAAAAAAAATATGTATTTATATATGTATTTATATATATATATATATATATATATATATATATATATATATATATATATATATATATATCTTTTTTTCTTTTTTTAACCAAACCTTCATTTTTATTGATCAAGGCTCAAAATGTCGAAGCCAGAGACATATACAAGGCCAAAAAGATGCCTATACAATTATACCAACGAAAGGGACAAAAGAGGGAGGCAAAATGACTCAGGGTACCAGCGCGGACCAGAACGCTGTCGAACTGTGGGAGCACTGGGCGCTCCGCTTATGGCATTGGTGAAAGACTTCCCGAGTGAGCTGGTCGACAGAGTATTGGTGACCTTCGTATCTAGCCTTGTTGTGATTTTTCCAGATCGCCCACGTAGCGGCCGCTGCGAAGATCTAGTGGCCGTGGGAAGCTGAACCCCATAAGGCCGCAAGATCGTGGAAGCGACCGCCCCCTGGCTCTATACTGGAGTGCCGGTTAAGAGACCTCCAGATACTGGTCGACAGGAATCCTTGACAGAAGATGTGGTCGATAGTTTCCATCTGACGGTCGGTGCAGCAATTGCAGGCTGAGGCTAAGCTAATCCTAACGGTGTTGAGGATATCATCGGTAGCCAGTTTCTTTCTAATGACTCTCCACATGAGAAAGGACCACTTCTTGGGAATACAGGTGTGCCAATAGTGTGCACGGACATGATATGGACGCCCTACTCCTTGGCTAGCGATTCTCGACGACCTTACCAAAAATGCCCCCGAGGCCTCGAGCGTCCACTTCAGAGCATCGGCCTCGCTGCCAATACGAAGACCGCTCGATCAAATGCGCTCCGCAGTTTCTATGCCGACCCATTCGCGAATATTGTCCCAATTCCAGTCTTCCGTAATGGGGTTGCACAAGTCTCTGATCTTACTGTTTCTGTGAGCTTCGGCATCAAGCTATCCCCGGTCCATCGCTCCCGGAATAGATCCGTCTCGTCGTCGCCCAGTTGAAGTCTTATTATGGGTTCAGCAAGGTCTCGCCTGCTCAGGATACGACGCCAAGCCGCAAAGGATCTACTGTTGGATATGGCCACTGAAGGATGGATGTGTTTGAAGTATTTGGTTTTCATAAACCTGGTCCATAGATTCTTGCTCGTGCGAAGTTTCCACCACAGTTTCATCGAAAATGCTTTAACGATGTGAGTGAGCTTGTTAAATCCCAGACCCCCTTCCTCAGTAGGATAAGCCATGGAGTCCCAGCTAGCCTAGTGATGCTTGTCTTGGCCGTTGCAATGACCCCAGAAAAATTACAGAAGATCTGCTCGATCGAATAAAGCACCTTCAAAGGCAGAGAGCATGCGGCCAGGGTATGAATGGGGATGGAGTTGAGCACATGTTTGATGAGAATCATCTTGCCACCAAGGGATAAAGTGGCGTTATGCCACCTGTTAATTTTATTCCTGATTCTAGTGATCAATTTCTGAAAGAAGCCAACGTTGGATTTACCATACACCAGAGGGCACCCGAGATAGTTGAATGGAGGATGGTCAACCGTAAAGGAAGTTAAGTTGGAGAGCCCGATTGCGTGCTCTCTTTTGGTGTTGTGGTGGGCATAGATGACGCTCTTGGAGGGGTTGATCATCTGGTCGGAACATGTGGAGTACCTCTGCAGGGTGTTATGGACGACCACCACCGTCCTTTCGTCCCCAGAAGAGAAAATAAATAAATCGTCGACAAAGGCCAGATGGGTAATGATCGGACATCCGCTGGATGTGTGGTAATACTGGAACTTCGACGTGTTGGTCATATTGTTAAGGTTCCTGCTGAGGGCATCAGCCGCGATAATGAAGACAGTGGATGATAGAGGGTCACCTTGCCTAACCCCTCGAGTGGATTTGAAAAATCACTCGACTTGGCCGTTTATGACCGTGGAGAACCACGAGTTGCTAATCGATCTCCACACGACGTTGGTCCAATTTTCGGAAAAAACCAAAAGCCCTGAAAACCCAGATCATAAATTGCCAGTCCAGTCTGTCATAAGCTTTCTCCATGTCGATTTTGACGGCGATGTTGCCCTCCCTTATAGGGAACTTCATGCAGGTTATCAACTCTTGAGCCAGCTCCTGGATGTTCCTTCCACGGACAAACCCGCTTTGCTCCTCGGAGATAATCTTGGAGAGTAACCCAGCCATTCTCGTAGCTATAATTTTAGAGATGATCTTGCTAGTGAAATTGCATAAACTGATGGGACGGAAGTCGCAAAATGGTTCCGGGTTTTCTTTTTTCGATAAAAGGATGAGCTTGGCGCTGGAAATGGCTTTGGGGTATGTGGCTCCTTCGAAGAATGCAATAGCTGCTTCGGTGATATCCTGCTTGATAATGTCCCAGCACGAGCGAAAGAAGACCCCCAAAAGTCGACCGGCCCGGTTGTACTGTGCGCGTTCAGAGCCCACACCGCCTCTTTTACCTCCTGGGCAGTGAGAGAGCGATCCAGCTGGACATTGTCATTGTCGTTAATGAGAAGGGGATTTGATCCAGGAAGGCGTTGTCTTTGTAAACTGTCTCTTTGGAGAATAATTTGGAATAGAATTCTGTAGCGGCCTTATGGATGCTCTTTCGGTCAATGATAATGTTCCCGTTGTTGTCAGTAGTATGGTGAATTGCTAACTTCTGTCTGCGGCCGTTGACAGAGGCATAGAAATACTTTGAGTTTTTATCTCCGTCGCTGTCCCATTTCAATCTCACTTTCTGCTTCCAGAAGTCAGTTTCCACTTTGAGTCTGAATTTAAGCATGGCCTTGGTGAAATTCAGGGCGGTCCTGGCCACCGGGGAGCGATCCGAAGCGAACCTAGCTTCGGCACGGGTTACGTCATCCTCGGCAGTCCGAACAGCTTAAAAGATGTCCCCGTAGGCTAGTTTGCTCCAATTGGATAGGGCTTTCCTCGTTGCCTTGAGCTTTTTGCCCACCCGGGATAGGGGATTGGAAGAGTCCATACTATTCCACGCTTCCGTAATGATCCCCAAAAATTGGGGGTGTTCGGTCCAGAAGTCGAGGAATCGAAAGTTCTTTTTGGATGGATTAGAATTGTTTTTAATGACCACCAGCAGAGGGGCATGGTCGGATTCAGTAGAGTTGAGATGAGTTAGGTTGGTGGACATCCCCATGCCGTGCCATAGGACATTCGTGAGGGCTCTGTCGAGACGGGAATATTGGCGACGATCACCTTCTTGCATGTTGCACCAGGTGAAAGCATTGTCGAAGAACTGGATAAAAGCATGGTGAGCATTGAAGATGAAGTTGTTGAAGTCTTGTATGGTCGTGATAGGAGGGGGGCTGCCCCCGATTTTCTCTTCTCTGCAGGTGAGAGCATTAAAGTCTCCAATGCAAAGCCAAGGATAGTTGATGTAGTTTAGGTGGATGTCAAGGAGATCGTTCCAGAGTTGTTTCCGCTCAGTAATATCGTAGCTGTCGTGGACTGCGGAGATGATGGCGCGCTCTGGTAGCATGGGATGATCCATCTAGCAGGAGAGGCCTGCCTGGTGTCCTGGATGCTCCCAATACTGATATCTTCAGTGCAGAGGATCCAAATATCGTGTCTGCTGGCGATGGCTGTGGGAAGGGCCAGCTGCAGTTGGATAGATTTTAACCTTTTGGGGTATATTTTGGGTTCGAGAATAATAAGGATATCAATCTTGTGGATTTTTCTGAGGCTGATAATTCTCATTAATATAGGTTTGTTCTCCAGACCGCGAACATTCCAGGATAGGATGTTAAGTATTAAAGAGTTTGTAGGGGGGCTTTTTTGCTCCGCTTGGCGGCGGATCTGGTTTGGATGGATATGGTTTCAGTGGGTGCTATCTTGACAATGCCTTCGCTCGAGGTTGACGCTTTTGCCTTTGTCGAGGCAGGAGCGACCTGAGATGTTTCCACATGTTGTTCTGGGGGAGTCCAGGATAGGATCCTCTGGGGGAATAACTAAGGAGTCGCTAGCGCTCTCAATTAGAAGTATTGTTTGCTGTAGAGGAAATCCTGCAGCCTGAACCTGTTGTCCTCTCCGGACTAGGTCAGGACCTAGGATAGCCAGAGCGTCAATAACCGGGTCTTCGTTGGTGTGGTGAGGAATTGCGTCGGTTGTGTCGGTGGTCGCTTCAACGTCCTCTGGGTAGGGGATCTCGGTGATTGCTTGATCAACTTGGGGATGCGCTGATTCCGTTGGGGGCTCCTCGTCCTTCGAGGTAAGTGCGTCGAATTGGTTGGATAATGTGAGAGCTTTGGTTTTGAATGGGATCAGAGCTCTGTTAGGGGATTCGCTTTTGTCTGACATGCCGTCGTTGGAGCCGAACCTGATGTGTTAGTTTAGAAGAGGTAAAAGGGGAGATTTGGGTGTCCTTCCTTCAGGTAATACTATGTCGTTCTAGACTGGTTTTATCTTGAGTTCTAGGTGGAGACGGTGGCAATATTTTGGTAGGTGGCCTCTTAAATGGCAGTGGTTGCAGAACATAATGTGGTTGTCGTAGAGGATTTGTTGGGTGTGGGTCTGGCCGCCCAGCTCGATGGATATGAACTTACGTAGTTCAGATGAAAGGTCAAGTTCCACACAGATTTTGGCATAGTGGGCCTTGGTGAGGTTGCTAGTTTCAGGGGCCGTGGCCACATACGTGCCGAAGGAGTTGGCAATGCACTTTAGTGCTGCTGGAACAAAGCAGATGAAGGGTAGATTGGATAGGGTTACCCATGCGGCGACCATCGCTGAGTCTTCTTTGGTATTAAAGCCTGTAGTCCACTTTACTATCTTTATCTGGTGGGAGTCTATCTTGCACGTGCCTTTGGACCACACGATCTTGTGGTCAAGGTCGGAGGAGAGGTGGAGAAGAATGTGCCTGGGATCGAGTAGGGCTACTCGAAATTGCGTCGATAGTCTCCAACTAGATATCTCCTCCTGCACCCTGGAGAGTTTGGGGCACCCAGTGGAGAATTTGAGGATAAAAGTGTCACGACCCGCACCCTAGAGTAAGTGCACGAGAAGTGGGTACGTCCAGCCTACGCCGCAGTGTCGACGGTAGAACGCTGTCCTAGGTCAATCATCTAACAATATAAAGGTACCTGTACAGTATATACACTCCGAGTGGAGGTGACAATACAGAATACAGTCTCAATCACAACTAAGGCAGAATAGCACGATATCATAGATATAAAAATCTCAAAGGAAGATACAAACAGAAGGAAAGTCTAAGTGTCTAAACGACACAACATCACAACATCCAAAAATAATACAACTCTGAAGTCAATACAATGACATAAGAAATAAGATAAAGCCTAGCTAATCTAGTCTAAGCAGTAGGGATGACGTCCTCAGCTAGAGCCGGATCCTCCTGTGGGTCCAACTCACAGGTATCGTCTAGATGGGCTCCATAGTAGGTCGGGCAGAAGTCCTCGGTATCATCTGTAATATTTTTAACAGGTCCAGTCAGGACGGGATCGAGCACAGTACATCTCATGCAGTTCATATCATGGCAGGAAATATAAAGCAAGCAATAGAGTAAGATACATGAAACGCTGTAAGAAGATGTACATGAAAACAGGAGAGATATTTGATAACTGGAAATATATACATGATAAGTAAGAACTGTAAGTGACTAGTGATTTAGAGTACAAGATGGCATGTAATTAGCTTAGGTTGAACATGATGTACATAAAAAGTAACAGAGTGGACATGAAGGGTAAATCACATGACCATTGATACTCACCCCTACCCACAATCAATACACAAGGATCCAGTCAAGTTACGTTACGGACATGATGTTTTGGTTACACACGAAACACATGAGGAAACATGAACGTACATGATAGCACATGAAAGTACATGAGCGTACATGAAAGAACGAGAGAACATGAGTGTACATGAATAACGCAAGAGCAAGGTATACTTGATGTACATGAAACACACGACATAAAGTATCCGATACGCCCGCTAAGGGGGACAACATCCCAAGAAGAGATCCATATAGTACCAATCCGTGATGATAACGTGACAGCATCAAGTAAAGTAATCTAGAGCAAGAATATAAGTCGTGACAAGTATGAAACGATCAGAGAATGTACTCGCCTGGTATCTGAATAGCTGAAGAAAATGTACTGTCCGAGATGAGGTACCTGACTCCTATTAGAGCAACACAAGTCAAGATGTATACATGGGATGATAAATGTAATCTACAATGCATCTGCATGCTGTCTAGGTCAAACTAGACTAAAGTCAACACTTGGTCAACTCTAGTCAACCACACTAGTCAAGGCTAGGTCAACTAGGTCAAACTTAACCCAAACAAGTCTAACAAGTCTCACTAGGCCTAACCAAGCATAGGCTAGCACTCACATACCATCACAATGCTATACAAGCTATCAAACCTACAATTTACACATATTCATACATGCTAATTATATAGTCAATATGCATATATCTATAATACATTATATTTATGCCAATAGGCAATATCTATACTACATCACATTATCACATTAAGTTATATATTACATATATATAAATATACATGTAGAAGTTAGGGAAAAACTCATGCACATGCATGTGTGTGTCTAGGTGACAATGTGTGTCAATTTGTATAGGGCACATGCAAAGATGGGGTGTCATGTTATATGTGTGTGTACATGGTGTAATAGGGAATAGGAATGAGGGCTTGCACATGTGTGACAGTAAAGGAAAAATCAGTTTGTTTGTTGAGAGGGTGGGAAACTAACATGTTTAGATGGCCAGATTTTTGCACCAAGGAAACTGAGCAAAAGGAAAGGGATTGATTGCAGTTTCCATGTTTCAACCTATCATTCAAACAATTTTCCAATTTCAAATCAAACTCACTTCTCATGTTTAATTCTAACATTCAAACAAATTCCAAGTTCAAAATCAAATCTCAGTTGGGGTGTGTGTGTGTGAAGGTGTGAAAAGTGTTCAGTCTACCACAGGACAGTAGATAGTGTCACATGTGTGTGTGCAATGTGTCATAGGAGATTAAGTGACAGGTATTTTTTAGTGAGCTGTGTTCAGGTTTGAGTCATCTTAGGCTTTTACACGCAATGATTAATTCTCAGAATTCAATAGTGAATGGGTGTGTGTATATGGTTAAGTCCTCAGGTTAGGTTCAGTCACATGCCAATGTGTGTGTTCAGGTTTTCAGGAAACAATACAAGGATTCTCAGGAATTTACATGGCAATGTGCAAAACAGTGAAAACAAGGCATTGGTAGCTTTACATCAAAATTTCAGTTTAAAAGGAATTTTAAGTTCAGTGTTTCAGCTCCTGAAACAGGCATCAATATTACAACATGAAATCAAATCAAGAATCAATTCCAGTTTAAACAATGTAATGCCCATGTACTTCTCAGGGAATTTCAATTCAACATACCAACATTTTTCATGTTGTAAACGTGTGATAAACAGTCATTAAATCCTGAACTAAACATGGCTATTTAATCATTCAAATTAGTTAAAAAATAGGAATTAAACTCAGGAAAAATGTGAATTAAAAACTCAGAAAATGGTGGTATCAGCCAACACATCTCTGCATAACAGTTGACAGCCTACCCAATATTCGAAATCCATTATCTCAAGTGAAATCCTAATCTAATATGGAAATTCATCCTAGCAGTATCTATTACATATGTGTGAATCAAAATATGGCAAATAAACATCAAAATTTGGTTTGAAAACAGAACTCAAACTCAGGATTTTAGAACAGAACACATGGTATCAGTTCACATTGGAAATTCATGATTTCGAAATCAAAAACCTATCCAAATTGCAAGTCTAGCATGATCATTATTTACCACACATGTAGGTGAATTAATTCTAACATTTATCATCACAAAACTCAGTTAAAATATGCAAATTAGAATCCAAAAACTAAAACAGTGAAGGTATCGGTCGGGTATAAGTTTATATTGGGAATCAATGAATTCAACCCTAAAATCCAACATAAAACTCACTAATAATGGTTGGTAATTAATAAAGCAAGTGTACACGTGTCTTACGTGTCCTCACGTGTCCAGGAAAAAAGACACAGGCGTGTCTAACACGATGCAAACATATGGGGTGCATCCAGTGTTGCACAACGTCGTGCACACGTGCACACGTGTCAAATGCACGACACAGGCCACGTGGGGACACGTGTCCGTGCACACGTGTTCGCCAGGGCTAGGGCTAGGGTGTCATCACCCTGAATCGGGTCGGGGACGTGTCGTGTCCGAACCACAGGAGCGTATCAGTAAAGTAATTCTGTGCGTGTGCGTGACAGTACAATTCCGTGCAGGTGGGTTTTCTCTCAATATACTCGATAATATTACCTAAAATTTTTTCTGTTTCATGTCAGACACGTGGCCTAGGTGTCCACAACTTTTTGTGTCCATCCGTGCTGTGTCGTGTCCGCTACAGTGCCCGAGCAGCAGGACACTGTGCGCAGCCTGCTGCGCGCGTATGCATGTCCAATTCTGACACGAATACGACACGAAATCTATATCAATCTTCACAAAATATATTATACACACATAGATATATAATTCCATGTAATTAGTTTTTCAAAAATCGAAAATAAAATTCTTTGTGACATTTTAATAAACACCTACACACACCCCATGACACGTGTCCGATACGGACACCAAACAGACACGAAATCTACCCAAACTCTAGGGATAGCTAGGGGACACTTAGGGCTAGCCTAATATGCAAAGAAATCAAAATTAAAATACAATTTAAGGGGTTTACCTATAGGTGCAAATTGCAAGAAAAGCCTCAAATGGGGGGTATTCTCCTTGGTGGTCAAATGCTCCAATTTGGTTCAAACCTGATATTTCTCTCCATGAACATGAAATAGGGCTAGATTAGGATCATATGCAAAAGACTAGAGTAGAAAAGGAATTAAAATGTAGAATCTAGGGATTGGGGAAGAAATGACATTACCTTTTTCTCCAAAATATTGAAATCTCAATAAAGAGGCAAGAACAATAAATGAAGAGATTATTTATAGGGGGAATAGCCCTAGGTGGCTGGTCATAAAGTGATGGTTAGGGTTAGGGTTGAGTCTAATAGGCTATGGACCTATTTGCACTAGTCATTGAACCAAATTTTAAGTCTCAAGCCTATGTACCAAATCACTAAGCCTTCTATTCAAGTCTTGATTCCTACATGACTAACTTAGGTTGACTTAAGTTAGACTAGGGTCTCACCATGCTAATCAAGTCATCTTAACTAGAGTCAACATCTAGGTTAATCTCTTAAGTCACAACTAGTAAAAGTTAAATCAACAATCGTCAATCCATTCAATAAATCAATAATTCTAAAAAGTCAAAATGACCAAATTACCCCTAGACTAAAAATAATAAATGAAACACCCTAATCGCATGGCTAGGCTCTAGGGCAGACAGTCTCTACGGTTTTACTAGCTGCACATCAAAATCATAAGTCATGATATTTAAATAGTTTTAAAATGATTAAAAATCACCAAAAATTATATTATTATTTAAATATCATAATTAAATAAATTAAATTACAGAATTTTAAAATTACCCTTATTTAGAAAACTGGGTGTTACAAGTCTACCCTCCTTAGAAAATTTTTGTCCTCGAAATTTAAGATGGTAGTACTACCTTTAGGTCAAACATAGTCAAGGGTCAACCACTAGTCAATTTCTCAACATCCAAGTACTTGGTCATCAACTGGTCAACTTCTTAGGATTTTACCTATGCTAGCTATCTAGGTGTTGGCAACTAAAGGTTAGCAAAAGAAAAACTCTATAATAGACTAACTCTTAACTTTCCAATCTTATCAAGTCACCCATAACTAATTACCCATAATCTAAGCACACAAATCCCAAATACCATATATACATAAGCTCAAGAACAACAACCCATTATATATATCCTAAGTATATTATCTATATATCCATACATATATAACTGATTATCAAGGGTTAAACTAGACTAAACTTATAAGGAATTGAAAAAATGCTCAGAAATTAGGCTAAGGATGAATGGTCTGAAACATCAATGTAGGCAAAGGAAATGATGCTAAGGAGACTGAATTTATAAACAAGGGTCAGGACATCTAGTGAAGGGTCTGCACACTGCCTATAAAGGTTGATATATCATGCCTGAACTAATCTCAAGGAGAACTTAACTAAAATAGAAAACTGAACCAGATATAGGCTAAGCAACATGTCTATAATTCTACACAACAATGGCCTATAGATACCAACCAACCCATATCCCATATGCCAATGCCATATGCAATCTATCTATATATATAGACCTCTTAGTCTTAGGTGAACTACAACTATACTCAAGAACATGCTCTGGTCATTGGTGCCTTACTGGAAAGGACAAAGGAAAATAATAACAATCATCAAGGCTGCAGAGCAGACTAACATCCTCTATGGGAACTGGTAGGTATTATAAATAACAGGAGAATCATCTACAATGGGTTACTATTCTAATACCAATGCTAACTATCATCTCTAGGGTACAACCACGCTTCAAGTCATCATACCATTATACTATAAAAGAACTACTTATGAATAAGCTATACAAAACCAAAATATCCCTACTCCTAAATTATTTGATGATGGAATACAACTTATAACAACAGAAGGGTACGATAGAGATGATATGTTTAAAAAACCTTCTCAAAATACAGTCTGATAATCATATGCGTCTGTCCAAAATCATGTTACTCAGAGTCCTCGCCATGCCAGTAAGCAAGGGCTGCGATAAATGATAGATTCCATAACTGGGGTATACATTTCTATAATCGTGTCGTCTGGAATTCTCGCTATGCCAACTAGTATAGCAGCGAGAAATTCCAAATCTTATAACCAAGATATGTACATCCGAAGTCGGATCTCTATGCTTCTGCCACGCCAGAAAATATGGCTGCGATAAACTACATGGTCCATAATCAAGTAGACGTTTTACCATCCCTGTTATTCCCATCAACATATGTGATCAGAAAATATCGTAACTCAGGCCATAAAATTCATCTCGATAGGAAAATCAAAATCAACAATGATCCATCAAAATCAAATTCAATAATCAAGGAGTGAAAGCGAACAAACTAAGGGAAAGGATTTCAAATTGAAGTTTAATTAAGATTCTCAAGGGTCGTCCCAGGAATCTCTCAAGGAGTCCTAACTGTGATTGAGTACCTCCAAAAATATATCCTAATCCTACTGCAGGCTGTAGTGATATTCTAGTTCGAATACCACTACACAAACTCGACCTGCATGGGCCACCACTAAAAACGTGTCACGACCCGCACCCTAGAGTAAGGGCACGAGAAGTGGGTACGTCCAGCCTACGTCGCAGTGTCGGCGGTAGAACGCTGTCCTAGGTCAATCATCTAACAATATAAAGGTACATATATAGTATATACACTCCGAGTGGAGGTGACAATACAGAATACAGTCTCAATCACAACTAATGCAGAATAGCACGATATCATAGATATGATAATCTCAAAAGAAGATACAAACAGAAGGAAAGTCTAAGTGTCTTAACGACACAACATCACAACATCCAGAAAATAATACAACTCTGAAGTCAATACAATGACATAAGAAATAAGATAAAGCCTAGCTAATCTAGTCTAAGCAGTAGGGATGACGTCCTCAGCTAGAGCCGGATCCTCCTGTGGGTCCAACTCACAGGTATCATCTAGATAGGCTCCATAGTAGGTCGGACAGAAGTCCTCGGTATCATCTGTAATATTTTCAACATGTCCAGTCACGATGGGAGCGAGCACAGTACATCTCATGCAGTTTATATCATGGCAGGAAATATAAGCAAGTAATAGATTAAGATACTTGAAACGTTGTAAGAAGATGTACATGAAAACAGAAGAGATATTTGATAACTGGAAATATATACATGATAAGTAAGAACTGTAAGTGACTAGTGATTTAGAGTACGAGATGGCATGTAATTGGCTTAGGTTGAACATGATATACATGAAAAGTAACAGAGTGGACATGATGGATAAATCACACGACCATTTATACTCACCCCTACCCACAATCAATATACAAGGATCCAGTCAAGTTACGTTACGGACATGATGTTTTGGTTACACACGAAACACATGAGGAAACATGAACGTATATAGAGCACATGAAAGTACATGAGCGTACATGAAAGAACATGAGAGAACATGAGTGTACATGAATAATGCAAGAGCAAGGTATACTTGATGTACATAAAACACACGACATAAAGTATCTGATGCACCCGCTAAGGGGATAACATCCCAAGAAGAGATCCATATAGTACCAATCCATGACGATAACGTGATATCATCAAGTAAAGTAATCTAGAGCAAGAATATAAGTCGTGACAAGTATGAAACGATCAGAGAATGTACTCGCCTGGTATCTGAATAGCTGAAAAAAATGTACTGTCCGAGATGAGGTACCTGACTCCTAGTTAGAGCAACACAAGTCAAGATATATACAGGGGATGATAAATATAATCTACAATGCATCTGCATACTGTCTAGGTCAAACTAGACTAAAGTCAACACTTGGTCAACTCTAGTCAACCATACTAGTCAAGGCTAGGTCAACTAGGTCAAACTTAACCCAAACAAGTCTAACAAGTCTCACTAGGCCTAACCAAGCCTAGGCTAGCACTCATATACCATCACAATGCTATACAAGCTATCAAACCTACAATTTACACATATTCATGCATGCTAATTATATCGGCAATATGCATATATCTATAATACATTATATTTATGCCAATAGGCAATATCTATACTACATCACATTATCACATTAAGTTATATATTACATATATATAAATATATATATAAAAGTTAGGGAAAAACTCATGCACATGCATGTGTGTGTCTAGGTGACAATGTGTGTCAATTTGTATAGGGCACATACAAAGATGGGGTGTCATGTTATATGTGTCTGTACATGGTGTGTAATAGGGAATTGGAATGAGGGCTTGCACATGTCTGACAGTAAAGGAAAAATCAGTTTATGTATTGAGAGGGTGGGAAACTAACATGTTTAGATGGCCAGGTTTTTGCACTAAGGAAACTGAACAAAAGGAAAGGGATTGATTTCAGTTTCCATGTTTCAACCTATCATTCAAACAATTTTCCAATTTCAAATCAAACTCACTTCTCATGTTTAATTCTAACATTCAAACAAATTCCAAGTTCAAAATCAAATCTCAGTTGATGTGTGTGTGTGTGAAGGCGTAAAAAGTGTTCAGTCTACTACAGGACAGTAGATAGTGTCACATGTGTGTGTGTAATGTGTCATAGGAGATTAAGTGACAGGTATTTTTCAGTAAGCTGTGTTCAGGTTTGAGTCATCTTAGGCTTTTACACACAATGATTAATTCTCCGAATTCTACAGTGAATGGGTGTGTGTATAAGGTTAAGTCCTCAGGTTAGGTTCAGTCATATGCCAATGTGTGTGTTCAGGTATTCAGGAAACAGTACAAGGATTCTCAGAAATTTACATGGCAATGTGCAAAATAGTGAAAACAAGGCATTGGTAGCTTTACATCAAAATTTCAGTTTAAAAGGAATTTTAAGTTCAGTGTTTCAGCTCATGAAACAGGCATCAATATTACAACATGAAATCAAATCAAGAATCAATTCCAGTTTAAACAATGCAATGCCCATGTACTTCTCAGGGAATTTCAATTCAACATAACAACAGTTTTCATGTTACAAATGTGTGATAAACAGTCATTAAATCCTGAACTAAACATGATTTAATCATTCAAATTAGTTAAAAAAATAGGAATTAAACTCAGAAAAAATATGAATTAAAAACTCAGGAAATGGTGGTATCAGCCTACCCAATATTCGAAATCCATTATCTCAAGTGAAATCCTAATCTAACATGGAAATTCATCCTAGCAGTATCTATTACATATGTGTGAATCAAAATATGGCAAATAAACATCAAATTTGGTTTGAAAACAGAACTTAACTCAGGATTTTAGAACAGAACACATGGTATCAGTTCACATTGGAAATTCATGATTTCGAAATCAATAACCCATCCAAATTGCAAATCTAGCATGATCATTATTTAGCACACATGTAGGTGAATTAATTCTAACAGTTATCATCACAAAACTCAGTTAAAATATGCAAATTAGAATCCAAAAACTGAAACAATGAAGGTATCGGTCGGGTATCAGTTTATATTGGGAATCAATGAATTCAACCCTAAAATCCAACATAAAACTCACTAATAATGGTTGTAATAAAACATGTGTACACGTATCTTGTGTGTCCTCAAGTGTCCAGAAAACACGACACAGGCGTGTCTAACACGAAGCAAACACATGGGGTGCACCCAGTATTGTACAGCATCGTGCACACGTGCACACGTGTTAAATGCACGACACAGGCCACGTGGGGACACGTGGCCGTGCACACGTGTTCGCCAGGGACATGGCTAGGGTGTCATCATCCTGAATCAGGTCGGGGACGTGTCGTGTCCGAACCACAGGTGCGTATCAGTGAAGTAATTCTGTGCGTATGCGTGACAGTGCAATTCCGTGCAGGTGGGTTTTCTCTCAATATACTCGACAATGTTACCTAAAATTTTGTCAGTGTAGTGTCAGACACGTGGCCTAGGTGTCCACAAATTTTTGTGTCCATACGTGCTGTGTCGTGTCCGCTACAGTGCCCGAGCAGCAGGGCACTGTGCGCAGCCTGCTGTGCGCGTTTGCGTGTCTAATTCCGACACGAATACGACACGAAATCCATATCAGTCTTCACAAAATATATTATACACACATAGATCTATAATTCCATGTAATTAGTTTTTTCAAAAATCGAAAATAAAATCCTTTGTGACATTTTAACAAACACCTACACACACCATGACACGTGTCCGATACGGACACTAAAGGACACGAAATTCATCCAAACTCTAGGACATCTAGGGGACACTTACGGTTAGCATAATATGCAAAGAAATCAAAATTAAAATACAATTTAAGGGGTTTTACCTTGTCACGACCCGCACCCTAGTGTAAGACACGAGAAGTGGGTACGTCCAGCCTATGCCGCAGTGTCGGCGGTAGAACGCTGTCCTAGGTCAAACATCTAACAATATAAAGGTACCTGTACAGTATATACACCCGAATGGAGGTGACATAGCAAATACAGTCTCAATCACATCTAAGGTAGAGCATGATAAAAGATAGATAAAATATGAAATCCACAAAGAGATACCGCAGATAGAAGTAAGTGTTTAAGATACAAAACCCAGAAAATATCTCAAATCTCAAATACAGTAATCCATAAAGTAAATACAACTCAAGATAACTAAAATAACTATCTATACAACCTCTACTGTGTCTCCTCTAGGCTAGCAGGCAACCTCTAAGCTATCTGTAAAATTTATCAACAGGTCCAGTCAGGACAGGAGCGAGCACAAAACATCTCACGCAGTTCATATCAAGTTAGGAAATATAAAGCATGCAATAGAGTAAGGTACAGGAAATGCTGAAAGAGAATGTATATGAAAACAGCAGATATTTGATAATAGGAAATATCTATATATGATACGTAAGACTGTAAGTAATGTGTGATTTAGAGTACAATATGGTTATGTAAACGGTCTAGGACAATGCAATGGTAACTCCATTGTACGTGAGTGTACAATAGACATATACAATAGTTATACATATTGTACAATAGGATTTGAGTACGTAACCAATTCTACTCCCCTCCCCAATCAATACACAAGGATCCACCAGTTACGTTATCTTGTACAATAGTGTACAATGTTATACAATAGATGTACAATATTATACAATAGATGTACAATGTTATACAATAGTTTACAATGGTCTATCCCTGGTACTCAGGTGATAATGAGAGTACAATATGCACAATGAGTATACAAGGATATAGGCATTCAATAAATACAATATGTAAGTAAACGCACATCACAATATGTATTTAGTGAATACAAGGGGATAACATCTCAAAAGAAGATACATATAGTACCAATCTGTGATAACAATCGTGTCAGCATCAAGTACAGAAATCTAAAGCAAGAATATAAATCAGACAAGTATAAAATGGTCAGAGAATGTACTCCTGATAACCTGAATAGCTGATAGGTATAGAGGTCCAAACTGAAGCCACAGAGTCCAATTTAGAGCAACACAGGTCAAGATGTATACGAGAGATGATAAATGAAATGTATAATGCATCTGCATGTTGTCTAGGTCAAACTAGACTAAAGTCAACACTTGGTCAACTCTAGTCAACCACACTTCAAATTAGGTCATCAGTCCTAGCCCAAACAAGTCTAACAAGTCTCACTAGGCCTAACCAAGCCTAGGCTAGCACTCACACAATCACAAGATAATGTGAACCATAACAATGCATAATATAAAATAGATAATATATAAAGACATACCTTCATACATACATGCATCCACATTACATACATATTTATATATAGGCATATGTTACATCATGCATATTTACATAGTTACATAGATATATACATTCATGCACTTTCATACATACTTTTATACATTATATATTAACATTCATTACAATGCATTATATTTCTTATACCTTTGATTGATTCATTCATTCATATATGACATTCATTCATGCATATTACATACTTACATGCATCTATACATTATATACATTGTATATAACATGTAAAAATAGAAGGAAAAAAAAAGAAAAAACTGAAATGAAAGAAGGAAAATGTAAAGAAAGAGAAAACAGTGGACATATACATGCTTGCATCATATATTCTACATTACCATACATACTATCATTATATATTACATTATATTATTTATATATTATGCATTCATATCTATCATTACATGTATACCTTGCATTTATATCTAGCATTCACTATATACTTTCATGCATACAATGTATATCATTCTTTCATTAATACATTTATGCATTGCTTATATACATTATATTAATTGCATTCCTACATGCTTGCATTCAACCATATATACATTAATGTAAAGAGGATATATATCATATATATATCATTTTATTCATCTACATATCATGTATTACATACTCTATATTCATTTAATACCCATACTACATAGCTCATAGGTTACATAAAATACATATATCGTATAGTCACTCTTCTACTTAAACCATACTGTACCAATTGGGCATTCACTAAATTCTAAGATTAAATTATGTCTTAGCCCTTTGTGTTAGCTTTCCAAACTTTAAACGGATCATATTTTCGTGTCTGAAAGCTCCCGGAATCGCAAAAACCGAAACACGTTCGTCTTTCGTACAGCTGACACTCAAATAATTTACAGAAAGTTACAGAAAGAATTTGGATTATTGAAATATATATATTTGGAAAGCTAACTTCGATACGGTTCTTTTAAAAAAATGGGAGATAAATCGGAGTTCTAATCTAAAAGGTATGACATTTCTAAGTTGCTTTGGTTAATAAAACGTGGATAAATATTATGACGAATTTGACAAAAGAACACATATAGGCCAAGATACTTGGATACAAACATAGGTATCTAAATGAAACTCATTCTAACCATCCTAACTAAGATCAATCCACTCTCTAACCATTATAAAACTGAATTTAAATATCTATTTAAACTATTATCATACATACGTACACGGGGTCCCTAATTTGGTATCTATCAAGTAGGACACAAGACACATCTAAAATCCTCAAGAGAGCTCCAAATGGCCTCAAATTTGAATCTAAATGGGACACATGCATGATGGATCCTACGGATTCAAAACTAATTTATATGCAAAGAAAATCGATTTAGATGATGGGTTTTACCTATTGGGAGTGAATCCCAATAAATCTTTAGGACACGGCTCCGATACGAAGATACCTCAAAGTGGACACTCCTCCTTGCACTCCTCTTCCAATCCTTGGTAGCACCCTTCCATTGGAGAATGGGAACGATTGAGGGAAGGTTTGGTGAAGGAATGATTTGATTTGGAGATCAAATCAATGGAAAGGCTCTCTAAAATTGGGGAAGAACAAAAGAAAAAAAAAGAGGCAAGATTGTAATGAATGAAATTAATCATTCTCTCCTAAAGGGGCTGCCATAAAGCGTCCATTAGGGCTAATGGGAAATGTCCTAATTGCCCCTCTCTAGTCTCATATGGTTAAGTCTAGACTAGGTTCAAGTTTGGGGTCAAAATGATCTAGTTTTGAGTCTCTAACTTAACCATTCTAACATGATAAAATTAGTTTAATTAACTAACTTAAATGATAGGTTTTGTGGGTCATGCTTAACTTAATATTGGGTTCCATCTAGAGTTTAAGCTACCCGGGTCACAATACAAGTCGGAACAAGACGTAACTCAAACCCGACTAAACAAATCCAATAAAAACAATATTAAAAAATAAAATTTTCCAAAATATTAAAATATAAAAATGACCAAAATTATAATACATCATTTAAATATTATTAAAATAATCTAAAATTTACCAATTAATCAAATCCTAAATAATTCTAAAGTCACAAAATGACCAAACTACCCTTAGCCTAAAAAGTTGTAAATAGTCATTCTAATCACATGGTTAGGTCCCCATGGTCATGGTTAATCTCTAGGCTCAACAGTTCTAGGGTTCACTAGCTAACACATCAAAATTATAACTCACCAATTTTAAATAGTATTAAGTTAATTAAAAATTCCCATAAATCATAAATTCTATTATTAAATAATAAACTTTTACAAAAGTTCAAAATTATCCTCATTTTAGAAAGTGGGTGTTACAAGTCTACCCTCTTTAGAAAATTTTGTCCTCGAAATTAAGATGGTCGTACTTCTTCTAGAGTCTCGTCCCCAACAATCAAAGTCTCAGAACTTACCTAAATCATACAATTTAAAAGAATAGCATACAAGGTCATGGCATACGGTGGTAGTGTAAGTCTCATCTAGGTATACTAGTTATACTAGACCAAAACAATCATAGTGTATCAAAACTTACAAGCAATCAGGGTTGTTAAACTGGAAAAGATACAGAAATAACAAATCATCAAGGCTTTAAGGCATAATCAAAATCAAAATTTAAAGCACAAATGTCGAGCATTAAAATCCAATCACAATATATATATATATATATATATATATATATATAGAGAGAGAGAGAGAGAGAGTGTTTAGAAGGGGAAAAGCTAGCATTATGTAAAGGTTATGTGGTTAGTGTGTGTATGGGTGTATGTGGACATGTTCATAGGGTTAGATAGTAGACATGTGTGTGTGTGTGAAATATACATAAAAGTGTATAGGAGGATTTAGGTTTCAAAACAATAGCTATCAAGTTACACTACTCATGGCATATTGGTTAAATAATCTGCAATGCACAACCTATTTACTCATAACATGCATGGCTAACCATATATATACATATATCTATATGTAAAGAGAGGTAGAGATTTAGTTATGTATCTATGTACATTATAACATGTATGCATAAACTCTATATAATGTCTATATAGATATATGAACATAACATAGAGTGGAAGGGTCAGGTTTACATGGCAGTGTATACTAAGTTAGGGTGTGTGTCCTTGTACAATTATAGCTTTGGTATTGAAAGGTTAAACCCAGTTTTAGTTCAGCATTTACATACAAAATCTGAAAATAAGCTAACATTTAAACCAGTGTAATATTAACATAATACAGTTTCAGATTTTAGGGGTTTGATACATCACAACCAACTCAATGCTCCCAACACATCCTAACATGATAGAGATAAAACCCTAACATACTATCCATACATTCAACAATGTATATACCTCAAAATATTATATTAAAAAATGGCAAATTGAACTAAACATTTGGAATCCATTATTAAGGGTTAACATGCACACGGTCTCAGATTTGACAAATTCAAACACAAAACCTAACCAATTTCTTTAAGAATTGAAACCATGATATAACATACATGTGCAGTGGTGTAAACACCAACTAATAATATGAAATTTATATTTAAATTACGAATTTAAACTGGAAAAAAAACCAGAAAACTAATCTCTGATACTGTATTGTATCAGAAATATTGGGGTTTTGAGAATTTAAACATCAACAACATATTAATATGTATTTAGATAGGTTGGTAATCAAAGTGTAGCATGCATACTTGTCAGGCAAAGAGTCTGTGTCCACTATATATATTCTCATATCCCAATATAAAATCAAATTCTATATCAAGACCAACATTTAGATTCCTACCAAGATTGCAAAGTAGGTGATTGATGTAATCAAGACAGTTTTATTATTATTATTATTTAATACAAAAATAATAGCAAGAAGAAAATAATGATAAAATATGTTCTGCTTATTTGTTTAAAAGAAGAACCATTTTGAAACCAGAGCTATAATATCAAATCCAAGATAAGGTCTAGCAAAATCATTGATTCATTGTATTAAGAAGAAATTCATAGTAAGAAGTTATACAAGGTTTATAATACAGCTAAAGCTACTCCTAAGTTAAATAATGAGAAGCAAAACAAACAAAACAAACAATAATTCTTTTTTTAAACTAATACAAGTAATAATGGCAAGAAGAAAATAATGATAAATACTTTCTTGCTCAATCTGTTAAAAAAAGGGACCATTTGAGATCAGAGCTATACAAACAAGTCTAAGATAAGGCCTAAGACAATTCGTCAATTCATTACATTAGGAAGGAATTATATCCAATAAAGTTATACAAGAGATTATATCAACAATTAAAACTGTTTTTCACTCCTAAGTTAAGTGATGAAGAAACAATTTTTTTAAGGCTGAAATACAAGGTAGAGATGATTGTTTTAAAAAAAAAAGCTTTAGAGATATCTGATAATCATATGCGTCTTCCTGAAATTATGTTGTCAGAATTCTGCCACGCTAATAAGCATAGCTGCAATAAACAATAGAGTTCATAATAAGGCATACATCCTATAATTATGTTATCTAGAATTCTTACCATACCACCCGGTATGGCTGCAAGAAAATCTAGATTTCATAACTAAGATGAGTATATCTATATCAGGCTCTACGTCCTTGTCATGCTAGCAAATGACTGCAATAAATTCTAAATTCTATAATAAAGTATACTTTTACCTTTCTCACTGTCCTTATCAAGTATGTTATCAGGTTATACCTTAATTCCAAAAACTATATATATATATATTATATATATATATAATATAAATACAAACTCAAATTCAACAACTAGTATCAAGATTCAAAATTCAACAATAATCCATCAAAAATCATATAAATACAGACTCAATTTACAACTAACATCAAGATTCAAAATTCAACAATAATCCATCAAAAATCATATAAATACAGACTCAAATTCAACCACTAACATCAAGATTCAAAATTCAACAATAATCCATCAAAAATCATATAAATACAGACTCAAATTCAACCACTAACATCAAGATTCAAAATTCAACAATAATCCATCAAAATTAAGTTCAATAACAGGAAGTAAAGGTAAATCAAATCAGGGAAAAATAGATTTCAAATCGAAGTTAAAATAAGATTCTCAAGGGTCGTCCCAGGAATCTCTCAAGGAGGCCAAACTGTGATTGAGTACCTTCAAAATCTATCCTAATCCTACTGTAGGCAAAGTGATACTCTAGTTCGAATACCACTACATAAACTCAACCTGCATGGGCCACCACTAAAAATGTGTTACGACCCGCACCCTAGTGTAAGGGCACGAGAAGTACGTACGTCCAGCCTACGCCGCAGTGTCGGCGGTAAACGCTGTCCTAGGTCAAAAATCTACCAATATAAAGGTACCTGTACAGTATATACACTTCGAATGGAGGTGACATAGCAAATACAGTCTCAATCACATCTAAGGTAGAGCATGATAAAAGATAGATAAAATATATATCCATAAAGCGATACCGCAGATAGAAGTCTAAGTGTTTAAGATACACAAACCCAAAAAATATCTCAAATCTCAAATACAGTAATCCATAAAGTAAATACAACTCAAGTCAACTAAAATAACTATCTAATAACCTCTAATGTGTCTCCTCTAGGCTAGCAGGCAACCTCCACGCTATTTGTAAAATTTATCAACAGGTCCAGTCAGGACAGGAGCGAGCACAAAACATCTCACGCAGTTCATATCAAGTTAGGAAATATAAAGCATGCAATAGAGTAAGGTACATAAACGCTAAAAGAGAATGTATATGAAAAACGCAGAGATTTGATAATAGGAAATATCTATATATGATACGTAAGAACTGTGAACAATGTGTGATTTAGAGTACAATATGGTTATGTAAACGGTCTAGGACAATACAATGGTAACTCCATTGTACATGTACAATAGACATATACAATAGTTATACAATGTTGTACAATAGGATTTGAGTACGTAACCAATTCTACTCCCCCCCCTCCCCAATCAATACACAAGGATCTACTCCAGTTATGTTATCTTGTACAATAGTGTACAATATTATACAATAGATGTACAATGTTATACAATGATGTACAATGTTATACAATAGTTGTACAATGGTCTATCCCTGGTACTCGGGTGATAATAGAGTACAATATACACAATGAGTATACAAGGATATGAGTATTCAAAAAACAATATGTAAGTGAAACGCACATCACAATATGTATTTAGTGAATACAAGGGAATAATCTCAAAAGAAGATCCAATAGTACTAATCCATGATAACAATCGTGTCAGCATCAAGTACAGTAATCTAGAGCAAGAATGTAAATCCAGACAGGTATGAAACGGTCAGAGAATGTACACGCCTGATAACCTGAACAGCTGATAGGTATAGAGGTCCAAACTGAAGCCACAGAGTCCTATTTAGAGCAACACAGGTCAAGATGTATACGAGAGATGATAAATGAAATGTACAATGCATCTGCATGCTGTCTAGGTCAAACTAGACAAAAGTCAATACTTGGTTAACTCTAGTCAACCACACTAGTCAAATTAGGTCAACTAGGTCAAGTCCTAGCCCAAACAAGTCTAACAAGTCTCACTAGGCCAAACCAAGCTTAGACTAGCACTCACACAATCACAAGATAATGTGAACCACAACAATGCATAATATAAAATAGATAATATATAAATACATACCTTCATACATACATGCATATCCATATTACATACATATTTATATATAGGCATATGTTACATCATGCATATTTATAGTTACATAGATATATACATTCATGCACATTTACATACATACTTTTATACATTATATATGTTA
>JANAVB010005522.1:0-39152 GCA_029216955.1 Iris pallida
ATGGCGAGATCCATAGTAGCTCAACTCTCCGGTCTCGATGGCCAGATCTTGCTCTAATACCACGTTGGTAGGGTTCCCGACCTAGCATTGAAGCTCCAACTCCAATTCGAGGTGGATTCACATTAGCAACAAGAGAACAGCTCAAATTGGTAAAGGAATTAAAGCAAACAGAACAAATACAAGGAAAAGGTTAATTTTATTGAATAAACCTGCGAAAATAGGAATAGGTAAAAAGCATATGCAGGAATGAAAATGGCAGGTAAAACTCAGTACGAATTCTTCATACCTTTCCTTCAGTGCTCATCCTCTTATATATTGAGGATTACATAAAGGTGCCCAAGCTGTATGCTGACGTGGCTATCCTTAGCTGTCTACTGGTACTATTCTAACTACCTTTACTTTATTTGAATGAAAGCAAAGGGAGGGAAATAAAGTAGGAATTGGACTGTAGCTCTCTACTTCACTGTGCATCATTGGTAGCTCATTTGGGGCTCATAACAACCCGATAAACCCTAATCAGAGAAAGAAGAAATGGCTCCACCTGGAGGGAAGAGCAAGCACGGAAGCTGTGGAGATTTCGTTGGCTGAAGCCATTTGTGTGAGGAATTCTAGGGTTAGCATTCTAGATTTGGAAGAGGGATTTTTTGCAATGGAGCTGATGATAATATTGGGATAAGGATAAATAACCTTTTTTGGGGTTAACACTGTTTTAGAGAAATAGAGGGAAAGTTTAAAATTTTGTTACATAATATTTTTTTCCAATGCTCATTTGGAAACACATTTGAAAGAGAAAATTTTACACAAATGAAGTTTGTCGTATTTACATAAAAATGATAACTTTAGAAAAATTACGAAGGAGAGGAAGCAGCGCCATTAATGATATCACTTAAAGAAAAAAAAAAAAAAAAGAAAAAACCACACCCCTACGGTGCCATTAGTAATGTCACCCAGGTGGCCCACCCTACCCCTGCGCCATCTGTTATGTCGTCCAACCCCAAAAATTTCCAAAAAAATATAGCCCCCCTACGGGCACTGTCACGCCCAGAATCAGAATACTAGAGAGCGGGGGCGTACATAGCCAGCTACGTATAATGAAGTGCAACCCACCTCGCTATACGGTCACGGCTGTTTAGTACATGAGGGTTTAACTACAATCCATCAGTCACCTATGGTTATAAAAAAAAGCCTATTGTCTCAATCACAAACAAGTAGTAGCAGACACAAGATATTAGAACATCAAATATACAATAGTAAGGCGTCCCATACATTACATATTGGATGATCATGAAGCTAGTCGTACAAAATGTCAGGACTAGCAAGAGTTCATCATACATGATCAATCCTAGGATTTGTCAATCATGTTACAGCCCGTAGGCTGACAGTAAATAAGGTGCAATACGAGCTAACACGTGCTCGCCGGCTAAACGCCTCAAAAGAATAATATTTACAATAAAGTGGGAGGACAAAAAGAAACCCACTCGTTGCCAGGGTTACGCCTGGTGGTCACCATCTGGCTGGAAGACAGGTAGATCCTCTGGTGCTGCTCCGATATCTGGCCATACAAAACCAGCTGGGTCAGACCCCAGAAAGAGCAAGTACCACAAAGGAGGCTTCACTTAGGAACTAAAACCAGCATATCACAAATAAATAGTGAAGGTAATTAAAAGATACTGATAATAACTGAGATAACAATAATATATTGAGCACGGAGAAACCATTCAAGTAGCCAGACTGCAACCCTTAAACCAAACAAGGACCGGGGTTGAGCCCTTCACCTGAATAGAAACCCGTCTCAAATACCATTGGTACAGTGAAGACAATAAACGAAGAGAGGACACAGAACTGCTCCGGGAGCCAGATTACAACTCTTAAACCAAACAAGGACCGGAGTTGTAACCCTTCGCCTGAACGAACTGGACCCCTGATCTTTATTGTTAAGGCCAGTATAAATAATCATGGTATTGAAGTAAGGTAAAATGGCGAGCATGACAGGGATTATAGGACAATAAACGAAGAGAGGACACAAACTGCTCCGGAAGCCAGGTTACAACCCTTAAACCAAACAAGGACGGGGTTGTAACCCTTCGCCTGAACAGAACTGGACCCCTGATCTTTATTGTTAAGGCAGGTACAATAAGCAGGATGATATATGATAAGATAACCATGGAACTATTCAGATAGCCAAGTTACAACCCTTAAACCAAACAAGGACCGGGATTGTAACCCTTCATCTGAATAGAACTTGGTATCCCATCATTTATCGATACAAGAAATCAAGTCATGATACAAGCTTGTACGGGATCAGGATAAGACTAAGCTAGAATAAACTTCATCCAATCAATCACGGCCAAGCAATAAGTACGGCTTGATACTTTAACTAACTAGGGTTATCACAGGCCTAGTTACTAGCAAGATGCAATAAGATTATCCCAACAGCCACAAGCCCTGCAGACCCTCCGGTTATCTAGGTCGAATGTCCGTTTATGAAGAATGCAATACGTGACAGTGTGCTGGAAATGTGTCCTACTCGTCGGTAGGCTACAAGTCCACTGAATGCGTCCAGATAACGGGATTGCCTGTAGCTGGGAATCTCTTCATGACTACTGAATCATTCTAGTTAATTAGCCTTAGTCAATTTCAATAGGTATCCCTGACCGTGGTACTCAGGGATCCCTATCCTAGACATGATGCAAGACAGTACCAGTTTATTTGTACAAACACAATCGCCCATAGTATCCAGGTCTTTTATACTTGTCATGTCAGGCTAGCTGTCATAACAGAATGTCAAGATATCATGTCAGTTTACTTGTTAAGAGTGCGCCACGGTGGGCCACAATCGTGTTCTATTCTTACCTTATCGCGAATGAGAGGAACTTGCATAAAATAACTAGTGACATATTCTTGAAGCTAAGAAAAGATCTACAACTTTCATGTTTTTAGTTTTTCAAGATTCTAGCTACAAAACAACTTAAACAGGCAAAAACAGCAAATAGAGCAATTTCGGCGCATGGAATTCCTGCACAATCGGCGCATGGATTCCTGCACAAATCGGTACATGGGATTCCTGCGCAATCGGCGCATGGATTCCTGCACAAATTGGCGCATGGGATTCCTGCACGAATCGGCAATGGGATTCCTGCACAAATCGGCGCATGGGATTCCTGCACAAATCGGTGTATGGATTCCTGTACCATCGACGCATGGGATTCCTGCACCATCGGCGCATGGGATTCCTGCACAATCGGCGCATGGGATTCCTGCACCATCGGCACATAGGATTTTGCACCATCGGCGCATGGAAAACTCACGTTGCGTCTTCAGTACATGCGCGTAGGGAACCTACGCGCATGACACGCTCGGAGTTAAGGGATGCATTGTCGGGACTTCACGGCACATGGCCTCCCGACGCATGGCCTCCCGGGCGCATGGGGTTCCCGGCGCTTGGGGTTCATCGTCCCCAAACAGCAAGTTCAGCCATGAAAGTCCTAAAAATTGCTATGGCCATAACTTCCTCATCGAAGTCGAAATCAAGCGAAACAAAAGCCAAAACTGCATGAAATTGAATTCTCTACAACATAGAACTATTAGTTTTCAAAAATAAGTTTTAGAGATCAAAACCAAGAAAAACCAAAAAGTTACAAACTTAGATCTACAAGAATCCATCCATCAAATCCAAAGATGCCAAGTTCTAAAGAGACTTAGAATCAAGTAAATAAGAGAATGTAACAATAAAACTTGAGATCCATCATGAAGTAAGTTGCACTTACTTAGCTCTCTTCTCTGGTAGGTGGAAGAGTAAATGTGGAGAAGAAGAAGAATAATGAAGAGAGAAAATAAAAGAATGGGTTAATAAAGGATGATGGGGTGGTAGGTAGGGGTTCTCCCCTTGTTCATGATGAACCAAGGCAACCCAAGCCTAGCCGAACCAACCCAAAATAAACCGAGCCAAGCCAAAAGATATGCAATACAAGAGAAATACGTACACGTATTCCAAGATACGTAATACGAACTACATGCATTACAACTCTACCCTCCTTAAAAGAATTTCGTCCTCGAATTTAATCAAGAGGCTAGAATTGCGAGGACAAGCTATAATAATCGTAAGCTATAACAAGCAGTCTATCATGCAGTCATTTATTCAAGCAAGAATTGAAAGCATAAGGCATAAGGAAGACATTATACCTTACGAGTCAAACAGGTCGGGATATCGCGATCGGATATCATCCTCACGCTCCCACGTCGACTCACCCAAGAGTGATGACCCCAAGCAACACGGACTAAACTAATAGTCTTGTTCTTGAGTATCTTCTCTCTCCGGTCTAATATAGACACGGGCCTCTCCTCATACGAAAGGTTGGTACCAACAACCAATTCCGAATGATCCAGAATGTGGCTCGGGTCCGGGATATACCGTCGTAGTTGAGATACATGGAATACGTCATGCACCTCACGTAGCGATGGTAGAAGAGCGAGACGATAGGATACATCTCCTACTCGCTCCAGAATATCGAACGACCCTATATACCTAGGACTAAGCTTTCCTCTTACGCCGAAACGAATGATGCCACGGTTAGGCAAAATCCTCAGGAATACATGGTCGCCGACTGAGAATTCAAGGGGCCACCGATGGAATCGGCCCAATGACGCTGGCGATCTTGGACAACTCGAAGATGATCTCTGACTCTTCTGACCACTTCAACGGTCTGAGCAATCATTTCGGACCAAGCATCTGCCTCTCTCCAACATCATCTCAGGCTAGCGAGGATCGACACTTCCTACCATACAGTGCCTCGAACGGTGCCATCTGGATACTGGCCTGGAAACTGTTGTTGTACGAGAACTCCACCAGGTGCACGTGATCTTCCCACGAACCACCGAAGTCGAGTGTACATGACCGCAACATATCTTCAAGAGTCTGGATCGTACGTTCCGACTGGCCATCTGTCTGCGGGTGATAAGCTGAAATGAACTGGAGGTGAGTTCCCAAACTTTCTTGCAAGCTACGCCAAAAGTGTGACGTAAATCTTGAATCTCTGTCTGAAGTGATACTGACTAGTACACCGTACAATCTGACAATCTGCCGGAGATACATCTCCGCTAGCTGAGCCGTCGACTGACCAACTCTGAATGGGAGAAAGTGAGCCACCTTCGTGAGTATGTCTATAATAATACAAATAGCGTCTCTGCCAGCCGGGAATCTAGGCAATCCAGTCACAAAATCCATGGTTATATGCTCCCATTTCCACTCGGAATCGACAATGGTTGAAGAAGTCCAGCGGGCCTCTGATGTTCAGCCTTAACTTGTTGACAGACTAAACAACGAGAGACAAACCGGCTATCTCCCTCTTCATGCCATTCCACCAAAAGTGCTGACGAATATCACGGTACATCTTCGTACCGCAGGATGAATGGAATACTGCGAACTGTGGGACTCTGCCATGATCTCCTGTCTGATATCTCCATGGGTACACAAAGACGCGTACCATGTCGAAGTGTACCATCTTTATGGATACATAACTCTGGTCTTCGTCCTGCCTCACACTCTGCTCTGAGTCGCTGAAGCTTGGAATCTGTTGACTACGCCATCGGATCCTCTCGACTATAGTGGACTGAACTTACTGGGCCATCAATGCCACACTGGAAGGAGGACAACTTCTATACCCATCTTCTGAAGATCGGCTAACAGTTCTGGTTGCGCTGTCAGAAAATAAACTCCGGCTCTCATGTTTAATATCTGTAACAACGTTGGCCTTTCCTGGGTGATACTGCAGGTTGACATCATAATCCACAAGTAGCTCTAGCCATCTCCTCTAACGCATGTTGAGATCCTTCTGGGTGAAAACATACTTCAGGCTCTTGTGGTCGGTGAAAATTTCTACCCTATCTCCGTATAGGTAGTGCCTCCACAACTTAAGTGCAAACACTACCGCTGCCAGCTCTAAGTCATGGATTGGGTAATTTCTCTCATGGTCACGAAGTTGTCATGACGCATAAGCTATTACCTTTCCATGCTGCATCAAAACACATCCTAAACCTCTGCCCGAAGCATCACAATCACTACACTGAGATTCCTCCAGTTCCATCTGGAAGCGTGAGAATAGGAGCCGTCATCAAGCCTCGCTTCAACCTCTCAAAAGAATCCTGGCACTCTGCTGTCCAAGCAAACTGCATATCCTTGCGGGTCAACTGGGTCAATGGCACGGAAATTCGAGCAAAGTCTGAGATAAATCGTCGATAGTAGCCGGCCAATCCAAGAAAACTGCGAACTTCTGCAACCGTGCTAGGCACTGGCTATGTTTTAATGGCCACGATCTTCTGGGGATCCACTTTAACTCCTCCTCGGGTGATGATATGACCCAAGTACGAAATGCGATCGAGCCAGAACTCACATTTACTGAACTTGGCATACAACTGGTGCTCTCTGAGAATCTGAAGAACAACTCTGAGGTGCTGCTTATGCTCTGCTTCACTTTTACTGTAGACCAGTGTGAGGACCCTATTTTTGGAATTATTTTTTTAGTATTTCTAATTATTATGTTATATTGTATATTTAATTATGATTATATATGTACTCTTTCGTGTCTTTGATTTTTGAGCACAAGACATGCCCATCTCTTGAAACGTCCTTCATGAGTTTTGTAGTAGACATGATGACCTTCAACTTGGTATATTATGTCCCATCCAAACTTATCTCCTAGCATTCTTTTGACTTTGCGCAACTTCGGGTCAAATTTAGGCAATTAGATTATTTAACATAATTCCAGACCTAACTTCACACGTGAGTTCGGGACTCGACATAAATCAAAACTATTCGACCCAATTATGATTTTGACTCATTTTGAGCCTACGACGCACATGCTAAGAGTGTACCACTCAATCGAGTCTCCATGTGCTATTTAATTGCGAATGGCACAAGAGACTTATTGGTTGACTCTTAGAGTTCGATTGGATTAGAAAATATTATTTGGACCCTAACCTAGCCAACCCCACCTAGTAGGGAGCCATGATAGGTTGTCATGACAGTATAATTATTATGGATTCATTTTAGGAGGTTATACAGTCAATTAGATTTAGATACAATTTTGTGTATATGATTATATTTATAATAGTCTAATATTATATATGGCCTTAGTTATGGTTAAGTTTGAGATACATATTGACTAGGAATTTTAGTACGAATAGTGTAGTCGTGTACTTTGACTAGTCTATTACCCATGGTAGGGAAAGCCGATCCATAGGTGTGTTCTAAATAGGAAAACCAGGCCAAATTGCGACTTAACCTCCACCGATGATTTATTTATTTAATTATTAGATTATCGACTTTCTAGGAGACCCAGTTGTACCAATTTAGCCCCGACTTGACCCGAACCTAATCCCAATCTAAATAGACAAGTAGTACTCTCAAATACCTTCATGTTGATATATATATTTTGTATATATATTTTATAAATATTAATATGTTTTCAATTTTGGAAAGTTTCCATTTATAGAAAGACTACGTGTAATCCTAGTGTAATCCTAGTTGGCATTAATTTATATTTGACCCAAAGTCCAACCCAAACCTATGTAGGCATGTTGGACATTAATATATATTAATAAATAAATATATATATATATATATATATATATATATTTTATATTTAATTTTGATTTAGATTGCATTTATATTTAGAAATCTAAGTAGTTCCATATTAGGAAACCTTTTTTTAAATCCTCAATCAATCAATTAGCCAACTCATCAAATAACCAAACCAATCCATGTGGACCCCACATATGACCAACCAAAGATTATTTTCATGTAATTTTCGTCCAAAAATAAACCCCTATATTGGCGGGCCATGCCATGCATGGAAACACCCTCCTACATATATAACTCAACCCATAGGCCCATATATTATATCAACCCTTATCAAAACCCTAACCCTAACACCAAAAACTCTTATTTATCACCCAAGAGCAGCTCCTTTACCATTAATTTCAAAATATCATCCCCTCCCCCTACTACATCACCCCCTCCATCACATAACTCATCCTCCTCCATAAAAGCTCCTTCTTTCATCCTTCTTCCATCCAAACTCCACCAAACCAACCCTAAAAACTCTATTTTCTCCATCCAACCATCTAAAACCATTGCCAACTCCTCTAAACTCATCAAGAGAGGATTATCAAGCAAGGATAGCAATAAAGGTGGGAGCTTTAGCAAGGAGAAGCCTCCACAACCCAACTAGCAAGGACTTTTGGTAAGAAACCCTAATTTTTTTCTCAAACCTATGCAATAAATCTGTAGAAATTATGGTATTAGTTTGTAGAAATAGTGTTTTGATGTCTCTTGGGTAGTATTTTCACCCATAAAAGTTTTATTAATTATGATAGCTATTTTCATGTTTCGGTAGAGCCAAAACTTACCACGTTGTGAAGGAACTATAAGTTTCTGTAAGAATTTTTCAAAACTAAATTTTATGTAGGTTAATATATTTAAATTAGGATTTTTAAACATTTTTTTACGAATTTATCAATTCAATTCTGTTCGGAAAAATTATAGGTCAAAATTAGTCATTTTCGGGTGACTTGTTGACCTAGAAGATTCAAAACCATTAGTACCATGAAATCCTTGCATAAAAATTTCATATTATAATATTTAGGGCATTTTAATTCTGTTTAAATTGTATTTTTGAGGATTTTTATAATTTAGATAATTAAGGAAGTTCTAGACAAATTTTGGGTAGACCAGTCGACCCGGTAGACAACTAGTAGTATAATTCTTTAGAAATATAAATTCTGAGATAAATCTATAGAAAATTAGTTTAAATAATATTTTATATTTTTATATGATTTTAAGTATATGATTGAAGTAGCAACATAACTGACTAATTGGGAGTTGGAAACCCAAAAACTGTGTTCGGTGTCTCGTAAAACCTGTGTGATTGTATGGGTCTAAATGGTTCCACTAGAAATTAAATATAACCTTAAAATATTATCTTGACTAATTAAGTCATATTATAAGTTCATGAGTAGTGGATTAATTTAGTTAATTAATTATCTAGGAGCGTCGGATTCCGGTCGTTGACGCGGGAGCGACATTTCAGATTCACAGCGCGACACCAGGCAAGTACACATTGCCAAAATTTACAGTATTTACATGCATATTCTATATTGTTATCTCTTCCTAGTTCTTTTCATTATCTGTCATTCATATTTATTATACTTCTTTTTTTTACGTGCACGTTTCTTATTTAGTCATCTTATGCCACTGTTGTTCCATGTGAGTCTTGTGACGATTTTGACTAGTCTTCTAATTTTGCCCTTGAGCTTGACTTGACCTGTAGTCATGATTGATTGAATAGACATTAGCCCTGATATCTCTAGGACTGGGAGCGTCCAATGGCGTTACGGTATTAGAGACTTCTTATCGACCTGTTATTCCATCTCTAGATCGGAGCGTCCAATGGCGTTACGGTGTTAGAGACTTCTTATCGACCTGTTATCCCGTCTCTAGGACGGGAGTGTCCCATGGCATTACGGTAGTAGAGACTTATCTTTTGTCTCGAGGTTGGGAGCGTCCCATGGCGTTATGATATTGAGACATCTTATTGATCCTTGTCTATTTACATTTCTCTACTTCATTCTGTATATTATTTACTGTACAGTAGGCATGTATATTATGTGTCTTGCTAGTCCTCTGAGGACCTGTGTCTCTCCAGGTATTAGCTGAAGATATGATACATTGATGGATGACGTTGCTACACCAAGACTGTAGGTATATTTAGTTGATGTTTTTGTTCTCTTCCATAATTAGATTTTGTCCTATATTATATTACTTTGACATTGCTGCTGTTTAGCCTAGTTTTACAAGCTTTATCTTTTATTGAAGCTTGTTCAAGATAATTGCATTAGAGTCTGGTCCACTTTATTGTATATTATCTTTTCTTGTTACTTGTAGTAACCGGTTTGCTAATGTCTACCAACATTAGTTTACTTGGTTTATACAAGATTTTATCTTCAGTGGATTGAGATATTTGTAGATTGCTTTAGGAAACCAGACAGCTTATACGTATTCGAGCTGGGCTGGAGTCCTCTCGATGCGTAGCTGGCATGTATACGTATTCTAGTCCTACGTATTTTGGGACTGGGGCGTTACAACCAGGATGTCATCTAGGAACACTATCACGAACTGATCCAAATAGGGCATAAAGATGCGATTCATGAGGTCCATGAATACAGCCGGCGCATTGGTTGCTCCAAATGGCATAACAAGGAACTCCTAATGCCCATATCGGGATCTGAAAGCTGTCTTCGGATGTCCTGCTCTCTAACTCTGATCTGATGGTATCCTGACCGTAAGTCGATCTTCGAGAACACTGCTGCCCCCTTGAGTTGATCAAATAAGTCATCTATCCTCGGAGAGGATATCTGTTCTTGATTGTCACTGAGTTCAAGGTACGATAATCTACACATAATCTGGACGTACCATCCTTCTTTTTCACAAGAAGCATCAGGGCTCGCCAAGGCGATCCACTAGCACGAATGAATCCCTTGGTTCTGAGTTCTTCAATCACCTTGTACAATATCTCTAATTCTGACGGCACAATCCTGTAGACTCTCTCTGACACTGGGGCTGTTCCGGGAATCAAGTCGATGGTGAACTCGATCTTCCGTTCTGGCGGTATCCCTGGAAGCTCTTCTGGGAAAACGTCTGGAAACTCTTCGACTATTCGAGGCAACTGCACTGCTGCTACTGCCATCCGCAATAATGGAGGAGAAGGTTCAATTTCTCCTCGGGAGAAGGAAAACTTCGGCTCGTCGGGAATGCTAAAAACAACCCTGCCAATGTGGCAGTCTATCCTAGCATATTGGTCCCTCAACCAATCCATCCCTAATACCACATCATAATCGGCCATCGGGAACTCTATCAATCTAGCGGAGAATTCTCTACCGTAACTGATCCAACACGAGGAAAATACTCTATCTACTCCCACAAGTCCGTTACCAGTAAGTATATTGAGCCTTACTGATAATGTGTCACGCCCAGAAAAAATACTGGACGGAGGCGGACACAGCCAGCTACGCAATCCCAAAGTACGTTAATACTCTGAAATCATGTATAAGCTGTCAAGATATGGAGGTTACTTTACAAGCCATCAGTCCGTCCTAAGGTTTAACAATCCTAGGTATCTCAATCACAGGCAGTTATACAAGAGCAAAGAGTACGATCATCATACATACAATAGTAAGGCGTCCCGAACCATATATACATGAATGATCATGAAGCCAGTACCACCAAACTGATGACTAGCTAGAGTATTAGTCGTACATGATAAGGACTAGCTATAGTCTAGAATACACATATCATGTTTATGCCTGTAGGCTACAATATCATGAAAAATACCAAAACACGAGCTAAACACGTGCTCGGGGCTAAACGTTACAAGAGGAGAATTTACATATCAGTGGAAGAATGAAAAAGAAACCCACTGAGGCACTCTAGTGCTCCGGCTGGTCACCGTCGAATAGATGGTGCGGTAGATCCTTCGGGCTCTTCTATCATACCCTGGCCATGCAAAACCAGTGGGGTCAGACCCCAAATAGCAAGTACCACAAAGGAGGCCGAACTATGAACTTAAAACCAGCAATCATAGACAATCAACAAGGAGAGAAAGCAATAAGTAAAGGAGGATCGAGATTCGTGCAGTACCAATGCACTCGTCCCGAACGTAGAAAGACAGTAAGTAAATCATCATTTACATAAAGTAAACTGGAGAACATGTTAAATATATAGAACTGGGAAGGTGATATACGATGAGATAACCATGGGACTATTCAGATAACCAGGTTACAACCCGAAAACCAAACAAGGACCGGGGTTGTAACCCTTCGTCTGAACGGAACTTGGTTTCTCCCACCATTTATCGGCAAGATAAAATAAGAAATCAGGACATGTAACAATCATGTACAAGATCAAGACAAGACTAGACGGATTGAACTCCATGCAACATTCACGGCCAAGCAATAAGTACGACTTGATACTTTAACTAACTAGGGTTATCACAGGCCTAGTTACTAGCAAGATGCAATGAGATTATTCCACAGCCACAAGCCCTGTAGACCATCCAGGCTATCCGGACGCAATTAAGGATTGAATTCAAGTGGGTACATCGTCCAGAAAATGCATGTACCCTTAGGTGACTTAGAGGGTGCAACACATGACAGTGTGCTGGAAATGTACCCTACTCGACGGCAGGCTACAGATCCCAAGTGGGGCGCCCAGATAACGGAATTGCCTGTAGCTGGGAAATCTCTTCATGATTACTGGATTATTCTAGTGATTAGCCTTAGTCGATTTCAGTGGGTGCCCCTGACCGTGGTACTCAGGGATCTCCGTCCTAGACATGATGCAAGACAAGACGGGTTCATTTGTACAAGCACAATCGTCCACGGTGTCCAAGTTACTCAATCTTGTCATGTCGTGTTAGCCGTCGCAACATCATTTCGAGAAATATCATGTCAGGTTTATCATGTCAAGAGTGCGCCACGACGGACCACTATCATTATCATTATTACTTATCAAAAGCGCGCCACGACGGGCCACTATCAAGAATTATCATGTCAAGTTATCACTGTCATTTATCATGGCAAGTTCATCATGTCAAGTTCATTGTCAAGAGTGCACCTCCACGGGTCACTGTCAGGTCATGTCATTGTCAAGAAGGGGAGAAACTTGCACAGTTAAAATAATAATATAACATAATATATATTCTTGAAGCCAAGGAGAAACTCTAAAACTTTTATGTTGGAAATGGGAAGAAATTCAGACCTCAAATCACGCAAATAAGACATTTAAACAATCAAAATGGGACCCATGTGGTCCAAAAGTGGGAGAACCTTCATGCGGCCAAAGAGAGTGGGAGGCCACCCATGCGGCCAGGAAACAATAAATAGGTCATAAAATCAATTAAGACAAAAGATAGTGGGACTCTCATTAAATGCAAACTCCCACTCAAGCAAGCCAACTAAAAGAAGCTATGTGGGACCCCCCACAATTAATGCAATAAGAAAAGTAAGGTTCACGTGAACCACTTGATTAATGGTTTACGTGGCAAAGCAAGTGGAAGGGGCCATGTGGCTAAGCAACTATTAGAGGAGGGCATATGCGGCTAGGTACAACTTTCATGCGGTCAAGAAAGAATTAATGGCCAATAGCCTATGCGGCCACAATGATTTCCAAGCAAGAATGCATGTGCTTAAAAAAATGCATATGCGTCTGACTCTTTCCCTTCCATGCATGCAACTAATATTAAGGCGAGCCAACTTACTTGCTCCCATATGCGGCTGGATGCATATAATATAATATAATAATATATTAGCAAGCCATGCGGCTCAATGACCAACTTGCATGTATTGCAAATGCAAGCAAGGCATTAAACCGACTATTACACATAATATATAATATAATAAATACACGAGGCCATGCGGCCATATAGTTAAAATTAATGCCATGCATGCAATCACAATAAAATAATGCATGGCTAAACATGCATTACGTATGCTTTCATCTAATGCATGGCTGAACATGCATTAATATGCATTTAAATATGCATTAATCCAAGGCATAACATGCATTAATATGCATTTAAATATGCATTAATCCTAGGCTTAACATGCATTAATTCTTAAGGCATATACTGCTGATACATGCATTAGTAATTGGAAAGAACCCATGCGGCCATGATACATAAGCACACAATGCTTAAAGGCCCTGCGGCTCACTAATAGTAGCCATATGTGGCTAATTGTTGTGCCATATGCGGCTCAAGCTAACAAATATGTAGGTAAAGCAGGCTAGCAAAATATGCGGCAATTAAAGAATAGACCATACTAATGAATTATAAAAGCCAATGCAAGCTAGCTAATAAATGTGCATGGGCCAGCAACAAATGTTGTATGCGGCCAGGAGATACCAAAGGCCCTACGGCCAATAAAATAATGTGCCAATGCAAGCAAGGCTAATTGCTAACAAATATACGCATGCATGCAAGCTAAGCTCATGCGGCCAGCAAGCAATGTTGCATGCGGCCAGTAATACAATTTATTGGCTTCCCACAGAGAACATGTCCATGGAAAATGCTATAGCTTCTCCACACCACCAAACTTCAATTCGGAGTCCAAATTTGGACTTCCATATGTCAAATTTGGGTAAAATAAAATTCTCTACAACATGGAACCATCAGTTTACAAAAATATACAAGTTTAACAGATCAAAACCTATAAAAACCGATAGTACCACAAAGCTAGATCTACAACAATCCATCCGGTAAAACCGAAAACTCCAAGTTCTAAAGATGCTCAGAATATAACAAGGAAGAGAATGAAAAAAACGAAATTGAAATCGTCCAACATTCGACAAGATGTACTTGCCTCTCTCCAATGGCTAGGGTTTGGTGGAAAAGAAATGAATGAGGGTGAATGAGGAGGGAGAGAGAAAAGTGGCTTATATAACAAGCTCAAGCAATCTCCACCATTCATCCCTCTCCACTAAATCTAAGCCATACACCTCATCTCATGAGGAACCAAACTAAACCAAACCAAGTCAAAGTGGAACCGAACCAAAAAAAAACCAAATCCAAGTTAAACCAAGTCATAAAAATCCTATATCTTGGAAAAATTTAAAATATCACGCAAATTGAGAAATACGAAATACGACTCAATAAACACGTATCCGTATAAATACCGATACAGTGAGACGGGTCTCACAACTCACCACACCTTAGAAAAATTTCGTCCTCGAAATTTCCTGAGGCTAGTCGAGCAAAACAAAAGCTCCAGGAAACTCAACAATCTCAATAAATCGAGCATGGCATATAAGTAAAGTAAAACAATCAGTAATGTAAAATGCGTAAGCGGTAAATAAATGCACAAGATTAAATACAATCATGATCAAGAAGGGCTGGAGGCATATGGATCAATATGACTCCTGAGTCAGTTGTGTAGAAACCAACGTCCTCGCTGGCCTAAGCTGACTCCCAAAAATGGATAAAAGTCAAGCCTCAAGGTAAGTCGGTACCAATGACTTAGTTCAAGACATGACTCTACCCAGGATGTGTCATCGTAGTTGAAACAGATACTTGACTTTATCACCTGTCTCAAGATACGAAGACTGAAGCGACTGGCTGATCGGGATGGACTGACATCTCTACTTGCATGCTGAGACTGATCCTCCATAACTGGCCTGGCTGAAGAATGCTGAGCTGTCCTCGGCAAAACACGAACAAGATAATCAGAAGGATCAAGAACAGTGTCCTTGAAGGTTGAAGGACACAAGATCAAATCAAGGGAATAGGAATGATCAATGATCAAAACAGATATCAAGTCAAATATCAGAGGTAGAGAATAATCCGAAGGAGATCAATAAGGATAATCGTGATTGGGATATCTAAACATGGTAACCCCCACAAATCTGAAAATCTAGACCTGCGTGGGCCACCACTAAAACCATGTCACGCCCCAGAACCAAAATACTGGACGGAGGCGGGCACAGCCAGCTACGCAATCCCAAAGTACGTTAATACTCTAAAATCACGTATAAGCTGTCAAGACATGAGGGTTACTTTACAAGCCATCAGTCCGTCCTAAGGTTTAACAATCCTAGGTATCTCAATCACAGGCAGTTATACAAATGCAAAGAGTACGATCATCATACATACAATAGTAAGGCGTCCCGAACCATATATACATGAATGATCATGAAGCCAGTACCACCAAACTGATGACTAGCTAGAGTATTAGTCATACATGATAAGGACTAGCTATAGTCTAGAATACACATATCATGTTTATGCCCGTAGGTACATCGTCCAGGAAACGCAACATCATTTCGAGAAATATCATGTCAGGTTTATCATGTCAAGAGTGCGCCACGACGGACCACTATCATTATCATTATTACTTATCAAAAGTGCGCCACGACGGGCCACTATCAAGAATTATCATGTCAAGTTATCACTGTCAATTATCATGGCAAGTTCATCATGTCAAGTTCATTGTCAAGAGTGCACCTCCACGGCTCACTGTCAGGTCATGTCATTGTCAAGAAGGAAAGAAACTTCTACAGTTAAAATAATAATATAACATAATATATATATTCTTGAAGCCAAGGAGAAACTCTACAACTTTCATGTTGGGAGTGGGAAGAAATTCGGACCTCAAATCACGCAAATAAGACATTTAAACAATCAAAGTGGGACCCATGTGGTCCAAAAGTGGGAGAACCTTCATGCGGCCAAAGAGAGTGGGAGGCCACCCATGCGGCCAGGAATAATAAATAGGTCATGAAATCAATTAAGACAAAAGATAGTGGGACCCTCATTAAATGCAAACTCCCACTCAAGCAAGCCAACTAAAAGAAGCTATGTGGGACCCCCCATAATTAATGCAATAAGAAAAGTAAGGTTCACGTGAACCACTTAATTAATGGTTCACGTGGCAAAGCAAGTGGAAGGGGCCATGCGGCTAAGCAACTATTAGAGGAGGGCATATGCGGCTAGGTACAACTTTCATGCGGTCAAGAAAGAATTAATGGCCAATAGCCTATGCGGCCACAATGATTTCCAAGCAAGAATGCATGTGCTAAAAAATGCATATGCGGCTGACTCTTTCCCTTCCATGCATGCAACTAATATTAAGGCGAGCCAACTTACTTGCTCCCATATGCGGCTGGATGCATAATATAATATAATAATATATTAGCAAGCCAAGCGGCTCAATGACCAACTTGCATGTATTGCAAATGCAAGCAAGGCATTAAACCGACTATTACACACATATAATATAATAAATACACGAGGCCATGCAGCCATATAGTTAAAACTAATGCCATGTATGCAATCATAATAAAATAATGCATGGCTAAACATGCATTACGTATGCTTTCATCTAATGCATGGCTGAACATGCATTAATATGCATTTAAATATGCATTAATCCAAGGCTTAACATGCATTAATATGTATTTAAATATGCATTAATCCAAGGCTTAACATGCATTAATTCTTAAGGCATATACTGCTGATACATGCATTAGTAATTGGAAAGAACCCATGCGGCCATGATACATAAGCACACAATGCTTAAAGGCCCTGTGGCTCACTAATAGTAGCCATATGCGGCTCAATTGTTGTGCCATATGCGGCTCAAGCTAACAAATATGTAGGTAAAGCAGGCTAGCAAAATATGCGGCAATTAAAGAATAGACCATACTAATGAATTATAAAAGCCAATGCAAGCTAGCTAATAAATGTGCATGGGCCAGCAACAAATGTTGTATGCGGCCAGGAGATACCAAAGGCCCTGCGGCCAATAAAATAATGTGCCAATGCAAGCAAGGCTAATTGCTAACAAATATACGCATGCATGCAAGCTAAGCTCATGCGGCCAGCAAGCAATGTTGCATGCGGCCAGCAATACAATTTATTGGCTTCCCACAGAGAACATGTCCATAGAAAATGCCATAGCTTCTCCACACCACCAAACTTTAATCCGGAGTCCAAATTTGGACTTCCATATGTCAAATTTGGGTAAAATGAAATTCTCTACAACATGGAACCATCAGTTTACAAAAATATACAAGTTTAACAGATCAAAACCTATAAAAACCGATAGTACCACAAAGCTAGATCTACAACAATCCACCCGGTAAAACCGAAAACTCCAAGTTCTAAAGATGCTCAGAATATAATAAGGAAGAGAATGGAACAAACGAAATTGAAATCGTCCAACATTCGGCAAGATGTACTTGCCTCTCTCCAATGGCTAGGGTTTGGTGGAAAAGAAATGAATGAGGGTGAATGAGGAGGGAGAGAGAAAAGTGGCTTACATAACAAGCTCAAGCAATTTCCACCATTCATCCCTCTCCACTAAATCTAAGCCATACACCTCATCTCATGAGAAACCAAACTAAACCAAACCAAGTCAAAGTGGAACCGAACCAAAAAAAAACCAAATCCAAGTTAAACCAAGTCATGAAAATCCTATATCTTGGAAAATTTTTAAATATTACGCAAATCGAGAAATACGAAATACGACTCAATAAACACGTATCCGTATAAAATATCGATACAGTGAGACGGGTCTCACATAATAACTCGGGCTCCAATCCTATTCGTGTCGCAAATCGTGCAGACATAAATGAATGCGAGGCACCAGAATCAAATAATACTGAAGCTGAAAAGGTGTTAACGAGAATAGTACCTGCCACCACCTCACCTGGTGCTATTCCTTCTTCTCCCATGGTCAAAGCCAGCACTTGACCATGTCCTCTGGGTGCGGGTCCCCTCTGCTGAAAATTCCTCTGTCTGCTCTGGATCAGGGCTTGGGCTTGGGCATACTGCTGCGGTCTCTGCTGCTGGAATGCTTGGGCCTGTGTCGACAATGGCCTCGAGAACGGGTACTGCAGCTACTGCTGCGGCTGGACTGGTGCTGGTCCTCTTACTGAAGGACTAAAGAAATCCGATGACCTCCCCTGTTTGGGCAGTTCCTAATCCTGTGGTCCGGGGCACCACAAACCAAGCACAAACCCTGTGCTCTACGATACTCTGATACCGCATGTCTTGGCTTCCCACAGTGTGAACATCCCACTGCGGAAGACTGCTTCTGCTTCTGCTGCTGAGGGTGCGACGAGGTAGAATGCTGAACCTACGTCACTGAGGTCGCTCGCCTCAAGCTCCATTGGTCAAAGCCCTGGCTGCCGGGGCTGGTGCTGATGACTGATTCATCTGGCTATGAGATCGCTTCCAATCTCCGGTCCTATCCACGATCCTCTGGGAGGTATATTCATGCCTCCGGGCTGCCCTCAGTACTGCATCAAAAGTCTGATGCTCAAACTGCTCCACTGCCAATAGAATATCCAAATGAAGTCCCTGCTAGAACCGCTGGGCTCTATCGAACTCGGTCGCCGCCAAGGTAGGAGCAAACCGACTAAGTCTCGAAAACTCGGCCGCATATCCGTCGACTGTCCTGCCCATCTGCTTCAGATTGGTGAACCTCGTCTGTAGATCGTATCGAGCTACAACATCAAAATACTTGGTCTGGAATCTCTCCCTGAATACTGCCCATGAAATAGGGGCCACTAATCCATCGGCCTGCGCTGTCCACCAGCTGCGGGCAAGATCTAGTAACTGCAGGCGCACTACGACCACCTTCTCATTCTCTGGAGTCCTGGCTGCTTCTAGAATCACCTCTGTGTCCTGAAGCCATGCATATGCAGTGATCGCATCTTCACTGCCGTCGAAGAAGAGGGGTTCAAGCACTTGAAGCTGTTGGCCGCGCTATTACCCTGATGACCTTCTCTGGTCAAAGCATCTGCCACCGCCTGGTACAAGACATCTCCGCGACGATCCTGGAAAGCTAATAGGGACCTGATGAGACCCACCAGAGTGCCATCCTCAGGCTCTGCAGGTTGTACGGGCTGAACTGGTGACTCTTCTCCGGTAGGCACGACTCTGGAGGCTACTCTGGAATGTTGGGCTTGATCTCCAGGTTGCTGCTGGTCAACGGGAGGTGCTCCGTCTTGCTGATCGGTAGGACCAGGAACAATGTCGCTGAAGAAGACGACATAGGGAACAATATGAAAGGACTAGGACAGATCAACGATACAAGCATGTGATCAGGTCAAGATTCCAGGGATTTAGAGAGCACGAGCAGAGATCAAGGATGAGTACTGATTGAGACATATTCGGTAAACTCTCATATATCTTAATTTATAAGACCTGTATGGGCCACCACTAAAACCATGTCACGCCCCAGAACCAGAATACTGGAGAGCGGGGGCGTACATAGCCAGCTACGTATAATGAAGTACAACCCACCTCGCTATACGGTCACGGCTGTCTAGATACATGAGGGTTTAACTACAATCCATTAATCACCTATAGTTATAAAAAAAGCCTATTGTCTCAATCACAAACAAGTAGTAGCAGACACAAGATATTAGAACATCAAATATACAATAGTAAGGTATCCCATACATTACATATTGGATGATCACGAAGCTAGTCGTACAAAATATCAGGACTAGCAAGAGTTCAGTCATACATGATCAACCCTAGGATTTGTCAATCATGTTACAGTCCGTAGACAGACAGTAAATAAGGTGCAATACGAGCTAACACGTGCTCGCCGGCTAAACGCCTCAAAAGAATAATTTTTACAATAAAGTGGAAGGACAAAAAAAAATCCACTCGTTGCCAGGGTTACGCCTGGTGGTCACCATCTGGCTGGAAGACATGTAGATCCTCTGGTGCTGCTCCGATATCTGGCCATACAAAACCAGCTGGGTCAGACCCCAGAAAGAGCAAGTGCCACAAAGGAGGCTTCACTTAGGAACTAAACCAGCATATCACAAATAAATAGTGAAGGTAATTAAAAGATACTGATAATAACTGAGATAAAATAATATATTGAGCACGGAGAAACCATTCAAGTAGCCAGACTGCAACCCTTAAACCAAACAAGAACCGGGGTTCACTACCAAATTACAGCATTTTAGCGACGGCCATTTAGCGACGGAAATTTTCCGTCGCTATTACCGTCGGATCACCGACGGATTTGTGACGAAATACCGACGGAAAGCAGTGGACAATTTTTTTATTTTTTTATGTCCATATCCGTCGCTACGCCGTCGATAGGTCGTCGGCCAAGTAGCGACGGTTTTATATACGTCGCTAGAACGTCGCATATTTTGGCGGCAAAAGCCTAAAATATTGGCGCGAGATTTGACTGACGACTTAGCGACGGAATAATCCGTCGCTACTCTGGCGCGAGATTTACTGACTACTTAGCGACGGAATAATCCGTCGCTACTCCGTCGCTAATTTCTGTACCCTAACTTAAATTGAACCGACGGGGGGAAATTTTCATTCCCCCCCAAAACACTCTCTCTCTTCCCTCTCCCTCTCTCCGACGATCTCGCTCTCTCCGACCGGCGATCTCCCTCTCTCTCTCTAAGGTATGCTCTCTCCCCCCCCTCTCTCTCTATCTCCCTCTCTCTCTCTCTCTCTTTTACGATTTGGGGGGTTGGGGGGCTGTCGTAGTGGTCGGAGAGGGTGTGGGGCAGGGGGGTTTCGGGTACGGGATGGGGTGGTCGGGGCAAGGGTGGAGTGGGGTGGTCGGGGGCAGGGGGGTCGGGGAGGGGGTCGGGCAGGGGGGGGGGTGGTCTGGGCAGGGGGGGTTCGGGTAGGGGGTGGGGTGGTCGGGGCAAGGGTGGGGTGGGAGAGGGGGCAGGGGGGTCGGGAAGGGGGTCGGGCAGGGGGGGGGGGTGGTCTGGGCAGGGGGGTGGGAGAGGGGGTCGGGCAGGGGTTGGGGGAGGGTCGGGCAGGGGTTGGGGGGTCGGGGCAGGGGGGGCAGGGGGGTGGGAGAGGGGGTCAGGCAGGGGTTGGGGGGGTCGGGCAGGGGTTGGGGGGGTCGGGGCAGGGGGGGCAGGGGGGTGGGAGAGGGGGTCGGGCAGGGGGGGGTCGGGGCAGGGGGGGCGTTAGGAGGACTCTGGAGTCCCCGCGCAGGAGTCCTCCTCCTCCTCTCCCATAGACACACACACACACACGGACACACACACACACACACACGGACACACACACACAGACCAACACACACACGGACACACACACACAGACACTACACACACACGGACACACACACACACACACACACACACACACGGACACACACGGACACAGACACACGGGTACACACACACTCAGACATATATATCATGGTTTAAAGTATCGGCCGATACGATCCGATACGGCCGATACCGATACGGTTTGGCATGTTCCGATCCGATACCGACCGATACCAAGTATTGACCGATACCGACATTGGGGGTCTTTGTTCCGGTCAATTCGACAAAGAAAATTAAACAAAAAAGACAAATCAACAAGGGTTTAAAGCATAACAAGGTTGTAGAAGCATGTAAAAGAAGAAAATCACATCAATTGAAGAAATCACATCTATTGTTTGTAAACCAATCGGTAAGGGTGACTACTATTTCATTTAATTTCAAAACTACTAAGAAATAACACTGAAAATACTTAAAATTATGCCTAAATGTATAAAATATATGTTTTTAAATGTAAATAATTTATTAATAATTATTTGTTCCCCGATACCAAAAATCCGATACTCCGATCCGAAACCGCCGATACTACCGATATCGCCGATACCAATACTCATAGGAATAGTCCGATACCGATTCCGATACCGATACTTTGAACCTTGATATATATATATATATATATATATATATATATATATATATATATATAGGCATAATTTTAAGTAATTTATTAATAATATATATATATATATACACAGACACACGTCGTGAAGTCTAGTATATATATTTGATTAGCTAAGGTAGAAGTTTAGCCTAATTAAGGTTAGTTTTGACAGAGTTGACTTGGACTCCTAATTTGACCCAGAACTAGTCTAGTATACCATCTGCTCCTCCTTTCTTCCCTTCTTCTCATTCGACTATCTCGGCCTCCTATTCGGCCTACTATTCCGATATGCGTTTGATACGGTCTACCTAACCTATATACTGATACTAATCTGATACTCTCTGATATTAAGTACATCCGGCTTACTAGCTAGCGGATCCACCAGTTACATGATTATATACTAATTATGTTAGATTGTGATACTAAGTAGCCTCGTCGTAGGCCTAGCGTGTTATCCACAAGTTTAGTTTTTCTTACGATATGAGTATCGGTATCGGGCTATTAATTCTTATGTTTAGTTTGTCTTACGATACAGATATTCACATCAAATCGAGCATGAATCGTTACTTTGTTGATCGTACATGGATGTACAAACGACAACACGAGAGCAGAATTGGTGTGAGTGACGATTTTCAGGCAGGTGTGGAAGTATTTCTTAAGTATGCCATGAGCAAAACTCAGTACATGGACGATAACAAAATCAAGTGTCCATGTGTTAATTGTCACAATAGACGTTTCGAAGAAGTGATGACTGTGAGAGATCATTTGACCCGTAAGGGTTTCGTACGTGATTACGGCCTGTGGTCATCGCAAGGTGAATTATATTCAGAAAGACAGGCTGCAGAAGCTGGTACTTATGCTTTTGATGATAATGCTGCAACGGATGTCCTCGAAGACGACGGATGCTCTGTGGATTATGGAGACATGCAGAACCTTGCACGAGATATGGTGTATGCTGCGGCAGGGCCTAATTTTGATCCGGAGGATCCTAATCCCGAGGCAAAGGAGTTCTATGATATGTTTAAGGACGCAGATACTCCTCTATATCCTGGTTGTGAGACTCATTCCGCACTGTCAGTGACGATGCGGTTGTTGAACATAAAGTCTGATTTTAACTTGCCACAAGCTTGCTATGATCGGATCACACAATTAACTAATGAGGTGTTACCGAAGGAATCAAAAGAGCTCCCAAGAAACTTCTACAAGTCAAAGATGATGGTCCGACAACTGGGACTGGGGTACGAGAAGATAGATTGCTGTCGCAACGGATGCATGTTGTATTACAAAGAGAATTGCGTATTAGAAAGTTGTTGGTTCTGTAATGCGGATCGTTACAAGACAGTACAGGGAAAAGGAAAGTCAACTAGAAAACGACGTCCTTACAAGTATATGCATTACTTGTCGATCACGAAGCGCTTACAGAGGATGTATATGTCTCTGAATACAGCAGAACACATGACGTGGCACAGTGAAGATCGCATAAAGGACGAAGGAGAATTGTCACATCCTTCGGATGGGGAGGCGTGGAAATATTTTGATTTGTGTCATCCAGATTTTGCTGCAGAGCCTAGAAATGTACGCCTGGCGCTATGTTCTGATGGCTTCGCCCCTTTCGGACAGTCGGGATCTCAATACTCATGCTGGCCGGTCATTCTTACCCCTTACAATCTGCCACCATGGATGTGTATGAAGACTCCTTATATGTTCTTGACAGCTATCATACCCGGTCCCAAAAATCCGACAAAGAACATCGATATATATTTACAGCCGTTGGTGGATGAGCTGAAACAGTTGTGGGAGATCGGCGTCACGACCTATGATATTTCCAGAAAACAAAACTTTCAGATGAGAGCTTCACTCATGTGGACAATCAATGATTTTCCAGCATACGGTATGCTGTCGGGATGGAGTACGCACGGCAACATGTCTTGTCCGATATGTATGGAAAATAGTAAGGCGTTCCGCCTTAGACATGGAGGAAAAACTTCTTTCTTTGACTGTCACCGTCAATTTCTGCCAACGAGACATCCTTGGCGAAAGAACAAGGACGCGTTCAGATATGGAAAACAAGAATTTTCTGAACCTCCTGCCAGATTGTCGGGATACGATATTTGGGAAGATGTAAAGGAATTGCCCACCGCAATGGAAGATCCATCGAACAATCGTGTCGAGGGGTTCGGACAAAGCCATAACTGGACCAAACGGAGTATCTTCTGGGACTTGCCTTATTGGAAAGATAATCTTATTAGGCATAATCTTGATGTCATGCATATCGAAAAGAATGTGTTCGATAATGTCTTCAATACCGTTATGGATATTAAAGGAAAGACGAAGGACAATCCAAAAGCAAGACAAGACATGGCCGAGATATGCAAACGTCATAATCTAAACTTGATACAAAGGGGAGCTGGTGGACAAGTAACTAAGCCGATAGCGCCATACGCATTGAGCAAGGAAGATAGATTAATAATCTGCAAGTGGATATCTACTTTAAGATTTCCCGACGGCTATGTGTCGAATTTGTCTAGATGCGTTGATCTCAATGAACGCAAGCTAACAGGAATGAAGAGTCACGACTGCCACGTGTTTATGGAAAGATTACTGCCCATTGCGTTGAGAGAGTTGTTGCCTTCTGCTGTATGGGTTCCGTTGGCCGAGCTGTCTACATTCTTCAGGGATATCTGTTCAACTAAGCTCACGGTGCAACATATGATACAACTTGAGGAGAAGATTGTCTTAACAATTTGCAAGTTAGAGAAAATATTTCCACCGGGTTTCTTCGACAGTATGGAGCATCTACCGATTCATCTAGCATACGAAGCCCGTGTCGGTGCATCTGTTCATTATCGATGGATGTACCCCTTTGAAAGGTAAATAAAAATCGATATAATTTAAGTGGATTTTACAATTCATTGTTAATTCTCAAGATAATTTGTCTCTCTAGGTATCTACATCATCTAAAGAAGAAAGTTGGCAACAAGGCTCATATAGAGGCTTCGATATGCGAAGCATATCTTATCGAGGAGGTGTCAAACTTTTGCTCCATTTATTTCGATACTCATGTTGAGACAAATCGAAATAGACCTCAAAGGAATGACGAAGACGTTGAGGAAGGAGGTATATTCAATTTAAGGGGCAAGCCTATTGGGGCTAGTAAGAAACGGTGGTTGAGTGACGATGAGTATGATGCCGCTCACCGATATGTCTTGTTAAATTGTGACATACAAGAAGTGAGAGATTTGGAGAAGTAAGTGACTACACCTCGTTATAATCTCTAATTTGGTGAGGTAAGTGACTACACTAATTTTTATTCTCTCTAACAGTGTATTTAGAGATGAAGTCAAAATAAGGACACCCGATATTACCGATGAGGGACTTCAAAGAGAGGTTGATTTTACCTTTCCGTCATGGTTTCGAGATTACGTAAGTAACTGAGATAATATGTTATGCGGCTACCATTTAAATATATATATGCAACTAAAACATTTAAAGTTTACAGGTTTTATTAGCTGAACCAAGTACACTCACAAATGAGAGCATTCGTTATTTGTCATTGGGACCGAAGAAGCATGCAAAGACTTGGCCCGGCTATGTCGTTAATGGCTTCAAGTTTAAGACAACTCAACATCCTATAAATGCCGAATTTCTCAATGACGGCTTCAGTACGAAGGATTCTGGTGTTTGCATAAGAGGCACAATCTATGACGACGAGCCGGACTTTGACTATTATGGAGTGCTTCGGGATATTGTAGAATTACAATATAGTGCCCCATTTGATATGCATATTGTTATGTTCAAATGTGAGTGGTTCGATACGACACCAAATATCGGTTGGAGAATCGATAAACAATTTGGATTCGTCGATATAAATCATCGCAGGAGGTATAGAGGGTCCGACACGTTTGCGATAGCAAGTCAGGCTGTTCAAGTCTACTATACAAGCTACCCAAGGCGTCGTAGAGATCGCTTTGACTGGTGGGCAGTATGCAAGATTAAATCTAGAAATACATTCAACGTTGGAGACCCAGCATACCAAGAGGACCAGATCGAAAAGCCCCAATACTTGGGACAACAGTCTTGTGACATGGATGTTGAATTAGAGGTTGATATACCTCTTGCTGATGAAAATAGAGGGGAGGAAGAGGTTGATATACAAGACTTAGATGTCAACCAGGGGAGAAAGAGGCGTCTTGTCCCAAGTATTGAGACTGAAGAAGAAGAAGAAGAAGAAGAAGAAGAACTTTATGAGGATGAGGATGAGGATACAGATGAATTCGACGATGAGGATGATGATGATGATGAGGCCGAGGCCGAGGAAGAGGACGATGACGATGATTAAATATCGCTATATTTCAGTTGTATCTTGAAGCACCCAATATCTAGTCTCGAATCCTAAATTACCCTATTACATTTGGATTTACAATTACAAGTCTAGTGGAACACAAGATGCCCTTTCATCAAAAGTTACAAGAATTGTACTTTGTTGTATTGGTGCGTGATTTTATCAGATTTTGTGTATCTAGCTTTTATTCGTACTTCACTTCTGATTGTAATATTTATTTCAGTTTGGGATATTTGCGTATTATTGTATGAGTTTCTTTTTGCAGATGGCACTCCTAGGCCTACTCGTCTGGGCGGCACTCATCGCCCTGCTGCTGGTATGGATATGTTTAGTTTTATATTCATTTATAAATCTATGTTGTCGGTATTTTGTTTATGTGTTCTATTTACAGGGCATGGTTGCGAGCACCCGTACTGGTGGTGCTGGCCGTGGTCGTGGCGGTGGCGGCGGCGGCGGCGGTGGTGGTGGTGGTGGTGGTCGTGGGCGTGGGCGTGGGCGTGGTGGTAGCGGTCGTGGTCGCCAGCCGCATTCCCCGGATGTGACCTCCGATCCCGACTTGGAGAGCCCGGACACAGGCTCTTCCCGCCGTCATTCTTCCTCGGTGCTACCGACATCGTCGTCGAGGCCTGTGACTCCATCCGCTAGCGGATCCGTTCCGCCACCGGATGTACCAGCGGATGCAGCAGCAGATGCAGCAGGGGGCCCAGCAGTTACTGCAGGGTGGGCCTCGGAGTACCCCGGGATTCAGTTTCATCCTGTTACCGGGGAGTACGTGCGCGGACCCGCGGATCCCCCGACGCCACCAGAGAGGCTGGTGGGCGAGTTCCGACGAGAGCTATGGCCCGCTGGTGAATCGTAAGTAAATTTAAGTTAATTTATTAAATTTGTTTCATTTATTCAAGTTAATAATCCAGTCGTTGCTTCTTTATAGGTTTTTCCCGTGGGATGCTGCCCGGATTCTAGGGCGCATTATCCGGGATAACTACCATGGCCCCTACCTCAATTTTTCTGAGGTGCCTCAGGACATGAAGTACGTCTGGCTCGACGAGATGAGGGTATAAATCCGTCGGTGAATTATTAATTATTCTTTAAATCATTAAATTTTTTATTACGTGATATTTGAATTTGTATGTCAGAGGACGTTCTGGTGGCCCCCCCATCGCGAGGAGGCGATCCGCAGGACCTACAAAGCCGCCGCCGGGAAGAAGATACGGGATGCGGTGTACGACCTTCGTACGGCGCATACGAGGAAGGACTGGATCCGGGCGGAGTACTATGAGCAGATGTTGGAGAAGATGGATACTCCGCAGTTCAAGCTGAAATCGGAGAAAGCTAAGGCTAATCGACAGGTCGCGGGTCTGCATACGGGGGGATCAAGGCCCCACGCATTGACGCGTGCAGATTTGGTGAGATAGCGCAAATTCAAATTCATTCTATTATTTAATTTCGTACTGTTAATATACGAAGTTAATTAAATTCTACGTATGCAGGCCCAACGGGCGGTGAAGCAGGGGAAAGAGGCGGAGACGGTCACCGCTCACGATGTATTCGTGCATACGCACAAGAGGCGGAAGGACGGGAGCTTCGTCGACGCGAGGGCCGAGGAGACTGATGTAAGTACTTACGTTTATGAGATTTATGTTAGAAATATAATTATTGTTAAGTTAATTAGATAAACTTAGGATTCAGACTATAACTTAGGGAAACATAGGATTTAGATTATAACTTAGGAAAACTTATAGTATAAACACATTCATTGGATAGGCTGCGTATCGTGAGGCACTTAGTCGGCTTGAGATCGAGCCCCCTTCCGAGAATGTCGGCGAAACGACGCCCACCCAGACGCACTCTTCTATGGCCGCTCGCTACGACGACGTGTTCGTAGAATCCGTCGGCGGCGTTAGGAAAGGGCGCGTCTACGGCTTAGGTTCCATGGCGCCCTCGTTGCAGCCGTCCCCGAGATATCCACCGCCTCCGCCTCCCCCAGCGCCCCCGGTTGACGATGTGAGGGCGCAGCTTGCGACTCTGACCTCCGCGGTGTCAGATTTGCGGGCGATAGTGTTGGGGCGCTATCCGTCTGCTCCCGGTCCGTCTGCTCCCGGTCCGTCTACTGCTGCTGCCGGTGCTTCGGATCGACCTGGTCCTTCTTCCCCCGGACGGCTTTCGTTTAACCGCTCTGCGGACGCCCGCATCGTATCGGATAACACCATCTTGACGCTCCTTGACATGATGTCGCCAGAGCAGCTACGCGCGCTTCCAGACCATGTCTTGTCCCAAGTGCCGGCACACACGGTGGAGGAGTACATACGCAAAGCGGATGCGGCGGCACGAGCACGAGACGATCCGACGGACGGGGTTTGATTTTGTTTATGTTGTTGGTTTTGTAGACATTTGGATACATTGTATGTTCGGATATTTTTTTATGTTTGGATAATTTAATGTTGGATATTGGATATATTGTGTTGGTAATATTTTGTTGGATATTGGATACGTTGGATATTGGTGTCGGATATGGATATTTTGCATATGGATATATGGTGTTGGATATTGGATACGTTGGATATTCGTGTTGGATATGGATATATGGTGTTGTATATGGATATTTTGCATGTTTGATATTGTGTTGGATGTGTTGTATAAACAGGAAAGAGTCTGTTTGCAGTATTTTTTTTCAAAAATTAGCAGTTAGCGACGGACTGGCGACCACTCAGCGACGGATAGTCCGTCGCTAACTGGAGAAACTGAGGTTAGCGACGGAGTGGCGACGTAAAATCCGTCGCTACCTGGAGCATTTCAATAAAGCGACGGATTGGCGACGGACGATCCGTCGACCTGATGCTGTTTGATGTCCAGAAATTTTAGCTTTCGCGACGGATTGGCGACTAACTTACGGCGGACTGGCGACCACTCAGCGACGGATAGTCCGTCGCTAACTGGAGAAACTGAGGTTAGCGACGGAGTGGCGACGGACTATCCGTCGCTACCTGGAGCATTTCAATAAAGCGACGGATTGGCGACGGACGATCCGTCGACCTGATGCTGTTTGATGTCCAGAAATTTTAGCTTTCGCGACGGATTGGCGACTAACTTACGGCGGACTGGCGACCACTCAGCGACGGATTATCCGTCGCTAACTGGAGAAACTGAGGTTAGCGACGGAGTGGCGACGTAAAATCCGTCGCTACCTGGAGCATTTCAATAAAGCGACGGATTGGCGACGGACGATCCGTCGAACTGATGCTGTTTGATGTCCATAAATTTTAGCATTAGCGACGGATTGGCGACTAACTTACGGCGGACTGGCGACAAAGTCCCGACGGACTATCCGTCGCTAACTGTAGGAATTTAATGTATCGACGGATTGGCGACGTAATATCCGTCGCTACCTGGAGAATTTTACATTGAGCGACGGTTTAGCGACGGAATGTCCGTCGGTAATTGGGTATCAAAAATCTCTGATACGCTTTTGCCGACAAATTTACGACGGATTAGCGACGGATATTGGGTATCAGAAAATCACTGATACGGTTTTGCCGACTCTTAGCGACGGAGTTTTCCGTCGCTAACCCTATATCCTGATACATATTTTGACGAAAGCTAGTCGGTAATCCGTCGCTATATATATTTAAATGCGCCGACGGTATTCCTGCTAAGTCGTCGCTGAGCGACGGAGTAGCGACGGATATGTTTTAGCGACGAGGTTATTCCGACGGCTGTTTTACCAAAATATCCGTCGGTAATCCGTCGGTATTTATTTTTGGCGACGGATACCGACGGATAAGGCCGTCGGTAAATCCATGTATTTTGGTAGTGGTTGCCCTTCACCTGAATAGAAACCCGTCTCAAATACCATTGGTACAGTGAAGACAATAAACGAAGAGAGGACACAGAACTGCTCCGGGAGCCAGATTACAACTCTTAAACCAAACAAGGACGGGGTTGTAACCCTTCGCCTGAATAGAACTGGACCCCTGATCTTTATTGTAAGGCCAGTATAAATAATCATGGTATTGAAGTAAGGTAAAACATGGCGAGCATGACAGGGGATTATAACAGGACAATAAACGAAGAGAGGACACAAAACTGCTCCGGAAGCCAGGTTACAACTCTTAAACCAAATAAGGACCGGGGTTGTAACCCTTCGCCTGAACAGAACTGGACCCCTGATCTTTATTGTTAAGGCAGGTACAATAAGCAGGATGATATATGATAAGATAACCATGGAACTATTCAGATAGCCAAGTTACAACCCTTAAACCAAACAAGGACCGGGTTGTAACCCTTCATCTGAACAGAACTTGGTATCCATCATTTATCGAAAAAAATCAAGTCATGATACAAGCTTGTACGGGATCAGGATAAGACTAAGCTAGAATAAACTTATCCAATCAAGCCAAGCAATAAGTACGGCTTGATACTTTAACAAACTAGGGTTATCACAGGCCTAGTTACTAGCAAGATGCAATAAGATTATTCCAACAGCCACAAGTCCTGCAGACCCTCCGGTTATCCAGGTCGAATGTCCGTTTATGAAGAATGCAACACGTGACAGTGTGCTGGAAATGCCCTACTCGTCGGTAGGCTACAAGTCCACTGAATGCGCCCAGATAACGGGATTGCCTGTAGCTGGAAATCTCTTCATGACTACTGAATCATTCTAGTTAATTAGCCTTAGTCAATTTCAGTAGGTATCCCTGACCGTGGTACTCAGGGATCCCTATCCTAGACATGATGCAAGACAGTACCAGTTTATTTGTACAAACACAATCGCCTACGTGTCCAGGTCTTTATACTTGTCATGTCAGGCTAGCTGTCATAATATATGTCAAGATATATCATGTCAGTTTACTTGTTAAGAGTATGCCACGGCGGGCCACTATCGTGTTCTATTCTTACCTTATCGTGAATGAGAGAAACTTGCATAAAATAACTAGTGACATATTCTTGAAGCTAAGGAAAAGATCTACAACTTTTATGTTTTGAGTTTTTCAAGATTCTAGCTACAAAATAACTTAAACAGGCAAAAATAGCGAAATAGAGCAATTCCGGCGCATGGGATTCCTGCACAATGGCGCATGGGATTCCTGCACAAATCAGTGCATGGTATTCCTGCACAATCGGCACATGGAATTCCTGCACAAATGGCCCATGGGATTCTGCACCATCGACGCATGGGATTCCTGCACGAATCGACGTATGGGATTCCTACACAAATCGACACATGGGATTCCTGTACAAATCGGCGCATGAATTCCTGTACCATCGGCACATGGGATTCCTGCACAATCGGCGTATGGGATTCCTGCACCATCGGTGCATGGGATTCCTGCACCATCGCGCATGGAAAACTCACGTTGCGTCTTCAGTACATGCGCGTAGGGAACCTACGTGCATGACACGCTCGGAGTTAAGGGATGCGTTGCCGGGACTTCACGGCGCATGGCCTCCCGGTGCATGGCCTCCCGGGCGTATGGGGTTCCCGGCGCATGGGGTTCATCGTCCCCAAACAGCAAGTTCAGCCATAAAAGTCCTAAAAACTTGCTATGGCCATAACTTCCTCATTCGAAGTCGAAATCAAGCGAAACAAAAGCCAAAACTGCATGAAATTGAATTCTCTACAACATAGAACTAGTAGTTTTCAAAATAACCAAGTTTTAGAGATCAAAACCAAGAAAAATAGAAAAGTTACAAACTTAGATCTACAAGAATCCATCCATCAAATCCAAAGATGCCAAGTTCTAAAGAGGCTTAGAATCAAGTAAAGAAGAGAATGGAACAATAAAACTTGAGATCCATCATGAAGCAAGTTGCACTTGCCTAGCTCTCTTCCCTGGTAGGTGGAAGAGTAAATGTGGAGAAGAAGAAGAATAATGAAGAGAGAGAATAAAGGAATGGGTTGATAAAGGATGATGGGTGGTAGGTAGGGGTTCTCCCCTTGGTTCATGATGAACCAAGACAATCCAAGCCTAGCCGAACCAACCCAAAATAAATCGAGCCAAGCCAAGAGATATGCAATACAAGAGAAATACGTACACGTATTCCAAGATACGTAATACGAACTACAGGCATTACAGGCACCTTTGGTAATATCGCCTAGCGCCCCACCCACTCGATGCCATTGGTAATGTCACCTAGGTGCCCCCCCACCAAGGCTCCATTTGTGATGTCATCGAACAAAAAAATTTAAATTAGCGCCATTATTTATGTCGCCCACCAAGAATCAAATTTTGGTCGCCTAAAATTTTGATTTCTTATTTAAAATGCTTTCTTTTGATTGGTTAAGGCTTTGGGGTTCTGATTGGGATTCGATTGAGAAAGAAATGAATGACTGTGATTGACTTAATAATATGTGTGTGGTTTGGATTGTATGTGGTTTGGATTGTGGTCATTCGGTTGAAGCTATATATATGTAGAAGTTGAGATAAAATTCACCATGTTCACCACATTCACGCAAGTTTTCAAAGAAAGAAGAGAGAAAGAGGATGGATGCAAGAAATGATGTCGTATTCCAGGCAGACCGACGACTGAAAGGGAGAGACAAGAACGAAAAAATCACATATCTCGACTGGTATTTACAAGAGAGGTAAAAAAATTAAATTAATATCTATTTATATTATTATATTTTTAACTGAGTTGATTTATATACTTCATTTATATTTGTAGTTATTTGATTATCAGCCCGATGTACGGTTATGTGAACGTGGACAATGGCGTTACGTATCAAACTAAGGCTATGGGAGTTAAATACGTACCAAAAGGGCATAGTTGATATATTTGGTTTTTGATATATAGATGAGCTACGATTCTTGGTACACGACCGGATTTATTATTTTCATTGGCTGAGCATTGGTGGCCCCAATGTAACACTTTTCAGTTGCCGGTAGGAGAGATGATCGTTACTACTAGATGTAGCCAACCTTTTAGTTAAATACGACCAAAAGGGCATAGTTGATATATTTGGTTAAATACGTACCAAAAGGGCACATGGGAGTTAAATACGTACCAAAAGGGCCCCAATGCATCAAACTAAGGCACATGGGAGTTAAATACGTACCAAAAGGGCATAGTTGATATATTTGGCTTTCGATATATAGATGAGCTACCATTTTTGGTACACGACAGGGATTTATTATTTTCATTGGCTGAGCGTTGTGGCCCCAATGCAACAATTTTCAATTGCCGGTAGGAGATGTGATCGTTACTCTACTAGATGTAGCCAACCTTTTAGGATTACCTATTACAAGTAAAATAATTGCTTAAATATTATTTTGGCAGAAAATTTTATATAGTTTATTTAGAAATCTAATTTAAAATTACAGGTGATCATATATTTTTTGAAAATCAATCAAGCGTTGTTGTTATAATTAGATGTTATCTCGGTATTGATGCCTGAAGATATAAACAGAAGATCCGACGTCAAGATAAACTGGCTGCACGAAAACTTCATGGATCTTGATCGTACTATTGACTGTCCAGTTTGTTAGGGTTATATACGAAAAGCATCACTTTTGTAGTAAACTTATTTTCTTAAATTTTGAATGAGAATCATATGGGCAAATATTTGCATATTGTATTTGTTGCAAGTGTTAATGCAAATGTCTGATATTCTATATTGTAGATAATATGGTATGTGGTGTCACACATAAGATCATGTTATCAGTTCCCTATGGAGTATATAAATAGTTCACAACCTAGATGGACTTGGACAATCTATTGGAAAGGTTGTAGTGTAATCTGGTATTAGTCTATCTTGACTATATGTTTACACTAGTACACTTTGTGTGTATTGAACAGGACCACTGAGGTTGTTTTTGTACTAACTACATAAGAGAAAAAAACCTCTGTTATCATGGATGCTTATGCTCTTAATCCGGATATAATAACGGACATGTATATGCAGTGCATTACTTTGACTCATAAAAGAGTGAGATTCATTATGGATCAACAACCTCTATGAATTGGGTAATAACATTGTATGATGAGCTGTTGATTATAAAGAATCATGTCCCGATACATCGGGTTGATGATGTCCCCTTAAGGAGCTCATAAGGATTGTCATGTAAACCCTGCAGGTGGATTATATCCGACATGACAAATAAAGTTGAGCGGTACTACTTAAAGATAAAAGATGTCGAATCAATATAGTTGTCAGTAACTTAATTTGATCGACAACATACGATATCTTAACATGGGGAGCCAAACGAGCATATAATAAAAGGAGCCCACAAACATAATTTAGGATTAGGGAGGTAGTGCAACAATAGCTCATTAGTGGACCGAGCTATTGTTAATGGGCCTGGATTGTGTGTTCGGGCTGAACACGAGATATTCAGATCTGTTAGGAGTCCTAACCCTAATTTCTCCTCATGGTCCCTGCCGTAGCCTATATATATTCTCTATTCTCTGGCGCCAGATTACTGATCAAAATCTGAAACTTTCTCTAAATTCATGATTCACGTAAGGAAGAAAGCGAGGGCTGCCAAGGAGAAGAAAAGGTTAGGAGATCGTCGCCCACATGACATCCAACTCGAGGAAGGAATACGTACAGAAGATCTTGGGGTCGTCCGCTCGAGAATGCCAGGAATTACTTGTCTCCTTTCCTCCGCAGGTATAATTCGTGAACCCTAGTTTCCACCTAAGAAGGGTTAAACACGTATTAGATCTGTTTAACTTTCTATCGATCAATACGCACACCAAAGGAAGGGTCCTGGGAATCCCCAGTTCCATTACAGTTAACATAGATGAAGAGGGGTATTTAGTTTAACTCATTGATTTATCTATTTATATTTAGAATATAGATCTTATAGTACTGTACGTATTCAGATTATTTGTTGCATAAGGGTGTATCTACTCGCTCTATGTGGTTCAGTTCTCTTTTCAAACGCAACTGGATATAGGATTACTGTTCAGCTTCTTTTTTGTTGTAAATTTGGGTCAACCGACACGCAATGCATGGGGAGCTGCAGTGTTGGCATATTTGTATTCTTCTGACAGAGTTTGTGTCTGCGATCTTTATAAAATATGAGCAATAGATGCATGTCACTCCTACATGTATTTTATCATTCTAAAGAGATATTGACGTTGCTTAATATGATTTAATTTTATAATATTGCTTTTACTTAGATTTGGGATTATAAGCATTTTGCGATCGGTTGACCGGTTTTAGCCGTAAAGTATGTGTCTTCCAGTAGGTAGATGTTGGACGACTGATGTGGTAAACTAGGCACATTATGGACATCCGGTTGTCTCTATTTATTGAACAAAATTTGACTCTCTAACACATTCAGAGGTAAGAATAATTCTATATTTCTATTTACTTTAACTTATGTTCCTTTATTGACTTGACAATATCTCAAATAGGTTACGTGGATGTCGTATTATACGTTTTGATGCTCCCGACATTCAAAGGATGTCATATTCCAATAGTCATTATAATGTTATTATCTTATATGATTATCGGACCATGTACCACCCAGTGGATCGTGTTCTTCAACAGTTTGGGTTCATATAAATTATTCCTGATGCTGCTGCTAATATAAGTCAGAGCAAAAGTGGACGCGATTCTAGAATTCAAGGTTCTCTCCAAGAATCAGCTAGGAGATACGATCGACAGTATATTGAATATGTCACGACAATTTCAATCCTCGAAAGACTGTAAGTTTAAGTTTTATGTCCTAGTTCTATTCAAGTTTGTAATTCTTTGGCTTATATATTAGGTTCAAATGATACATGGTTAGGTGATATTACTTACAGACGTTGGTGGGGAGCACCATGTATATGTAACAAAGCCTACGCATTTGAGGAGGTCCAGTTCACTAATAGAGACATGGATGACTGCAGTATGCGACGATTAATAAAGAACCTAAGTCAATTAGTAAGTATTTATTTATTTATCATGTTAGTACATTTTATGTCAGACCATTCATTAATTGGAACACTTCTAAATTTTAGCGCCCACAAATGGTTCAAGCAGTAAAAATAGAGATTATGCTAGTGGCCTTGATCTGATATGATGTATTTTAGAGGGTATGGAACGAGATTTTAAGTATGGTCCTGCACCCCATATACCTCATGTATATATTCCTCCAGATTATCCAACCGGCAACGTTACTCCGAGACAGAGCCGTAGGTCATCTTATCGTGCTGGAGAGGAGGCACCTAATCAACCTTCTAAAAAACCGTCAATACATGCTTTGAAACAAATAAAAAAATCTTTCAAAGCTATTATTTTCAGTTGTGTTTATAGAAACTCTGCTACCTGGATTTGTCTTCATAATTCTTAAATCATACTCTTCAAGACTGGCTTACGCATCGGCTTAACTACCGTTTATTTCAGCTAATGTCATCTCTCGAGCTCTCCAAGCTTTAGCATAAAAAATTTATATCCGATGTTCTCTACGTATATTACTATATGTGATGGACTGTAGGAATGTTTATTCCTAATTATATCAATAATCTTATTTTACTCCACTTAGCAGTAGCTAATGGATGACATCCTGTTGTCAGTCCACTTAAACAAGAATGTGACTTTCTAATGTACTAATGAAATATTTCTCCTATACCAAGGGGTTATATACTCTCCAATTACAAGTTATTTGATCACAAGTATAAATAACTCCCTTTGAATTGTTCATACCACTAGTTGAACATATAAAGTTGTGTTCAATAGATATTACTTACGAAATTTCTAAACTCAAACCGGCTAGCAAATTGTTGTCCGACAAATAATTCATGTGTGGTAGTATTACTAGCTAACAACGTCATCAAAATATCATCTATATTTTCAATTAAATCATCACCATTTTAATCGTTTGAAAATCATCAAAATCATCATTACTAGCTACATCTACTGCATGTTCTTCTTCATGAGCTGGAAGTTGTCGAGAAGAACTAGAACCTACTTGGTAATTAGAAACATGTGGACGTTAAAATTTTTTAAGTGGTGGTGCAACTTGAGTAACAAAAATACTTATAAACGGTGATTGCAAATTAACTTCAAGAACAAAATTCCATGCTTGTTCAGAATCTATTAACAAACAATGAGAGGAAAAAACATGCCTTAATACAAATTCATATCGAATAGAAAAACTATCAATAATCAGAGTGCGTAAACTATCTAATGTAGTACTACGATGGTTATAAGAAGTTGCGTAAAACCTCCTTCATATGACAGTCCATTAACTTCACCTCCATGTGAGCATAATATTCTTAGACTTTGATCCATTTTGAAAAAAATGTAGAACTTCTATCTGGAGAATTAATGAATATGTAGAGTGAAGAAGAACAGAAAGTTTGAAGTAAAAATGAAACTCTCACATATACCATTTATATAGGTTCACTCTCAAACGGATAGAAATATGATCGTTGTGAAAAAACGAACGTTGCGTTCTTGGACCATTTTTGATGGCATCGGAAGAACATTCATTGGAAAAGAAAAAAAAATGAAGTTGGACAACATCACAATGGCGCCTTGGGGGGCGCTTGGCAACATTACCAATGGTACCGGGGGGGCTGCATTTTTTGGAATTTTTTGGTGTTGGGCGACATAACAGAGGGCCGGGGCAGGAGGCGCACCTGGACGACATTACTAATGGCGCCAGGGGGTAGTTTTTTTTTTTGGACGACATCACTAATGGCGCCGCTTCCTCTCCTTTGTAATTTTACCAAACTTATCCCCTTTTGCGTAAATACGACAAACTTCATCCCTCTGTGTAAAATTTTCGCATGTAGAACGGTATAAAAGCGTACCTATATAAGTAAATATTCTAAAAATAATAATAAAATATATGGGAACACTTTTTCTAATCCGGAACATTTTTGTTCAGCTCCAAAATCTAGGTACGAAAAATAAGCGTTCCAGATCGAAAAATGCTTAATGTTCCTAATTTATATCATTTTGGTGTAGCAAAAACGGCCATTGCAACATATCCTTGCCTTGATGGGATATCAATTGTTGTCTCTGTGGTAGATGGTCCTTATTTATTTATGCGATGATTGACTTTACCATATTGACTATATAGTTTGTATGTAGCATGCCCATAACTAAGCCGATATATGTTTCGCCCAAGGGAGCTAGCGACAGTGAGATTGCAAGAAAAGATGAAAGGACTTCTTTTGACATGTACGATATAATCTACATTATTTAAAGGGATAATTTAGCAAATACCCCATTCCAAATGTTAAAACTAGCATATACCCCCACTATTTATTTTATTTAGCAAATACCCCATTCCTATGTAAAAGAGTGGGGGTATATCTTAAATTTTTATTATTTTTTATAAAAAATGGGGGTATTTGTTAGATAAATAAAATAGTGGGGGTATATGCTAATTTCAACATTAGAATGGGGCATTTGCTAAATTATCCCTTATTTAAAAGCAAAGTTCAAACAACTTTGAAAATTTCAAACAGAACATCATCCTGCACAAAAAAGCATGCGCATAAGGAGGTGGTCATGCGCAGACTCCATCAAAGACGACTATATGTTGAAATTTTCAAATTGTGGAGTTTAAGACAACTTGCCTCGCGCTTAATGTGACCGAGTTATG
>JANAVB010005523.1:0-22500 GCA_029216955.1 Iris pallida
AAACCATTTGTTTGCTTGTACGGGAGTTTCTACCCAAGTTTGTTTCACTCAAATTTCTAAACATCAAGCAGTGTTCCTCCTATTCGCATCATCACATTCTCCGTTCCACGTTCGAGCTCGTTTAGGAAAGTCATCCTACGATAGGTTGTCCTCAATCAAATCCTTGATAAGTCAATCTCGTGCGTCCGTACTAGCAATTACCATAGTCTATCTCTTCAAGTATGTTTGATATAATTCACCTATCCATCCTATCCAATTCACGTAGTCGATCACAAGGTCGTCTAGCCTTACAATATGTTGCGTCCCGATCTCACGCAAGTCTGATTATCCACGGCGGACATGAATCACCATGTCAACATTCCCGCAGAATAATCGTCCATCGGGACGTAACTCTTGCGTTGCGTCTAGACTTGCTCATTTTCGATACGCGGATTGGGTCTACTCAATCCTCAAGTTTTCTCATTCTTCAATCGCAAGTCCTAACAATCCTCGAATCTACCTTCGCTTTAAACCACAAGTCGAAGTAATCAAAATTGCCATGCCATGATATTTTGAGTTCGACCATTCCTGTTGGACATGAATTACCATGCCAACGCTTATGCGGAATGATCGTCCCAAATCCGACGTGACGCATGTGCGAGGCTGGAGTTGCGCTCGCGCAAGACAAGATCGTTGTCATTTTGGTTATCACCGAACAATCAAGTCACTTTCCTCTCCATCCAATATTCATTTCTATCCAATCCCCAACATAGCACCCTTCGAAACAATAACTTCAAACACGTTCATCATTCATCGAATTAGAGTACCCCCGAGTTATCGTACATCGATCTTTGATACGCCTCAATACCATCGATGATGCACATAACCTGACGATCTTCCTTTTGCAACGAATTCCGAGTTGTACAACTTAATTCCTCAATTCACGTTGTCTTGTGCTAACTCTTCATTGAGCGACATCTATTCCAAATCCTTAGTCATCCTCGTATCTTCAAACCAATATTTTCCATGCACGCTATCTTCCGATCGTGCTATCTTCGATCTCGTCCATGGGTATTTCACCTCAACTCACGTTTCAATCCCTTCGACTAAATTCAAAATCGCATGCACGATCTCCTATGTTTCCTCGACCAAGACCACCATTCGTTTCATGATTTGTACTACGCATTCTTAATTCGTCCGAATGATATCTCGTTTGAGACTCTCGAAGTCGAAACCAACTAAGCGTTACTCATTCCAAGGCTTGCGCGATATCATCGCTTGCCGACATACTCGTTCTATTCGTAAATCCTTTAGTCTCGCTCGAACAATTTTTTATACCGTCCATACACCACTCAGGGTTCGAGCCACTCGATTGGTCGTCGACGCTCACTCTTATTCTTCTTCGAAGCTATCACATACACCACTCGAGTTCAAGTCATTCTATAAATCCTCAATCACGTTCGCGTCATGCGCTAAGACATCCTTTAGATTCGTTCGACGAATCTCTAGCGTAATCACATCACGTCGCCTTGACGTACTAACTTGTTCGTACTATCCTCAAAATCCAATAAATCTTCCGTGCACGCCTAAGCGTTAGTTTGATAGCGTTCCTATCGATATACACTCTAAGTGTATCGCCGTTCCCGACCGAGCGGTACTTGATATCGCTCGTAACTCGATTGCACCAAAAAGTCGAGGTGCGCGACACGCGGACTAAGTTGTGCCGCATAACCATCCCGTGCGGGCTATATTCAAGTCTGCACGCTCACTTGCTAATGTCGTCGTAGGACTATTTGGGCATGCATGCGACTTGCTAACTTAGCATGTGTTCTCTATCGAGTCATGTTTAACATCGTTCGGCACAAAGGCCTTCGCCTATCGATCCCGTTCAACCGAGTACTTGTACGAGCTTTTGAAAATATTAGACTTATTGTATGGAACATCCCAAGGCACAACGAGAGAGAGCGCACACTTCTTTTATTTCCAACCGAGCTTTCAAAACTGAGAAAATCGAAACGAAGTCCAAGGACGTGAAGCCGTGCTCTGATACCAATCTGTCACGCCCCGCTCCCGCAGGAGCAATCGTCCTCGCTAAGGCGTGATGCCGCACGGGCCTAGGTTGCGCCCGTGCAAGGCTAAGTCCAGAAACAGCCGATTTGAGCTAGGCCACAGAGTCGCACAGAGTGTCCCCATTTGTAGCGGAAAGTAAATGAACACAAGTAGAAGCGAATTCAACTCTTTATTGATATTCAAGAAGTTTACAAGCGATGCTAGGCCGATATTACAAATCGCTCAAGCTCTCTCTCTCTCTCTGAAACATAAAAGGCGTGCCAAGTAGCTTACAACATGGAATGATTTATGGCGATGATCCGATACATCATGTCCTGTATATGGTGCTCCAGCTCCTTGCAACGCTCCAAGGCTCGAGAGATAGCTCCGCGCCTTAGCACGTTCTAGGGAAGCTTCGCACCCGCCAACGTTTCCTGCTTCCTGCAAGCAGACTGTGGGGTTATCAGTACATTGTTATGCACTGGTGGGGAGGCTAGCTCGCCCACAACGCTATCATTACCAAACACGTTCTATTTACTTTTGTGCATCTCTATCATTCATTGTCTTTCTAATCTTGCCTTAGGAATAGTTTCTTGGCATATTTCATAACCTATCTCGTGTTGTCGAATACAAGTGTCACATGGAAATACATGCATGACTTACCCATACTTACCGTCCGTCCTTCCCTGTCCAAGGTAAACCAAGTTAGTCAATAATTTACATGTAAACATTCAATGTTAAGGGCGTGTCCCTGCCTCGGGTCCTAGCGCGTCGTAGGTATGTTTTCTAACTCCCTTGCCGAAGTACTCTCGATTGTTTGGTGTGTCATATTCAAGCTTGTTCAGAAAGTGCTTTGTACGGTTAACTTAGACTACTTTGATTTCAATGCAAGGACTTGCACGTGGATTGCCACCAGCAAAGCCCACTTAATTCTACATGCACCGGTCGCTGGCATCACAAGCCATTTAGGACATATTCTCCTTTGGTAATTTCTTACCTATCACTGTGTGCGGCTGGTTCACATCTGATAGTCTCTTGAAATTACCCCGCACTTACGTCTCCTGGGTGGCCAAGCCCCCCCCCCAGTTAAGCCCGTAAGCCCTTTTTGATTCCGCCTAGGCCGGCATATCCTCCCTTTGATCATGCCGCAGAATCCCTTTTTTTTACGGTCACAGCATTCGCCACCCCTCGCTCGTGCAGTTTGTCCACGACTATTTTGTATTAACTTGTCTTTTTAACTTAACGGCTGTCTCTGAGCCGTAGGCTAACCCTTAGCCTTTTTACGTTATCGACCAGGTTGGCGTCCGTGCAGCGCGGGTAGCGAGCCCCTGTTGCACGTGCCCGTCATACCTGTCGCTAACCATTTCCAACCTTCTTATCTTGTATTCATTTCTTTCTTTCACTTGTTCATTCATTCGTTGATTCATTTATTCACTTATTCGTTTACTCTCTCTTTCATACATTACGCAACTCCTTGTGCGGGAGTCGCCTTGGCGACCCATCGGCCCCATAGCCTTTTAATGTTGCTATACTCTACTCGGAACGACTATGTTGATAGTCTTCCATTTTATTATTGTAAATCATTCATTGTTTCATTGTTGAACGCATACGGGACTTGAACGTAAGCTTGTGCCTTAGCACAAGCGTAGAGCGCGGTGCTAGAGTTCTCATATTTTCTATGTTCTTTTCCATATTCTATACAAGCATACAAGATGGGATTATTCCCTTAGCTAGGTGCGTTGAGTCATTTATTAGCATGCGCGGGGTTATCGCCTAGCGATTCTCGTGATAGTGTCCGCATTGTTATGTGTCTAGGCTAAGCAAAGACGGGTTCATCGGAGCCACCCACCTTAGCGATGTTCGCATCGGCCGAGCGATACTCCGAGCGCGCCTTTGAAAGTCTAAGTCTGGATTCATCTTGACGGGCCAATGTAAGCCTTGCATCGATTCTCCTTTAGGTCGATGCCAACTCTTCGGGTCGACGGCTCGTTCGAGTCGTTGCACTTGCCGTTTGAATCGGCGTTCCGCTAGGGCGGAGCGGGTCATTACACAAACTTTTAGAAAAAACTAGTTTCGAAATTATAGAAATTACAAAAAAGCTTCGATACGACGTGCATCCCGCCAATCCGGGCGACGTGGTTGCGAACCGAAAGCATCGAAAGGTGCGTAACGACTTCGTGGTCGTGTGGGCTTTGACGGAATTCAAATTGGTTGTGTGTGCGCGACGAATTTGATACATATCCGTCAAAATTTACCGTATCGGCCTCTGTGCAAATTTCCCTATTACTTTGTGCACGTTCGTCACATCGAGACGAAACTTGCGCCAACGGGACCGTATCATTTCTCTGGTCCTGTATGTCAAGTTTGGTCCGATTCTGAGACAGTTGATCGGATCGCCGTTTCGCAGGCCCCACGATCCGATTCAACGGACAATTTTGTGCACGGCCTGCCGAAATCCAAAACTGGACATACGGATGGGTTCGTATCATCAAAACAAATCCGTAGAAATGTAGTTTGATGACTTTAGAGACCATTGACTATGGCACGCTTTTCGGTACAAAGCGGGTCCATCGGCGGATACCGTTTTGGCCCGAAATTACCGTTTTGTCCCTGTGTCCAGAATTGGACTTAAGGACAGGCAATTTTAGCTATTTTGACTATTCTGAGAACATTGGTAATGTTTATTTCAGCATCCAAAGATCGTTGTATGAGTTTTGACTATTGTGGCACACCGAGTAGTTTGGATTATCGGTTTCACCAGCAAAGGACCACTGGCGAGTACAGTTTATTGTTTATTTTCAGTATTGATCTTTACTATACATCAGTGTTTAGTCGATAGATATGTGATTTAAGTTTTATGTTAATTTTGTTCCTTGTTGTGTCGGGAGGGTGAAGTACCAACGATGTGTGATCTGACTTTAGACCGTGTAGACCGTGATTATTATTGCTTTAGACCGTGTAGACTGTAATTATTTATAAACCCCTAAATTTCTACTTTTTTTATATAAATTTGGTACTGATTTTTTTTATTTTGTATTGTACGTCGCGCAGTTGTATTTTACGTCACGCGCGAAATTTCGTTTTTCGAAATTGCTCGACGAGTGCGAATATGTGCGAGCGTACATATTTTTAAAAAAAAAATATTTTTCTATTTTTATCGTTTCAAAATAATATATGTAATAATTATTTTTTAGATATCGTACCAACATTTTCAAGTTTATAAATTATTTATAAAAAGCCTTTGGTTTATAACAGTTATAATATTCTTAGTGCATACATATATTTCATAAATATTTTTAGTTTATTTTAAATAAATATATATATTTTTTGAGATTTACTAATATTAATAATTTATTATTCAAATAGATATTTAAAAATATGTATCATTTTCGAAATTATTATTATTGGTATTTTTGGAAAATATATTTGAAAATTATTGTGGCCATTTTACATCTCGATTAAATTTTATGGATTTAATTTAAATAGTATAAAGTTAGACTTTATAGATTAAATTGAATTTGAATTTGAATTTAGATTTGATTTCATTGATTTAAATTATCTAATTGGGTTTTAAATATTCCAAGTCCTTATCCAATTGGGAATTTCAACATCCTATAAATAGGCAGGTACTCCTCCATTATTTCTCCATAATTATTCTTCCACAAATTCCACTACAAACGTGTTGTGCATCATGTCGATGTCCAACTCCAATATATTATCTTTGTACATATACATCATCATTTTCGTGTCGACAATTCCGACACCATCTCCAATCCTAGCCTAGCCTAGCCTAGTCCCCGCTCCTATCACAGCACCCCGCCGTCGCCACGAACCCCTCCAACACCCGAACTCCACCACCGAGCCCCAGCCATAGACAACCACTGTCACCACCCTCACCATCAGCGTCCCAGTGAACCCAGCCACCACGAGCGCCATCACCAACTTCCCCACACAACCCCGTCGACCACCTTGGCCGACCGCCACCACCCCAGTACCATACATCACCACCACCACCACCGTCGTCGACGGTCATTACACCCCAACACCACCCTGTCGCCTCCACCGGTGTAGCATCGACCAACCCCTGTCCACCAATAACAACGCCACCCGACTCCAGTAACTCTCCGCCACCGACACAGTGGCCACCACCGACACTCACAAAGAAGAGGAATAAGGAAACACAAAACCCACTTACCACCACCGCCGCCACGACCATCGGTTTCAGCGCCGGAGCCTCTCCATTGCGGATCTGGCGCCGCGACCCTTCGATCCGCCACCGTGACACCCCGTCGTGCCGGAGCTCTCCTCCGCGCGCACGGGAAGCCCGTGCCGTGCCGCGCCGCCGTCGGTGGACCCCCGCCTCACCCGCGAATCCGTCCAGTCCTGACCTCCACGCGCGCCGAGCCCAGCCCCGATCTTCCACCTAAGCCTCCCGACCTGACCCGCTCTCCCCCGCTCCTCACTTTCCTCCACCGCGCTCACCTCCCATCGAAACCCTCCACTACTTCAAACCCTCTCCCGCGCTCTCTCCCTCCGTCACCGTGTCGGCCTCCGCAAACGGAGCACCGCCCTACTCCGGCGCCGACGCGCCTCCACCCAGCCCGGTCGCCGCCCCTTGTCCTCTCCACCTGTCCGCCGCCGTCACCCACCTAACACCATCGTTCCCCTCACGAAACCCCTCTCCTCCGCCATGGCCGTTCCTCCGCCTGAGCGCTTCGATCCCGCCGCCGGCGACTTCGACTCCCTAAGCCTCCGCTCTCCTCCGCTTCTTCGATTCCCTGGCTCACACTCTCCGCTCCCTCTCTCTAAATTATTTCCTCTCTCTCCCTCCTTTCTTTCTTTATTGGAAGAAGAACAACAGCAGTGGTTGACTGCAGCATTTAATGGTTTTTTTATTTTATGTTCTGTTGCTTTTGTGTTGGTTAGTTTTTATTTGTTTTATTTGTTTTCTTTTTTTCTCTTTTTCTACTTCTTTTAGTAATTATTGTTATTATTATTACTATTATTTGCTTTCCTATTCTTTAAAAATATTAGTAAGTTATATGTATAGTATTTGTACATGTAGGTATACATAGTATAATACCAGGGTTTCCATTTATTAATATATTATTGGTATTGGCAATGTTTTTGTGTTACTATTTAGTATTATATCACAAGTATTGGTGTTGCTATTATTTTTATTTAGTATTATTATTATTTACTTTGGAAATTACTTATTAGTATTTTATAAATAGTATTAGGGCTTGGCCTGTATGTACTTCATACTAGATTTCGAATATTTTATGGTATTTCTAAATAAGCCCCTTGACTTAAAAAGTATTATCGTAATATTTTCTAAAATTATAGTTTGACCAAAAATTAAAGGTTTAATCCTAAATATTTTTCTATGTTTCAAAATGATTATTTAAAGATATTTTGATTGGTAAAATCATAGTTCCCAACTATCATAATTATTCTCTAAAAAGTTATTAAATATTTTGACTAAGTGGAGTTTTTGTGTATATATTTTCCAGGATTATTATAACTATTTATCTATACCAAATCTTTCCGATTATCTAATCGTATCCATGACCAATCATTTGTTCCCTATTTTCTCGCAAAAATTCGAACTTTCCTACCGACCCTAGCTAACTTGATCATTCTGGACTCAATGGAACTGTCCGTGCCACCACCCAAGGACACCTTGCATAGTTGTTGCACCGACGTTGTAGTTCGTGCCACATTCATCATCGCGGCACACCAGGCGTCCTACCAGGCAAGACACCTGGCCATTTGCAGTTTATTTATTTTAGCTCATATTTGATGCATTATTTATTTTCTTTATGCAAAATAAACTGTGATACATGGCATAATCTGTTAGAACTTACTGTTCATTTATATTTCCTGCTATGTATTATTTTTATTACATATTAACCCTAGATTTAAGGGACCACCTTGTGTGTTGCATTCATTGGCCTTGATACGTTGTAACACGAAGTTGTGTGTCGCATATAGAACACGGACATGCGTGAGGGCTGGCCGCCGATGCGTATAAGCCGTGCGATAGGAATAACCGCTAATAGAATTGCATGCTATTTTGACTTAGCGATTATAGAGGTTTATGTTATGGATACGACATGGTAGGCATTGGGCGGGGAGGACAATTCCTTAGCGTATGGGCTTCGATGCACTTTTCCTTTTGTAACGCGTGAGCTCCGCCGAAGACGCGGGTCAGATTACCCATGATTACTGACGGCCACTGGCATTCTGTGGAACGCTATGCTCTTATTGATTGGGTCTCTGGTGCCCCAAGGGGGGACCATGCCGATCCTATTTAGCCAGGGCCCATGCGTAGGAATGATTGTTCTTAACAACATTTCACTTAGAACGGTTAAGGCACCTTTATCCATTAGGTACGAGTACTTTTGGTTTTGGGTACTTGTATCTGACCGTGGCTTGGAACAATAACTTGTCGCGGATTAGTTCGTCACATCTTGTCCTTGTTTGGTTGTAAGTTTGACTTACTACTTCGATGAGAAGGTATTGAACCTTGTTGGGGTTCGGATACCATATTGGATTCATAGCATAAAAAGATACGTCACCGTTAATTAGTTTACCATCTCCTATCCTTGTTTGGTTGGGGGGATGGTACGCTCGTTCAATAGGTGTGTATTGGACCATGTTATAATTCAATTGACTTATTTATTTGAGTAATATTTATTCAGTTTATATTGCATGATATTATGTGTCTTGTTACGTCCCTCTGAGGACCTGGTTATCTCGCCAGGTGTGTGCTATTGTCTTTCGTAGGTGCTCTAGCTCTAGCCGTAATCATCTCTATTTCTTCGAGGATGATTGTGCTTGGATCGTCTTCGCTTCGCTCACCAAATTTATTTCTTTTCTCATGTATTTTTCCTTTACTTGTTGGTAGTGGATTTGTCTCCGCCCAATATATTGTATCAAGACAATTTATTATCATTATATGATATCTTTTATTCATTTATTTTGTGTGGATGAGATTAGTTATGGTTCTACTGCATTTTACAGCTTACGTATATTTATTATACAGCTGCATGTCTACGTTCCTAGTCCTACGTATTTTAGGATTGGGGTATTACATGTTTTTGTGGTGGCCCATGCAGGTCAAGATAAATTGTTTGGTTACTTTACCGTACCAAGCAAGCCTGCGAATAGGATTAGAAGCCTAGGATCTCATCCACATACTTGACCGCTTTCCTCGATTTCATATTCGAACTACCGTTTGACTCATCGATTGCATCTTACTTGATTCCTTCTATCATAATTCTTATCTTCCCTTCGTGCTTGCTAGAGGTTAGACAGGTGACCCCTACTAGTTAGACATGTTTCTTGTGTCCCAAAACGCCATTAGTTAATTCTTTAAGTTGGGTATAATACCCCACGACCTAACATGCCCTTGACCATTAAGGGAATACAAATAGTATTATCTAGACCATAGAGACTAGAGGAAGTTAACCCATTTGGTCAACCAAGCCTTGGTCAATAAAACCATTGAACGATGGTATAGGAGTAAACAAGACTTAGATCCTTATGACTCTTAGACTATTCATTTTGTTTTTAGTTCATCTACCCTCGTGCCTATGTTTTACTATCCAAACTAATGATGCTAATATATATAGCCTAGTATTTGCAAGCTAATCCTTATCGAGCTTGATCAAGACATATGCTATAGAGTGGCCACTCACTAACATATTGTCTAATCAGAACCGGTGCATGATGGTCTGATCAACCAAGTGCACTTTGGTTCGCTTTTTTCTATCGTTCTACGTAGATGGGGACATAGCTAAACTTGTCCTCTAGAATCCCATCCACGACTGCCTTGACAATTCTTTTGAATTATTCGGTCGCCTTTGTACTACATATTCGTATTCGATAACGCCTCCTTCGAACTCTATATTGCTTTCGCCTTCACCTATTTTAGAAGGACGGAGGCGTGGTACTAGAAATTTCTCTAGATACCCTATCACCTATGACCCTCAACCCACTCTCAAATCATACCTTTTAGGTATTTAATCCATTCTCTCTAACCCTTATTGCATATTCTAACTTTAACCCCCACTTATTTTCGTTCTTGCGTTAACCCATGATTATTCTCGCCGTTATTGAAATCGAGACTTCTTAATACATCTTTCGTTGAGCGTTGTGAATTGAATTGTCTTCTCACCCCCCTACTAATTCTTAATTTCGAGGACGAAATTCTTTTAAGTTGGGTAGGATGTAAAACCCCTAAATTTCTACTTATTTTTATATAAATTTGGTACTGATTTTTTTTATTTTGTATTGTACGTCGTGCAGTTGTATTTTACGTCACGCGCGAAATTTCGTTTTTCGAAATTGCTCGACGAGTGCGAATATATGCGAGCGTGCATATTTTTTTTTAAAATTTTTTTTCTATTTTTATCGTTTCAAAATAATATATGTAATAATTATTTTTTAGCTATCATACCAACATTTTCAAGTTTTAATTTTATTTATAAAAAGCCTTTGGTTTATAACAGTTATAATATTCTTAGTGCATACATATATTACATAAATATTTTTAGTTTATTTTAAATAAAATGTATTTTTTGAGATTTATTAATATTAATAATTTATTATTCAAATAGATATTTAAAAATATGTATCATTTTCGAAATTATTATTATTGGTATTTTTGGAAAATATATTTGAAAATTATTGTGGCCATTTTAAATCTCGATTAAATTTTATGGATTTAATTCAAATAGTATAAAGGTAGACTTTATATATTAAATTGAATTTGAATTTGAATTTGAATTTGAATTTGAATTTGAATTTAGATTTGATTTCATTGATTTAAATTATCTAATTGGGTTTTAAATATTCGTAGTCCTAATCCAATTGGGAATTTCCACATCCTATAAATAGGCAGGTACTCCTCCATTATTTCTCCACAATTATTATTCCACAAATTCTACTACAAACGTGCTGTGCATCGTGTCGGTGTCCAACTCCAATATATTATCTTTGTACATATACATCATCATTTTCGTGTCGACAATCCCGACACCATCTCCAATCCTAGCCTAGCCTAGCCTAGTCCCCACTCCTATCACAGCACCCCGCCGTCGCCACGAACCCCTCCAACACCCGAACTCCACCACCGAGCCCCAGCCATAGACAACCACTGCCACCACCCTCTCCATCAGCGTCCCAGTGAACCCAGCCACCACGAGCGCTATCACCAACTTCTCCACACAACCCCGTCGACCACCTTGGCCGACCGCCACCACCCCAGTACCATACATCACCACCACCACCTCAGTCGTCGACGGCCATTACACCCCAACACCACCCTGTCGCCTCCACCGGTGTAGCATCGACCAACCCCTGTCCACCAATAATAACGCCACCCGACTCCAGTAACTCTCCGCCACCGACACAGTGGCCACCATCGACACTCACAAAGAAGTGGAATAAGGAAACCCAAAACCCACTTAACACCACCGCCGTCGCGACCATATCGGTTTCAGCGCCGGAGCCTCTTCATTGCGGATCTGGCGCCGCGACCCTTCGATCTGCCACCGTGACACTCCGTCGTGCCGAAGCTCTCCTCTACGCGCACGAAAAGCCCGCGCCGTGCCGCGCCGACGCCGGTGGACTCCCGTCTCACCCGCAAATTCGTCCAGCCCTGACCTCCACGCGCGCCGAGCCCAGCCCCGACCTTCCACCTGAGCCTCCCGACCTGACCCGCTATCCCCCGCTCCTCACTTTTCTCCGCCGCGCTCACCGCCCGCCGAAACCCTCTACCGCTTCAAACCCTCTCCCGCGCTCTCTCCCTCCGTCACCGTGCCGGCCTCCGCGAACGGAGCACTGCCCTACTCCGGCGCCGACGCGCCTCAACCCAGCACGGTCGTCGCCCCTCCTCCTCTCCACCCGTCCCCTACCGTCACCCACCTAACGCCGTCGTTCCCCTCTCGAAACCCCTCTCCTCCGCCATGGCCGTTCCTCCGCCTGAGCGCTTCGATCCCGCCGCCGGCGACTTCGACTCCCAAGCCTCCGCTCTCCTCCGCTTCTTCGATTCCCTGGCTCACGATCTCCGCTCCCTCTCTCTAAATTCTTTCCTCTCTCTCCCTTATTTCTTTCTTTATTCGAAGAAGAACAGCAGCAGTGGTTGACTGCTGCATTTAATGATTTTTTTTATTTTGTGTTCTGTTGCTTTTGTGTTGGTTAGTTTTTATTTGTTTTATTTGTTTTCTTTTTTTTCTCTTTTTCTACTTCTTTTAGTAATTATTGTTATTATTATTACTATTATTTGCTTTCCTATTCTTTAAAAATATCAGTAAGTTATATGTATAGTATTTGTACATGTAGGTGTACATAGTATAATACCAGGGTTTCCATTTATTAATATTATTGGTATTGGCAATATTTTTGTGTTACTATTTAGTATTATATCACAAGTATTGGTGTTGCTATTATTTTTATTTAGTATTATTATTATTTACTTTGGAAATTATTTATTAGTATTTTATAAATAGTATTATGGCTTGGCCTGTATGTACTTCATACTAGATTTCGAATATTTTATGGTATTTCTAAATAATCCCCTTGACCTAAAAAGTATTATCGTAATATTTTCTAAAATTATAGTTTGACCAAAAATTAAAGGTTTAATCCTAAAATATTTTTCTATGTTTCAAAATGATTATTTAAAGATATTTTGATTGGTAAAATCATAGTTCCCAACTATCATAATTATTCTCTAAAAAAGTTATTAAATATTTTGACTAGGTGGAGTTTTTGTGTATATATTTTCTAGGATTATTATAACTATTTATCTAAAAAATTTCCGATTATCTAATCGTATCCATGACCAATCATTCGTTCCCTATTTTCTCGCAAAAATTCGAACTTTCCTACCGACCCTAGCTAACTTGATCATTCTGGACTCAATGGAACTGTCCGTGCCACCACCCGAGGACACCTTGCATAGTTGTTGCACCGACGTCACAGTTCGTGCCACATTCATCATCGCGACACACCAGGCGTCCAACCAGGCAAGACACCTTGCCATTTGCTGTTTATTTATTTTAGCTCATATTTGATGCATTATTTATTTTCTTTATGCAAAATAAACTGTGATACATGGCATAACCTGTTAGAACTTACTGTTTATTTATATTTCCTGCTATTTATTATTTTTCTTACACATTAACCCTAGATTTAAGGGACCACCTTGTGTGTTGCATTCATTGGCCTTGACACGTTGTAACACGAAGTTGTGTGTCGCATGTAGAATACGGTCATGCGTGACTGGCTGGCCACCGGTGCATATAAGTCGTGCGATAGGAATAACCGCTAATAGAATTGCATGCTATTTTGACTTAGTAGTTATAGAGGTTTATGTTGTGGATACAACATGGTAGGCATTGGGCGGGAAGGACAATTCCTTAGCGTATGGGCTTTGATGCACTTTCCCTTTTGTAACCCGTGAGCTCCGTCGGAGATGCGGGTCAGATTACCCATGATTACTGACGGCCACTGGCTTTCTGCGGAACGCTATGCTCTTATTAATTGGGTCTCTTGTGCCCCAATGGGGGACCATGCCGATCCTATTTAGCCAGGGCCCATGCGTAGGAAGGATTGTTCTTAACAATATTTCACTTAGAACAGTTAAGGCACCTTTATCCGTTAGGTAAGAGTACTTTTGGTTTTGGGTACTTGTATCTGACCGTGGCTTGGAACAATAACTTGTCGCGGATTAGTTCGTCACATCTTGTCCTTGTTTGGTTATAGGTGTGACTTACTACTTCGATGAGAAGGTATTGAACCTTGTTGGGGTCCGGATACCATATTGGATTCATAGCATGAAAAGATACGTCACCGTGAATTAGTTTACCATCTCATATCCTTGTTTGGTTGGGGGGATGGTATGCTCGTTCAATAGGTGTGTATTGGACCATGTTATAATTCAATTGACTTATTTATTTGAGCAATATTTATTCAGTTTATATGGCATGATATTATGCGTCTTGTTACGTCCCTCTGAGGACCTGGTTATTTCGCCAGGTGTGTGCTATTGTCTTTTGCAGGTGCTCTAGGTCTAGCCGTGATCATCTCTATTTCTTCGAGGATGATTGTGCTTGGATCGTCTTCGCTTCGCTCGCCAAATTTATTTCTTTTCTCATGTATTTTTCCTTTACTTGTTGGTAGTGGATTTGTCTCCGCCCAACATATTGTATCAAGACAATTCATTATCGTTATATGATATCTTTTATTCATTTATTTTGTGAGGATGAGATTTGTTATGGTTCTACTGTATTTTACAGCTTACGTATATTTATTATACAGCTGGCATGTCTACGTTCCTAGTCCTACGTATTTTGGGATTAGGGCGTTACATTATTATTGCTTTAGACCGTATAGACCGTGATTATTATTACTTTATACAGTGTAGACAGTATTTTATTATTGCTTTATACAATGTAGACCGTGTAACTTTAGACCGTATAGATCGTGTTTATTATTATATTTATTTCTTGTAGACCGTATAACTTTAGACTGTGTAGACCGTGTCGCATAATTGTCCCGAGACCGATCACATGTCAAAGGTACTTCAGTCGGTCAGTTGGTGAGTATTCTATTGTATTTTATTTTCTGTTCTTGGTATTCAGTTTTATTCTGTCTTTCTTCATTTTCTTTTTTTATAAATCATATGTCTAAAGGCTAACCTCTGTTATATAGTCATTTTTATATATTGGAACTGCATTCAGTGAATTGTACTCGTTCCATTTCTGACTGGAAACTAATATTTTTCAGGTTAGCCGTGGATTCACTTAGCATGGGGAATTACGGGTGTACTTGCAGACAAAAGCCTAGAGACTAGCTAGATAGTTGAGTTGTAGTCATTCTAATATTGTACGAGTTTATATTTTTCTGCAAATATAAAACTTGTGAATATTGTAAATTGAATTAATTTTGTGAATGAGCATTATTTGTGATTTTGAGCATCTTGGCCGTGACAGCGTTCTACCGCCGACTCTGCGGCGTAGGCTGGCTTGGACACGTCTCGTATCCGGAAAAAAAGGGTGCAGGTCGTGACAAGTTTTTCTGGTGGCCCATGCAGGTCAGTTTTTGCAAATCATGCGAACTTGTGATAGTACTTAAGTTAGTCGTACTATTGCGAGCCTGCGACTTGGAAATGCTCATTCACGAATTAGGAATTAATTTAATTTAAGAGAATGAATAGGACTATGAGTCCCTTATACAAATTTACCGATGGGTAGTCTAGGCCATGCAAGTTAGATGAGGAGTTATTAATTTTGATAGTTTGTCAGATCCCCATAGGTACATTATTACCTCTTGATATGATGATATGATCCAATGTGGATAGATTATTCACTTGGCGAGACAAGGCATCCTAGGATTAATGATATAAAATTGATAAATTGTGTAATTCCTTCTCTTTGCCTCTTTAGATATCATCCTCATGCCTTAGCTCAAATTTCCTATTTAGTTTCTATTTTGCCCTAAGAATTAATATTTTATATAATTTTTGATTAGGTTATCCATATACGGACCTCGAGTTAGTTTCGATTAAAAGTTTTTCTCCATGGTTTGAATACACATGGAATAGTTAGAATGTTGGTATTTTTGTCTTCAGTTATTTTCCTCCATGTTCACCTTTTATCTTAAGGATTGTGACTGATAGTACTTACGCTTTATCTTATAGTCAACTTGTTCGAATCTCTGGAGGCTCATAAATTTTTACAGATATAGTTAAAGGAATGTTAGCTAACTCATAATGGCAGGACAGCAACGTACTGTCGCCATTTATTTAAATTATGGAGACTGGATTCACTGCAGCCAGCAGCGCACTGGCGAGGCACGACCCCTAGAGTTGAAATTAGATTAGAAAAATATCGGTTACAGAATATTGCTAAAACTATGGCTTGTGGTCCTCTTTGATCGTAGTTACCCTGGAGTCGAGATAAGGTAGAGTATCTGATAGCATATCACACTTGAATCACGGAACCAAGAGTTTACCACCGCCCGGGTATACGGACGAGGCATAATTCTCGATGAAATGTCTTCAGACATGATTACCAGTTAGGATACTATAGAGGATAGGAAAATGCCATGTATGTCCCCTAGGATCCAAAACCAATACTAGTGAAAGTTCAGTTAGTTGGGTAGCGTATCTCCCGACCTAACATTCTGTGGTCCTTGTGATCTGTTGACGAGGTATTTTGACTGACGCTAATAGGTTTACCTAGAATATAGAATTTGGAGGTCCATAACCCATTAGTCGACCAAGGTCTTATAGATAAGAAGTTAGTAGAAAGACTGTATAAGCAAGGACACCGGATAAGGTTTTGATTTTCACAAAACTCGAACTACTTGTGCCTTCTTCAAAAATCTCGCATACTTGTATTTTTGACTATTTTGACCAATGTTGCTATTACAGCCTAGTTTTGCAAGCTCACTCTGTTTTCGAGCTTGATTCAAGACATATGTTTAGTAGGGACACCTACTAACATATTGTCTAATCAGAATCAATGTATTACGGTCTGATCAACCGTAGTGCACTCGATTCGCTCTCTCTTTGATTATTCCACATGGATTGAGATATCTAGGTATCTAGAATCTCATCCGCGACTGCATTGACCATTCCTCTTGAATTATACGTTCGCCTTTGAATCACGCAATTGTATTCAGTGACATCTCCCTTGAACTCTTTATTATTTTTTTCTTTCACTGAATTGGAAAGACGAAAGCTCGTAATTGGTAGATAGATACAGAGTATCCCCATGGCTATACTAGTTGTATACACAAGTGTAACTACCATCGGCCAGCCATGAGATTGAGTTACTCGTTCTCCTCTCGACCCCCAAACTACTATTGGGTCCTTCTAGCCATTTGAATTTGAGAATGATTATGGTTTTACCCTTAGTCAAGATGCCAACCTAGGAGACTACCTATTCTCAAGAAACCAATTTGTTGTGAGTCTCTAATTTATTGCTTGAAGCTTGCTTTTACTAGCAACCCTTAAGCCCATACCCCTAGAACTCTTGTGACGATAGTCTGACAGCCTGACACAAATGGAAATCTATGACTCAGTTGTTAGAAATCTTTTTGTAGGATGTGCCTTAGAGTTGGTTACCCCGTCGAAAACTCTCGTATATTATGGACGAGTAGGCCATTCTATTTTATCGACCATGTGTCGTTGTACATACTCATTTTCCAATTATTGAGGAACGATCCTAGACTTGACTTATATCTACCGTATTCCGTTACGCCGTGCCTTAATCTTTATTAACAAGAGTCGAGGTACAACACCCGGACTTTGGAATTCTTCTAACCTCATTATTACTAAAACCATGGCCTAGTTTCTAAGGTAAGTAGACTGTAAGCCTTCTAAAATTTTGTGGTATACGAGAATTATCGATTGATTAGAATAATTTTATTAGGATGATAATTAGTGCCCCAGGGACCCCCACTTTCCATTTAGACCATTTTTGTCCCCGACCGTGTCATTAATATTCGGAGCATGAGACCAGCTATTACCTTCCAACAAATTTCATATGCAAGATCTAGACGAGTCCACCTTCACCTAGGTATATCATGTTCCACTCAAACACGCCCCCTTGTACTCTATTTTTATGTTACAATCTTCAGGTAAAAAGGACTAGCTATAACCCTTACCATAATACCCGTATATTTCCCGACTACAATTAGAGACTCGACTTCGACTCGAATCTTTCGACCCAATATATGGTTGTGATCGACTCGAAGTCCACTACACATATGCCACTAGTGTGCCATGCAATTGTGTCTTCTTGTGCTACTTAAACACAAAAGTTATGGAAGACGCACCTTCAAGGCTTGCAGAACCTATTTAACCAATCCGACTGCCCAACTAGCTCAACCACTTGGGAGGAATCCTATGCTAGGTTACCCTAGCCTAGTAGAAATAGTTTTATCATTGGGACCTTGTTCAATCAATATAGATTGAAATCTGAGGTTCGTCCAACCAACGATTGATGTCCAATCAGGAACCCATTAAGACCCATTAAAAACCCATCCATTCATACCACCATTTTTAGAATATATAAAACCGAACTATTTGAGATAGGTCCCTATACTGATTATGTAGCCCCCATCTCTTAGAATGTGATGTCATTCGTAACCCTTATTTCAAACCCTTATTTCTATCTACCTGCGAATCGCAGTACGACCTTGTATTGCATTTATATCCCTTGCTCGTATGATTAGATAACAACAGAAAAGATCACAATCTTGATTTCTCAAATTCTGTTCTATTATGGAACCTGTTTAGAATTTCGGGAACGAAACTTCTGTATTGCACGGATTGCAAGCCCCTTTAGGAAACGAAGGGTTCTCGATTTAGCAAGTGACTGGACTAGAGTAGCCCAATCTAGCAAATAATTCAATGGTTTATAAACCTTCCTTCTGTCTGCATCATTGGATACTCTCCACCGCTCGGGGAACTTCATATTGCCCCCGATCATTCTTCCTTATCATCCTGTCCTTCCTATTGCAGAGCGACGAATGGTCATGCTTATTAGAATTTACCAATATTTCTTAGCTACTTGTGTAAATTTGTTGTTGGTTAAATTTTGGGGTTGCTTGATAAATAGGAGAGGATTACAGATGCCCCATACAGTAGATATATATATATATATATATATATATATATATATATATATATATATATATATATATTATATATATATATATATATATATATATATTGGTAGCAATTTTAGCAATTAGTTGGATGATTATAAAGTTTTAGTGATATAGCTTTGAGGGAGTAGTGTGACCAAAGGTGGGTAGAAGTCCTCGAGATTTTTGTAGTTGCCAAAATGGCCAATGAGAAGGATATAAACTATTTTTGAGGAATTAAATTTAAGGAGATTAAGGTAATAGTAGATCTCTTTTTTGAATTTAAGGAATAGTTATGAATTAGAATTTCGAGGACAAAATTATTTTTAAGGTGGATAGATTTGTAACCCCTCTTCCCAGAATTTTGATAATATATTTTTATTTATTTATTTGAATTAAATGGTGATTTTTAGATTTTTTATAAATAAATACTTAGTTAATTATTACGGTAGATGGCTTTAACCATGGTGGAGTTTTGGAGTACAAGGTGACTAGAATTCATGGCACGGATAGTACAATGGCATGCTTAGACTAGTGTGTTAGCCCTTGCAGGGAAGACTCAGCCATAGTGATGTCCTAACTAGAAAAATCAGGCCAAGTTGCGACTTAACCCTTACCGAAGATTTATTTAATTATTAATTATATTATTGAGTTTAGGGAAACTGGTTATACCATTTAGTCCGAACTGAGCCCAAACCCATGTAGTCATGTGGCACGTCCAATGACATTCGTGTCGATGTAAATTGGTATGAGTGTGTTGTATTTCGTTTTAATGATTTAATGAATATTTTCTAAGTATTCATAATTAAATATTATAATTATAATTATTAATTGTATTCAGTGACAATTGTATAAAGTAGGTCCTTGTATATTTTAGGATTATTAGATTGTACGTAATGGTATATACACCATTATGATTTATTGAATTTTGTTATTATTATTATTATTAGTATTATTATTATTATCATTATTATTAAGGTTATTATTTATATAAAATTATTTACCAATATTGGCTATATGTATTTCGTTATCAATAAATATTATTATATATATATATATTCATATTTATAAAATAGGCCGTAATCTAAGAATAGATAATATCGGGATTTTTAATTAGATTTTTTATGGATACTATTATGCTAGTATTCATATGAATATATATATATATATATATATATATATATATATATATATATATATATATATATATATATATATATATATATGAAAATATATATATATATATATATATATATATATATATATATGTATATATGAATAGAAAAATATATACAAATATATGTATATATGAATAGAAAAAAAAAGAAAATCATACTGGACCATAGCAGCTGCTACAGTGGATCGAACCCATCTCAGCCGAAGCAACAGACTAAGTCGGCCCAAACCATCCCCAAAACATCCCCATAACCGAACCCACAGCCGCTCAGCCTTGACCCCGACCCGTCCCCTGCATACGCGCGTATGCGTATATAAAGGGAACATCGAGAGGATGAGAAGTCATAACCCTAAACTCCCGTGGATGACCCAGCGCCACCCTTCTTCCCCGGGCGACCCACCCTAGACGCGCGTCGCCGCCTCCATGACCACCGGACGGCGAGGCCGTCGGCCACAGCGTAAAACAATAGCAGCAGCAGCAGGGCGAGGAGGTATTTTCAACGTACGATATCTCAACGGTCGTTTGATCGTTTCCCGTCCCGTAAACTCTGGTACGATCCCAATATAACCATCTTTAATTCCTTTCAATCAGTTTAAATTCAAGTGACCCAAAACTTGAGAGAAATCGAGTTGAAAATCGTCAAAAATCTATTTGAAAACAGAACCGTATTTGGTTCGAACACCAATTTTGGAAGGCAAAATTTTGTCGATTCCTCGGCTGTATTAAAAATCTGTTTGAACAGGCTTGATAACAACACATACAAGATGGAAACCCAACTCATAGTTTTATTTTTCATGGGTTAATTTGTGATTTATTCAGTTTCAAACTTTTAGAAAAAACTAGTTTCGAAACTATAAAAATTACTTAAAACCTTCGATACGACGTGCGTCCCGCCAATCCGGGCGACGTGGTCGCGAACCGAAAGCATCGAAAGGTGCGTAACGGCTTTGTGGTCGTGTGAGCTTTGACGGAATTCAAATTGGTTGCGTGTGCGCGACGAATTTCATGCGTATCCGTCGAAATTTACCGTATCGACCTCTGTACAAATTTCCCAATTACTTTATGCACGTTCGTCAGATCGAGATGAAACTTACGCCAACAGGACCATATCATTTTTTTGGTCCTGTATGCCAAGTTTGGTCCGATTCTGAGACAGTTGATCGGATCTCCGTTTCGCGGGCCCCACGATCCGATTCAACGGGCAATTTTGTGCACGGCCTGCCCGAATCCAAAACTGGACATACGGTTGGGTTCATATCATCAAAACAAATTTGTAGACATGTAGTTTGATGACTTTGGAGATTATTGACTCTGGCACGCTTTTCGGTGCAAAGCGGGTCCAACGGCGGACACCGTTTTGGCCCGAAATTATCGTTTTGTTCCTGTGTCCAGAATTGGACTTAAGGACAAGCAATGCTAGCTATTTTGACTATTTTGAGAATATTGGTAATGTTTATTTTAGCATCCGGAGATCGTTGTACGAGTTTTGACTATTGTGGCACACCGAGTAGTTTGGATTATCGGTTTCACCAGCAAAGGACCACAGGCGAGTACAGTTTATTGTTTGTTTTCAGTATTGATTTGTACTATACATCAGTGTTTAGTCAATAGATATGTGATTTCAGTTTTATGTTAATTTTGTTCCTTATTGTGTCGAGAGGGTGAAGTACCAACGATGTATGTTCTGACTTTAGACCGTGTAGACCGTGATTATTATTGTTTTAGACCGTGATTATTATTGCTTTAGACCATATAAACCGTGATTATTATTGCTTTATACAGTGTAGACAGTATTTCATTATTGCTTTATACAATATAGACCGTGTAACTTTAGACCGTGTAGACTGTGTTTATTATTGCATTTATTTCTTGTAGACCGTGTAACTTTAGACCGTATAGACTGTGTCGCATAATTGTCCCGAGACCGATCACATATCAAAGGTACTTCAGTCGGTCAGTTGGTGAGTATTTTATTGTATTTCATTTTCTGTTCTTGGTATTCAGTTTTATTCTGTCTTTCTTCATTTTTTTTTTTATAAATCATATGTCTAAAGGCTAACCTCTGTTATATATTCATTTTTATATATTGGAACTGCATTCAGTGAATTGTACTCGTTCCATTCCTGACTGGAAACCAATATTTTTCAGGTTAGCCGTGGATTCACTTAGCATGGGGAATTGCGGGTGTACTTGCAGACAAAAGCCTAGAGACTAGCTAGATAGTTGAGTTGTAGTCATTCCAATATTGTACGAGTTTATATTTTCTGCAAATGTAAAACTTGTGAATATTGTAAATTGAATTAATTTTGTGAATGAGCATTATTTGTGATTTTGAGCATCTTGGCCGTGACAGCGTTCTACCGCCGACTCTGCGGCATAGGCTGGCTTGGACACGTCTCGTATCCGAAAAAAAAGGATGCAGGTCATGACACCATCGTAGCAATATAGCTTTGAGATTGTTAAGGCCGGGGCACAATTTTTCGATGAAAAACAAAGAATATGAAACAATTGTTAGAACAATATTCCAACGCAACACTTCTAGGAAGGTTGCGCAAGTATAACGAAGATCTAAGAAGATCTCGTTATGATATTACGAGAATCTAAAAAGATTTTGTAATCCACAGTAG
>JANAVB010005523.1:27500-35000 GCA_029216955.1 Iris pallida
GGAGCTTCCGGAGTTCGTCCGCTCCGTCGACCAATGACCGAGGCGTGGTCGACGATGAAGAAGGCACAGCTGGACTGCTACGGCGTGATCGTCAACACCTGCTACGAATTCGAGCCGGAGTACTGCGACCGCTATCGCGGGACCGACTGCAGCCGGGCGTTTCGTAGGGCTCGTCGCCCTCGCGAGGAGGGAAGAATGCCGATGCTGCTACGGAGGGAGCTGGCGGCGATGGGCAGTACCTAAGGTGGCTCGACGGGAAGGAGGAGGGGTCCGTCGTGTTCGTCTGCTTCGGCAGCTGGTGCCGGTTCAGCGACGAGCAGCTGGCCGAGATTACCGTCGGGCTGGAGGAGTCGAACAGGCCGTTCCTGTGGGTGGTGAGGACGGACAGCACCGAGAGTGGATGCCAGAAGGTGGCAGGGGAGGGTGGGAGGGAGGGGGATGGTGGCGGAAGGGTGGGCCCCACAGGTGGCGATACTGCGGCACGCCTTGGTGGGCGCGTTCCTGACGCACGGCGGGTGGAACTCGGTGCTGGAGTCGGCCGCAGCGGGGGTGCCGATGCTGACGTGGCCTCTGATGTTCGAGCAGTTCATCAACGAGCGGCTGGTGGTTGGTGTGGGGGGCAGGGCGGAGGGTGTTCGGCGGGGCACGAAGCACGAGGGAGGAGGAAAGGTGCTGGTGCCTGTCACGCCCGCTCCCGCAGGAGCGATCGTCCTCGCTAAGGCGTGATGCGCACGGGCCTAGGTTGCACCCGTGCAAGGCTATGTCTAGAAACGGCCGATTTGAGCTAGGCCACAGAGTCGCACAGAGTGTCCCCATTTGCAGCAGAAAGTAAATGAACACAAATTTGAAGCGAATTCAATCTCTTTATTAATATTCAAGAAGTTTACAAGCGGCGCTAGACCGATATTACAAATCGCTCAAGCGCTCTCTCTCTCTCTCTCTGAAACATAAAAGGCGTGCCAAGTGGCTTACAAGTAGGAAAGATTCATGGCGATGTTCCGATACATTATGTCCTGTATAGGATGCTTCAGCTTCTTGCAACGCTCTAAGGCTCCAGAGATAGCTCCGCGCCTTAGCACGTTCGATTGAAGCTCCGCACCCGCCGACGTCTCCTGCATCCTGCAAGCAGACTGTGGGGGATCAGTACATTGTTATGCACTGGTGGGGAGGCTAGCTCGCCCATAACGCTATCATTACCAAACACGTTCTATTTACTTTTGTGCACCGTCTATCATTCATTGTCTTTCTAATCTTGCCTTAGGATCAGTTTGGCATATTTCATGACCTATCTCGTGTTGCCGAATTCAAGTATGTGCATGGAAATGAATGCACGACTTACCCATACTTACCGTCCGGCCTTCCCTGTCCAAAGTAAACCAAGTTAGTCAATAATTCATATGGAACAACATAATGTGATTCTTGGAAACATTCAATATCAAGGGCGTGTCCCTGCCTCAGTTACTAGCGCAATCGTAGGCGTATTCAGTAACTCATTGTACGAAGTATTCAATATCATTTGGTATGATACATTTCAAGCTTATTCAGAAGGTGCTTTGTTCAGATTAACTTAGACTACTTTGATTTCAATGCAAGGACTTGCACGTGGATCGCCACCAGCAAAGCCCACTTAATCTATATGCATCGGTCGCTGCATCACAAGCCATCCTGGACATGTCTTTCCCTGTGGTAATTTCTCACCTATCATGGCGTGCGGCTTGGTACAACCCTGATAGTCTTTTGAAATACCTGGCCTTACGTCCCCTGGTGGCCAAGCCCGCACTCAGGCAGTCCGTAAGGCATTTCCTTTGATTCCGTCCGGACCGGCAAGTCCTTCACACTTTGATCATGCCGCGGAATCCCTTTTTCTTCACGGTCACAGCATACGCCACCCCTCGCTCGTGCCGTTTGTCCACGACCATTTCATATTAACTTGTCTTTTAACTTAACGGCTGTCTCTGAGCCGTAGGCTAACCCTTAGCCTTAATGCGTTATCGACCAGGTTGGCGTCCGTGCAGCGCGGGTAGCGAGCCCCGTTGCACGTGCCCGTCATACCTGTCGCTAACCATTTCTATCCTTCTTATCTTTTATCATTCTTTCTTTCACTTGTTCATTCATTCGTTGATTCATTCATTCACTTATTCATTTACTCTTTCATTCATACATTACGCAACTCCTTGTGCGGGAGTCGCCTTGGCGACCCATCGGTCCCCTAGCCTTTCATGTTGCTATACTCTACTCGGAACGACTATATTGATAGTCTTTCCATTTCATTGTTGTAACCCATTCATTGTTTTTTTGAACGCATAAGGGACTTGAACGCAAGCTTGTGCCTTAGCACGAGCGTGGAGCGCGGTGCAAGAGTTTTTGTATTTTCCATGTTCCTTTCCATATTCTATGCAAGCATACAAGATGGGATTAATCCCTTAGCTAGGTACGTTGGGTCATTTATTAGCATGCGCGGTGTTATCGCCTAGCGATTTCAGTGATAGTGTCTGTATTGTTATGTGTCTAGGCTAAGCAAAGACGGGTTCATCGGAGCCACCCACCTTAGCGATGTTCGCATCGGCTGAGCGATACTCCGAGCGCGCCTTTGAAAGTCTAAGTCTAGACTCATCTTGACGGGCCAATGTAAGCCTTGCATCGATTCTTCATCAGGTCGATGCCAACCCTTCGGTCGACGGCTCGTTTGAGTCGTTGCACTTGCCGTTTGAATCGGCGTTCCGCTAGGGCGGAGCGGGTCATTATATACACCACTCAAAACAAGTCTCGTCCTCGAGACTTTCTGAGTGCAGGTCATCCTACCATTCCTTAACTCGTGTCGTCGTGTTTCTTAGACAATTCTATCGAACGGCTCTATCGTTCGATGGCATCGAACCATACTCGATACCTTTCTAAGTTCCGTGTCGCGTACGTTTGGTCGATTTTATTGAATGACTTTTTATTCATCTTAGAGTTGACGGCACTTATTTAATTCAAGTGTTTCTTCGATCTCGTTGCTACTTCGACGTATCATAGGACTGAAACGGTCGCACGAGGTGCGTTGTATTTTATCAAACTCGAGAGTCGTAGGCTGAGGCAAACTCACTCACTCGTTCATGCGCATCTCAACACCCACTTGCAGCTGCATTCGAGTTCATCATATCGCTGAGTTTGGATCGTGCATGCATTCAAGGCGTCCCTCGAATACGTACATTTCAACCAAGCTTAGCGACTAGCGAAGTCGGACAAGCTACTCGTGATAGTTTCGATTTGCTAACGTTTTTGCTAACTTCGATTTAAAATCGAACTCGCATGCATCTCGCTATCGTTTATCTCGGTCATCGAGATGGCCCGAATCGCTTCTCAAGCATTCTTTTCTACGAAATCAATACGATTTCTTCTTAACGGAGGCGACCAAGTCTAAGTAATTCCCATCCGATTCGAGACCAAATATTGCACTGTCATCGAGTACGTCTTCCAATCAATGATTCAATTCGTTATCCCAACTTTACTACGCAACATTCATTCTCATCATTTCCTTCGTTTGGGACCAATCTCACCGTCGTTCCCCACACTCACAGTTCCCGTCCTACTCTAAGTATTGCTACCCAAGTCTATCGTCCGTCCAGACGATACTGTAAGGTCAATCTCACAAGTTCAATCACTCGGCATAGGGTCGTCCGCCTATCCGCTAGGTCAGCTCACAAGGTCATAGTTACACGTCAAGTCCGTGGCTCATCGTGCAAGGTCGTTGCACGACGCTCGCCCCCAAATCCTATGGTCAAACCATTTGTTCGTTTGTACGGGTGTTTCTACCCAAGCTCGCGTCACTCAGATTTCTAAACATCGAGCACGATCACCTATTCACATCAATGCATTCGTTGCGCGTATTCGAATCCATTCAAATAACCAACTCTAACCAATTCATGTATTTGATCACGAGGTCATCTAGCTTTGACAATATGTTGCGCCCCAATCTCACGCGAGTCTGATTATCCACGGTGGTTCATGAATCACCATGCAACGCTTCCGCGGAATAATCATTCTCATCGGGGCGTAACTCTTGCTTGCATCTAGACTGATTCATTCTCGATACGCAGATTGGACCTACTAAATCCTCAAACTTAATCATCAGCACACCGAATCATTCTCAAGTCACCTTTACATCAAACCACAAGTCGAAGCACACAAATTGCCACGCCATGCTAGTTCAATCACCCCCGCTGTATGAATCACCATACCAGCGCTCACGCGGAGTGATCGTCCTAATCGACGCGACGCATGTGCGAGGCTGGAGTTGCGCTCGCATAAGACAAGAATGTCGACGTTGTGGTTTTCATCGAAGTAATCCAAACATTTCATTTTCTATCCAAGCCAAGATCGATAGTCCATTTATATTTCGTTCAACTAGAAAATCCTTGAGCCAAATCTATCTTTTCCTCGACACATTTTTAACATTTCAAGTATAGCGTCCAACGGAACAATGACATTTGCACGACCGTCATTCGCCGAGTCAGAGTGCCCCCGAGTTATCGCATATCGATCTTTGATACGCCTCAATACCATCGACGATATGCGTAACCTGACGATCTTCCTTTGCAACCAATTTCGAGTCGTACGGCTGATGCTATTGTCCGAGTTGGATAATCCACAATTTCTTCGATATTCAAGATCAAGTTCGATCGCTATTCCTCAAGCTCGTTTCAAGATCGTTGTTCAAAACTCAAGTCACATTTCATTTGAATCAATCCTAAATCGTACGCGCGATCCTCTAAGTTTTCTCGATCAAGACCATTCACTTCATTCATCGTTCCGAATCGTTTTCTTACTCGCGTTGCCCATTGACAAGTTGTCCAGCGACATCTCGTTCGGGACTTTTGAAGTCACGGCCAACTAAGCGTGACACGTTCTAAGACTTTGCGCGATCGCGTCGCTTGCCGACAAACTCGTACGATCCGTAAATCCTTTAGTCTCGCTCAAACAATTTCTATGACGTCCATACACCACTCAGGGTTCGAGCCACTCGACTAGTCGTCGACACTCATTCTATTCTTCTTCGAACCTATCACATACACCACTCGGATTCAAGCCATACGATCTAGTCCTCAATCACGTTCGCGTCATGCGCTAAGACATCCTTCAGATTCGTTCGACGAATCTCTAGCATAATCGCTCACGTCGTCTCGACGTACTAAGTCGTTCGCACTAATCCTCAAAATCCAAGCCAATCTTTTTGGGTATGCCTAAGCGTTAACTCGATAGCGTTCCTATCGATAGACACTCAAAGTGTATCTCCGTTCTCGATCGAGCGATACTTAATATCGCTCGCAACCCGATTGCACCCAAAAGTCGAGGTGCGCGACACGCGGACTAAGTTATGCCGCATAACCATCTCGTGCGGACTACATTTCGAGTTTGCACGCTCAATTGCTAGGGTCATCGTAGGACTAGTTAGGCATGCACGCGACATGTTAACTTTCAGCACGTGTTTTCATTCAAGACAACTTGACACCGTTCGGCAGAAAGGCCTTCGCCTATCGATCCCGTCCAACCGAGTACCCGTATGAGCTTTTGAAAATATTAGACTTTTGTATGGAACATCCCAAGGCACAACGAGAGAGGGCGTACACTTCTTTTGTTTCAAAACCGAGCTTTCAAAACTGAGAAAATTGAAATGAAGTCCAAGGACGTGAAGCCGTGCTCTGATACCAATCTGTCATACCTCGCTCCCGCAGGAGCGATCGTCCTCGCTAAGGCGTGATGCCGCACGGGCCTAGGTTGCGCCCGTGCAAGGCTATGTCCAGAAACGGCCGATTTGAGCTAGGCCACAGAGTCGCACAGAGTGTCCCCATTTGCAGCGGAAAGTAAATGAACACAAATTTGAAGCGAATTCAATCTTTTTATTGATATTCAAGAAGTTTACAAGCGGCGCTAGGCCGATATTACAAATCGCTCAAGCTCTCTCTCTTTCTGAAACATAAAAGGCGTGCCAAGTGGCTTACAAGTAGGAAAGATTCATGGCGATGTTCTGATACATTATGTCCTGTATAGGATGCTTCAGCTTCTTGCAACGCTCCAAGGCTCCAGAGATAGCTCCGCGCCTTAGCACGTTCGATGGAAGCTCCGCATCCGCCGACGTCTCCTGCATCCTGCAAGCAGACTGTGGGGTTATCAGTACATTGTTATGCACTGGTGGGGAGGCTAGCTCGCCCACAACGCTATCATTACCAACATGTTCCATTTACTTTTGTGCACCGTCTATCATTCATTGTCTTTCTAATCTTGCCTTAGGATCAGTTTCATGGCATATTTCATGACCTATCTCGTGTTGCCGAATTCAAGTGTGTGCATGAAAATGAATGCACGACTTACCCATACTTACCGTCCGACCTTCCCTGTCCAAAGTAAACCAAGTTGGTCAACAATTCATATGGAACAACATAATATGATTCTTGGAAACATTCAATATCAAGGGCGTGTCCCTGCCTCAGTTACTAGCGCAATCGTAGGCGTACTCTGTAACTCATTGTACGAAGTATTCATTATCATTTGGTATGATACATTTCAAGCTTATTCAGAAGGTGCTTTGTTCAGATTAACTTAGACTACTTTGATTTCAATGTAAGGACTTGCACGTGGATCGCCACCAGCAAAGCCCACTTAATCTATATGCATTGGTCGCTGGCATCACAAGCCCATGGACATATCTTCCCCTGTGGTAATTTCTCACCTATCATGGCGTGCGGCTTGGTACACCCTGATAGTCTTTTGAAATACCCGGCCTTACGTCCCCTGGTGGCCAAGCCCGCACTCAGGCAGTCCGTAAGCTATTTCCTTTGATTCCGTCCGGACCGGCAAGTCCTTCACACTTTGATCATACCGCGGAATCCCTTTTTCTTCACGGTCACAGCATACGCCACCCCTCGCTCGTGCCGTTTGTCCACGACCATTTCGTATTAACTTGTCTTTTTAACTTAACGGCTGTCTCTGAGCCGTAGGCTAACCCTTAGCCTTAATGCGTTATCGATCAGGTTGGCGCCCGTGCACGCGGGTAGCGAGCCCCGTTGCACGTGCCCGTCACACCTGTCGCTAACCATTTCCATCCTTCTTATCTTTTATTCATTCTTCTTTCACTTGTTCATTCATTCGTTGATTTATTCATTCACTTATTCATTTACTCTTTCATTCATACATTACGCAACTCCTTGTGCGGGAGTCGCCTTGGCGACCCATCGGTCCCCTAGCCTTTCAATGTTGCTATACTCTACTCGGAATGACTATATTGATAGTCTTCCCATTTTGTTGTAACTCATTGTTTCATTGTTAAACGCATAAGGGACTTGAACGCAAGCTGTGCCTTAGCACGAGCGTGGAGTGTGGTGCGAGAGTTCTCGTATTTTCATGTTCCTTTCCATATTCTATGCAAGCATACAAGATGGGATTAATCCCTTAGCTAGGTGCGTTGGGTCATTTATTAGCATGCGCGTGTTATCGCCTAGCGATTCCAGTGATAGTGTCCGT
>JANAVB010005523.1:40000-49188 GCA_029216955.1 Iris pallida
CTAAAAACACAGAATCTGAGTATTCATTCTCTCTTTCTTCTCTCTTCCACATTTTTCCAGAAGAAAGGTGTTCTTCCTACGCCGGTTCTCACAACGTCTAGTGAATCTCCGGCAGAAGACTGTCTTATCCTGGGTTGTTCTGGCGTGCTGACTCCAAGACGTTACCGGAGTGCCCGAAACACTTTAACGAAAGTGCTGCTAAATGCACGATTCAAGCATCGACGACATATTCAACTTCGCAGAACTCGTCAGTGAAGTACAATCAATTTCTAACTATCTTAAAGTGTTGCAAATAATGGCGTCCGAGGCTGCAATTTCGAGCATCAAAGTCATGAATCAGGATCTAGTCAAACTAGATCGCTTCGACGGGACGAACTTCACACGCTGGCAGGACAAGATGATCTTCCTCCTGACAGCGCTGAAGATCTACTACGTCCTCGATCCAGATCTGCACCGTTCCAGAACCCACTCCAACAGATTCTGATGCAGTCAAGGCAGAACGCAAAAAGCGCAAAGAGGACGAACTGCTTGCCGTGGTCACATTCTGAAACCCTGTCGGACAGACTGTACGACCTCTACAGCAAAAATCCTTCGCAATTGACATTGGAAGGCTCTGGAATTCAAATTCAGAGCAGAAGAAGAAGGTACAAAAAATTTCTTATATCAAAGTATTTTGATTTCAAAATGATTGATACAAAGCCTATACTCGCCCAAGTACACGAACTACAAGTTCTAGTCAATAAACTCAGGGCAGTGAAGATAGAACTTCGGAACCATTCCAAGTTGGTGCTATAATCACTAAATTGCCAGCATCTTGGAATAGTTATCGGAAGAAACTACTTCACAGCTCTGAGGATTTCTCACTGGAACAGATTCAAAAACACCTTCGAATCGAAGAGGAATCGAAGGAAAGACAGAAATCCGAGAACAACGGAGTTTCTAAAGCTAACGCGGTGAGCGCGAAAGGCAAGAGGCCTGCAGGAAAGAAGAACTTTCTCGGTCCTAAGAAGGACCAACAAAAGTTCAAGAACTCCGGCAACGCCAAAGGACCCAAGACCGGTTTTTGTATGTGGCAAAGCAGGACATTATGCCAGAGACTGTCGGGTTCGAAAGACCCAAAACAGCGAGGTAAATCTCACTGAGACAGATGACATAATTGCTACGGTGAGCAAACTCATGACGGTCAAAGGGAAGGCTCCAGGATGGTGGTACGATACTTGTGCTACCGTTCATGTTTCATACGACAAAGCAGTTCAAGACCTACTCTGAAGTCAATGATGGACAAGAAGTTCAGATGGGAAATGAAGGACATTCAACGGTCGTGGGAACAGGTGATGTGGAAATCCAATTCACTTCGGGAAGAAAGTAACTCTGACTAACGTACTTCACGTCCCGGATATGAGTAGGAACCTCGTCAGTGGAGTCTTGTTGGGTAAACCATAAAGTCTGTCTTTGAGTCGGGCAAATTAATTGACCCGTAATGGTGTGTTTGTTGGAAAGGGATATACCGATGAGGGTATGATAAAACTTTGTATCATTGAAAATAATATCAATAAAGTTTCTACTTCTGCTTACATGATTGAGTCATCTACTTTATGGCATAGTAGATTAGCGCATATAGGTATTAGCACTATGAAAAGGTTAATTAAATCTGGATTAATTTCATGCAATTCTGAAGACTTAGATAAGTGTGAAATTTGTGCAAAATCCAAAATGATTAAAAAAACCTTTTCACAGTGTAGAGCGTAATACCAACCTACTAGATTTAGTTCACTCTGATTTATGTGAATTTAATGGCACATTATCTCGAGGAGGTAATAAATACTTTATTACCTTCATTGATGATTGCTCTAGATTTACATATGTATATTTATTAAAGCATAAAGATGAAGCCTTTAATTTTTAAAATATACAAATCAGAGGTTGAAAATCAACTTGGTAGAAAGATTAAAATACTTAGAAGTGATAGAGGTGGTGAATATTTTTTTTGAATTTAATACCTTCTGTGAAAAAACGGTATTATTCATGAATGTTCTGCACCACGGACACCTCAACAGAACGGACTAGCCGAAAGAAAAAATAGAACATATCAAGAAATGATAAATGCAATGCTAATGCATTCTGAATTATCATTTAGTTTGTGGGGAGAAGCTTTACTTACTGCATGTCATATAATGAACCGAATTCCTTTGAAGAAAACTGGTATTTCACCATATGAGATGGAAAGGCGTAAGCCTAATATCAGTTATTTTAGAGTGTGGGGTGCATAGCTTATTACAAAAACATGGATCCTACCAAAAGGACCAAATTAGGTCCTCGTGGAATAAAAGTGCTTTTGTAGGTTATGCTGCCAATAGTAAGGCATATAGACTTTTAAACTTAGAGTCTAACATTATTGTCGAATCCAGAGATGTGGAATTTTTCGAGAACCTTATTACTAAGAATAAGGATCCTGAGATTCCTGCTAATGAAGAGTCTCGTGAGGAGAGCTCTTCACGGTTAGTTGAAAAACAACCCGAGCTTCGGATCAGCAAGAGAGTTCGAAAGGCTAAGGATCTAGGATCTGACGAAATAGATTCTCAACTAATTTCTTTTACTTAGTAGAAGGAAATACAAGAAATTTATTCGAAAGATTCCTATCATTCTTCAGGTGGAAGATGATCCTAAAACCTTTAAGGAAGCAATAGCTTCGCGGGACTCATCTTTTGGAAAGATGCTATCCAAGATGAGATGGATTCGATAATATCTAACCACACTTGGGAAATTGTCGATTGCCCAAAGGGTCAAGACCTATTGGATGTAAGTGGGTGTTCAGGAGAAAGTATCATAGTGATGGTACTTTAAACACCTACAAGGCTAGACTAGTAGCCAAAGGATTTCGACAAAGAGAAGGAATTGATTATTTTGACACATATGCACCAGTAGCAAGAACGACTACAATTAGAATATTGTTTGCGTTAGCTTCATTGCATCATCTTAATGTTCATCAGATGGATGTCAAAACGGCATTCTTAAATGGAGATCTCGATGAGGAGATTTACATGGAGCAACCGGAAGGGTTCGTGCTCCCGGGAAATGAACAAAAGGTATGCAAACTTGTTAAATCCTTGTACGGATTAAAACAAGCACCAAAGCAGTGGCATCAGAAATTTGACTCAGTCATAATTTCTAATGGCTTTGTTCACAATGTTTGTGATAAGTGTTTATACACTAAAGTATATGAAATATCGTGATATTTCTTTGTCTCTACGTTGATGATATGTTGATCATTAGCAACGAGATGAGTGGAATTACAGAAACGAAGAGGTTTCTAACTTCCACATTCAAGATGAAAGATCTTGGAATAGTTGACACTATTTTGGGGATCAAAGTAATACAAAACAGTGGGGGTTTTGAACTTACGCATCGCACTATGTTGAGAAAGTGCTAGACAAGTTCAAACACCTAAAGTTCAAAGAAGTGAACACTCCATTTGATCCAAGTGTTAAACTAGAAAAGAATTCTGGAAGAGCGTCGCTCAATTAGAATACGCAAGTGCTATTGGATGTCTTATGTATTTGATGCAATGCACAAGACCTGATATAGCATTTGCAGTTAGTAAAATGAGTAGATTTACTAGCAACCCTAATAATGAGCATTGGAGGGCTATCGAAGAATTTTTGGTTATCTTTTGAAAACCAAGAATCTTGGATTACAGTATGGTAGATTTCTGCCGTATTAGAAGGATATACCGACGCTAGTTGGATATCAAGTGTCGGGGATAACAAATCTACGACAGGTTGGGTATTTACTTGCCGGAGGGGCAGTTTCTTGGAAAAGCAAGAAACAAACGTGCATTACCCATTCGACCATGGAGTCAGAGTTTGTGGCTCTAGCTTCTGCAGGACAAGAAGCTGAGTGGTTGAGGGATCTTCTATTAGAAGTTCCGCTGGCTAAGGACAATGTATCAAAAGTGTCAATACATGCGATAGTCAAGCTACTCTAGCAAGAGCCTACAACGAAGTGTATAATGGAAGTCTAGACTATAAGTCTAAGACATACCTACGTAAGGAAATTGATTAAAGATGGAATCATTTCTCTTACGTATGTGCGTACCAGCTATAACTTAGCTGATCCCTTTACTAAACCACTAGCTAGGGATTTAGTAAAATCTACCTCGAGAGGTATGGGATTGAAACTCCTTGAGTAAGAGTTCCAACAACAGTAGCAACCCAATCTAATGTTAAGAAAACCTTAACCTTAGATTCAATGGGTAACAACAAACTGTTGATTTGGATGTATACGACATAACTATGTCTACTGTTGCAATTTGAGGGTTGAGTTTATAAAACTCTTAATGAAGTTCAGTAATATTGACATGTATCTGTAAACAACAGAGATATGAAAGAACTTCACCTATGAATTTAGAGATGGTGCCGTCTCAGTAAGATCTGGAGTTTATCTTATAAAAATTCACGAGACAGGATCAGCACATGGCCATTAATAGTGCTAAGCGAGAGATGTAGGCGAAGAACTACAAAAGAATGTGTGTAAAGTAACACCGATTTTATCACAAGGAATAACTGGTTCAAAGCCCAGCTACCAAGATTCCGATAAAATCTTGTGTTGCATCTACTAAGGTTAGGTTCAAATCGAAAGATACCTAACTGTATTAACATTCTTTAAGTGATGTATTCTGGAATTCCTTTCCATCATTTATGGAACAAGTGGGGGATTGTTGGAATTAATTAATTCATTTATTGTTCTTAAAGGATGAAAAGGAAAGAGAAGGGACTTTAGTCCACATCGAAAAAAGAGAAAGGTTTGAGAGTGCTTAAATAGGTATGTGCACTCATGAGGAGTGTGCAACAACCAAAGGGTTGCTAGTGGGTGACCATTGGTTGTTTTATCTCTTCATGAAAATGTAGCCGGTGTTGCCACAGCTCCGGCTCCGGCCGGCTCGGGCTCGGGCTCGGGCACGGGCCGGCTCGGACGTAGAGGCGATAGTGGCGCATTGTAGACGCACTTGTGCACTTAGGCAACGTGGCATCGGGCGAGTGGCGTAGGCTCGGGCCTCGGGCTCCTCGCGGCGATTCTTGCCCCGAGAATTCCTATTTTTGCAGCGGCCCAGACAAACGAAAGGGTGAATGAACCTGCGAACAGGTGAATGAATGTTATTTCGGTAGGGTCGCGACTTCACGAAACAACACGACTCAACTATATATACTATATATACTATAGATTTTGAGTCTAAAAAACACATAATCTGAGTATTCATTCTCTCTTTCTTCCTCTTCCAAATTTTTCCAGAAAGGTGTTCTTCCCTACGCCGGTGTCTCACAACGTCTAGTGAACCTCCGGCAGAAGGCTGTCTTATCTTGGGTGTTCTGGCGTGCTGACTCCAAGACGTTACCGGAGTGCCCGAAACACTTTAAGGAAAGTGCTACTAAATGCACGATTCAAGCCTCGACGACATATTCAACTTCGCAGAACTCGTCAGTGAAGTACAATCAATTTCTAACAACTTTAACTTTTGTTTGTATTAATGTTGATAAATTGTTTACAATTTGTTACTGAGCTTTATAAACGAAAACCCAACACAATTACGAAAAAGTATGTCGATGGAGTCTTGATCATCGTTGACGATCCGAACAAAGTTTAATGTGAAACGAAGGGAAGAGAAGCGCATTGGTGTGCTCTCAAGTAAGGGTGAGCATTATTCGGTTTTGGACCGAAAACCGAACCGAACCGAACCGAATAAGGAATTCGGTTCGGTTTTGAAAAAATTCGGTTCGGTATCGTTTTTGAAAATACTAAATTTTCTTATTCGGTTTCGGTTTCGGTTTTGGGATTCGGTTTCGGTCCAAAACCAAAAACCGACTAAGAAAATTTAGTTTATATATATATATTATATATATATATATTATATATATATATATATATATATATATTTGTGTGTGTGTGTGTAATTATAGGTATATACTAAATATATAGGTATATGTTATAGGTATATACTGAATATATCTAGGTATATTTAGTTATTATATATTAACAAAAAAAACACACAAAAAATCCAAAAACCGAATAAACCGAAAACCGAACCGATTTAATTCGGTTCGGTTCGGTTATTGACCAATTCAGTTCGGTTTCGGTTTTGCTTATTCGGTTTCGGTCCAATTCGGTTTTTTCTTATTCGGTTCGGTTGGAACCGAATAAACCGAATGCTCACCCCTACTCTTAAGAGTGCTCACCTATGAAGCCCATGACTTAAGCCCATTTTTCTAACCCAAATCCGAACTAGTGACTCAACCTGTCAACCCACGTACCCCCTTTCTCTTGGTCCGCGCGCGCACTCTCTCCCCATCTGAAACCTCACGTAGAGTTAAACTCAGAAACCCTCTCCACCATAGAAGCATCACAGAGCCTTCCTCCCTCCCACATTCACAAATAAATCTATAACTCTCTCCTACTCCACCAAATCCCGATCCGCGACCACCGCCGCGCTCACCTCGCCGCCCCCGTCAATTCTAGACCCCGTACCCCGTCGTTCCGTGTCGCCGACTTGCGCCACCCCGGCAGCCTCGCCGGCCTTCCGGTGCCCGACAGCGCCTCCGGCGCGGTCCTCCGACCCGACAGCGTCTCCCGTGCGGTCTCCCGCAACCCCCACCGCTCCAGCGCATGTCCGTACCGTTTTTCGTGTACGCGTGTCCGTGCCGCGTGCGTTCCGAGTCCGAGGCCTCCCCTTGGTGCTCCGTCACAGCTTTTGGTATACCCCCGCACCTTTATGTAGTTTTCACAGAGCCTATTTCTGTTCCTATGAATAGTTAGTTTGTTGTAAATTAATTTCCTAATTAGATAGTATAATTGTTAGAGTTAGTGAATGTTTAGCGTTAACGGTATTTATTATTTTAGATCGTCGACTACGTAATTATGATGGATGCCGTAGCTACTTTAAGAATAATCTTTTCATTATCCATTAGTTAATATTTTAGCTGCAAAATACTATTTAAATAGCAAAGCATAATTTTATAAGGTAAAATCTTATATAAGTACGTTTTAAGTGAAATACGTATTTTGTTTATTAATCGAATATTTTCGTATTAACGCTATTTTAAATCAATATATGTTTTCCACCATAATTTTTATAAAATGGCCATTTTAGTAGCAAATCTCTAATTATGTAGCATAGTGTATTTTAATATAGGAAAATGATATTTATGGGCCAAAACCGTATATTCATATTTTTAGGTAGAAAAAGTTATTTTCATAATTTAGCTTTTTCTGTTAATAATTAAGGAATGAAAACTAGTAATAACATCGTATTTTCTAATAAAATTGTAACTTTATTTAAAATAGGGTTTTTGCGTATATTTATTACTAAAATGATTTTCTTTACAAAAGAAATATATTGTTAAATATTTCGCAAAAGTTTATTTAGAAAATAAATGTATTATTTTCAAATATTTTGAGTTTTATGCGATATTTTACTATTAAGATAATGTTCGATAAAAATTATATTTGTGTTAATATTCCAAAATACTTTATGTTCCGCCTATTTTCATAAAATAGTTTTTACCAAAAATACTATATTTAAAATTATTGTTCTCTAATAAGTACGACAAATGTCTATAATTAGCGTAGTTTGTGTTAGTAGTTTATTTGCGAATCTTGGTTAAGTTCTAAGGACATGATATTGTTAATGTAGGTTCGGATCCCTAAATCATAGCCGTTACCTTCTAGCTGTTGTTTTCCACGCCGAGGTTACACCCAAGACAAGTTTCATATCTTTCATGTCTGTATTTTATTTAATAATTAAATGTACTGCATAAGTAGAATCATGTATTGTAGTGACACTGATTCACAGTGGATTCCTCTCAGACTCCACATCGATGGATGGATTGATTGCTTGCCTTATTGACTTATTGACTCATTGACTCGGAATTGATTGGGGGAGTAGTATTAACATCTGTGACCAAAGTCATAGTTTATCGACTATTGCCTCTCTCGCGCTAACCCCCACCGCACAGGGGGTTGAGCCGTACCGTATGCTATCGTTTTGGCCAAAACGCTAGTGTACATATTGCTCTATCCAGCCGGTCACAGATTCTATTATATACTCAAAGCACTATTGTAGAATTGCATCATTATAGTTCCTGAGAATATTGCCTGCTGTCGTTTTTACTTATTTAGCAAAAATACATAATGTTGTTAAACTGTCTTGCATGTATTTATTATTTAGAATGTTATATATGAAAATATGTTCTTGCTCCCTCCTGACTGGAGACCAACATTTTTAGGTGACTGCGATGACGAGGATCTCGCCTTTAGCTCTTTCTGCGGACCTGGTCCGAACCCTGACGAAGTAGCTGAACCCGATCAGGGAGCCCTAGAGTTTTAGTTGTACCTTTGGTTTAATTATTTCCCTTTTGTTGCAATAAAGACCAATATAATAACTTAATGCTTTTTTTGTTTGTATTTTTATTTCAGACTATTTTTGAGATTTAATAAAATATTATATTTTCTTTTCGCTTTAGATTTTGTTTGCTTGTGTTCACTGCTTGATACAGCTTACAGTCGCCGTCTCACAACGATGTAGGCTGGACATGATCCGACTGGACCCATTATATTGGGTTGGGGTCGTGACATCACCCATCTTTGGAATATGAATTTGGCTCTCCTTTGAATGGCCAAAGAGAAGGCTATTTATAGCCACGCAGGGTAATGCCCTTGGCGGTTAGCACTATTCTGCTAGCACTATTTTGCTGAACTGCTCATTGGTTCCACGAAATTGTAAAAACCACTCTACGAAGTGGCATATGTTCTCCGCCACTCCCATGGAGACTGGGCCACGTAGGCTATGTTCACATGAGATGAGGCCATGATTGCCCGCGTATCCCTTATACTGAGCGAAAGGCTATGACACATGGCGTCTTGACAATGGGGGTCAACAAACCATCGAGATCATAGGCTGTCATGCCCTAGTGATCGCTAAATTGGTCAATTATACTATTGGGGCACATGCAGCATTGTCACGCAAATGGCTACACTGTCGGTGATAAGTTATTGCGGAACAAAACTTCAATTTGGAACTCCGTGGAAAATACTGTTGGTGAACTTCCACGAAAGCAGTTAAAATGTTACAAATTGACTTATTTCGAGAACGGTCCAACAAAGTAAAGTGGAACTGGTGTAGCAGAAAACATTGCTGG
>JANAVB010005524.1:0-27500 GCA_029216955.1 Iris pallida
TGCGTAACTTTTTGCGTACGCAGCTCTCCTGCGTGCGTATTTTTACGCGTACGCCGCTCTCCTGCGTGCGTGAATTTTTGCGTACGCAGCTCTCCTGCGTGCGTGACTTTTCGCGTATGCAGCTCTCCTGCATGCGTGTTTTTACGCGTACGCCGGTCTCCTGCGTGCGTGACTTTTCGCGTACGCAGCTCTCCTGCGTGCGTGTTTTTCGCGTACGCCGCTCTCCTGCGTGCGTGACTTTTCGCGTACGCAGCTCTCCTGTGTGCGTGACTTTTTGCGTACGCAGCTCTCATGCGTGCGTGCCTTTTGTGCGTACGCAGCTCTCCTGCGTGCATGCCTTTTCGCCTACGCAGCTCCCTGCGTGCGTGACTTTTGTGCGTACGCTGCTCCCCTGCGTGCGTGCTCTTGCGCATACGCTGCTCCCCTGACCCCTTGCTTAACCCATTGGCTCTTGGAGTTTTGGTCTTATTTCTTTAAGCTTGGCTCTTCTATAGCCCTGTATATTGATATTTTTTAGATATTTACGCCCATTTTATATCCTTACGCCTTTTGTCATGAACTTGATTTTACTTAATATGTTTGGAATGACTATTGTACATGGTATGGTATGACAAGGAACTAGCATAACAAGGCAGTGATCCATAGTGGTGCACTCCTGACATGACCAACCTGACATGATAGTGGCCCATCGTGGCGCACTCCCGACAAGTACCCTGACATGATTTATCTTAATGCTGTTGCGACGGCTAATTAACTTGACTTGCCTTGACACCGTGGGTAGTTCTTTCTTGCTTGCTTGTTAAATCCACTTGTCCTGTCTTGCATCATGTCTAGGATGGGACTCCTGAGTACCACGGTCAGGAGTACCTACTAAAATGGATTAAGGTTAATAACTAGAATAACAACTAGTCATGAAGAGATGACACAGCTACAGGCAATCCCGTTACCTGGGCGCTCTTGGGATCTGTAGCCTGCCGTCGAGTAGGGCACATTTCTAGCACACCGTCGCGTGTTGCACCCTCTAAGTCACCTAAGGGTACATTTGTCTCCCGAGGATGTACCCACCTGAATTCAACCCCTTTTTGACCTGGGTAACCTGGATGGTCTGCAGGGCTTGTGGCTGTGGAACAATCTCACTGCATCTGTTAGTAATTAGGCCTGTGATAACCCTAGTTAGTTAAAGTAGTAAGCCGTAGCGTCTGCTTGGCCGTGATTGATTGAATGAGGTATAGCCAATTTAGCCATGTCTTGATCCAGTACAAGATTGCTCCCTGCCTTGATTTCTTGCATTATTATCTTGCCGATAAATGGTGGGAAACCAAGTTCTGTTCAGACGAAGGGTTACAACCCCGGTCCTTGTTGGTTTACGGGTTGTAACCTGGCTATCGGAATAGTTCCATGGTTATTTCGTCGTATATCACCCTGCCATATTTTCGTAAGTTTTAATTTTAATATTAGATTTTCTTGTGCTGATTGCTGGCTTTTGTTCTTATTTCGTGGCCCCTTTGTGGCACTTGCTCTTTCTGGGGTTGACCCAGCTGGTTTTGTGTGGCCAGATTTTGGAGCAGCTTCCGAGGATCTACCAAGCTTCCAACCCAATGGTGGCGACTAGAAGGAACCCGGGCTACGAGTGGGTTTTCTATTTTGTTTCGCTCACTCTACTGTAAATTATTCTTTTGAGGCGTTTAGCCGACGAGCACCTGTTAGCTCGATGCACTTTTACTTACTGTCTGCCTACGGGCTATAAACATGATTAACAAATCCTAGGGTTGATCATGTACGACTAAACTCTTGCTAGTACTAACATTTTGTAACGACTAGCTTCATGATTAGCTGAATATGTAATATTTGGGACGCCTTATTATTGTATATTTAATTATCATACATCTTGCGACCTTACTTACTTGCTTGTGATTGAGACATTAGGCTTGTTCATGACCATAAGAGACTGCTGGCTTGTAGTAAACCCTCATATATCTATACAGCCGTGACCGTATATCGAGGTGGTTTCCATTTCAATATACGTAGCTGGCTATGTCTGCCCCCGCTCTCCAGTATTCTGGTTCTGGGGCGTGACAGTCGCCAATGTCAGCATCATCATTACTTCCCTCCGACGGCTACTGCCACGTGGCCACCCAATCATCTCGTATGCGCCTCCGAAGCCATGCTCCCAAATCTGTATGCGCCTCAAAAGCCATGCGTCTCAGACTTTTCACTGATCCCTAAAGACAGAAGAAAAGTCTCCATTGAAGCCCTGCATGCGCCTCAAAAGCCATGCGCCCCAGACTTCTCTCTGATCCCAAAAGACAGGAGTAAAGTCATTATTGAAGCCTCGCATGCGCCTCAAAAGCCATACGCCCAGAATGGTTCATGACTCCTAAGGGTTATGAACCAAAGTCTCCTCATGCGCCCAATCCTAGGCGCATCCTACCAGATCATTCCCCATCAAATCCGAGATCTCTGAGCCATGGGTCGACGACACGTGTCCTTTGACTCAACTTACCCAAGATCTCAGCAACAGAAAGATCTTCTTCCCTGCTACGTGCCGGCTCACAACAGCAGCATGAAGAATTCAACCCCTCGATCAGGGCGCATCGTCCATGCGCCTCCATCAGCGATCACCACATGGCGTCCCCGCATACAGGCACATCCTACATGCGCGCATGAGCAGCTAGCCTGCAAAGCTATAAATAGAGGGATCATTTCCTTCTCACAGACGCACAAAAAATGAACGAACATACCACCAGAGAGGTAGATATAGACACTCAATGTCTTCCTCCTCTCAACAAGCTCCAGCACCCAGAGCAATTCGAACCTTCAGAGAACCGATAACCTTCGTCAGATCGTCAACGGAGTCAACGCATTACCACTCACTCCATCGGCACAAGGGACCCAGATAAACAAAAGTGTACTCCTAGGACTACATCTAAGTCCTATATTGTAACACTGTTCTGTTTGTATTGAAATTTGCAATAAAAGAATTTTAATGGCAAACAAGCTGGCGACTCTGCTAGGGACCTCTTTCTCCTCCACCGAGAAAGCTGTGTCACAATCCGACGATGTGAAGGTGGGCTCCTCCCACAAGATGTTGGTCGTACGCCTCAATCAACAGGCATATGAGGAGTTCATCTCTGAAGGCAGTGCGAGTCCTTCGAAGCGGCTGCCGAAGCCGAAGAAGACCCGCCGAGTCTGGGTGCCCAAGGTCGACGCCTCGGGCACCACCACTGAAGAGGATGCACCGATCCAGCCTTTCCTTCCTGCTGACGTCCTCAGCAACCAAGATGCCCACTGGTGTAGCGCATCTCTCGGGAAAACGTGCGGCTGACCACATTTCCCAGCCATCTCCCTCTCAGGCGAGGAAGATGCGTCGACGGAGCAGGGCGCAGCCAATGCCCCGCACATCACCTTTGATGCGCCACAGAAAGTCTCTGTCTTTGACAGACTCACTCGCTGTAATGGCGAGGAGAATTTGGATTCTGAGTACTATGCGCCCTAGCGGGCTGGTACGAAGAAATCTAAGGCGGCACGGGCCATGCGCCCCAAACGTACTATGTCAGCAGCAAGCCAGAAGCATGCGCTCACAATCATGCGCTGCTGATGGTAAGCTGTACAAGGTCGACTCAGGTGCTTCTGCGCCAGAAACGAGCCGACCTTCAAAGTCCTCGTCTCACTTGGGCGCATCTATTGTGTGCACAACCAAGTCGAGTGAGGCAAATTCAGTGGTCTTGAACTCCCGCGCCTCCTCTGGTTGTGCGTCTGAGGTCCGTTCAAGTCACTTCAAATGTTGTGGTTCCCCACTACTGATCGGGATGCCTGTTTGGTGTTAGATTAGGGGGCGCAGCACTCACTTGACCACCCTGGCGCTTGGCCTTGCCATGCGCCTGAAGGGGGTGTGAAGGTGGCACTCTCCTCCAACGATCTGCGTTACGTGATCACTCACAAGCGCCGATCAGGAGAGTCGACTGACAAGCACGATGCACCTCTCACGGGGCATACTTGTGCTGTGGTCACCATCAACTGCTGTTGCAAGGCGGCAGTCCCACCAAGACAGTCAGTGTTCCAGCGGCTGCAATCATTGATACCTCTCCGACATCGCCTCGGGAAGGTGTCAACAAAAGAAGAGCCAAGGGTTGCTTCATGCAACGTGATCTCCAACTCCTCGTCAGTCCGAAAGGCGACTGGCAATTCCTCTTCCTCGTCCAAAAGCCAGCCGAGGAAAACCAAGACAGCTGTCTCGTCCTCCGGAGTGTTCGAAGGCACTCGAGGGAGGAAGAAGATCTTGGAGAAAGCTGGGGGTAGTCAGACCCTTGTCGAGCCTCCTTCCGAAGACGAGGGTGTCCAAAGCACAGCTGGGGCGGATCTTCATCCTCGAGGCAAAGTCAGCCTCCCAGAAGCCCCTCAAGACGAGGATATCCCCCAGAACATAGCAGGGGGTAGCCTAGCATCTGCGGACCCAAGTTTTGGAGACGAAGAGGCCCTTCAAGACGGAGCTGAGGGTAATCAGGCCCTTGCAGATGCGTCCGTCGAGAATGATCTCCAGAACATGGCTGGGGGTGGCCAAGACGAAGCTCCCGGAGAGGCTACTCCCCTACACGAGAGTGAGGCCGAGAGTGACGCCTCAACCGATCCATCCACTTCCGGCCGTGTCATGACAGTATACATGGCTGGGGGTGATTCCGAGTCTGATGCGCCGCCACCAGACCTTGTCCAGCGCATGGACACATTGGAGGGAGGACTCAAGACTCTCTCCGCCTCTATGCAAATACTGACTCAAGCAGTATTTGAGATACGGTCAGCATTGGCCAGGACACCTTCCACCGGTCCCGACCCAGGGGCCAATGGAGAATCAAGTGTACCCCTTCAACGGGTATCATTGGAGGCGGATCGCCGAGAACCGCCTCGAACGTCGGAGCCCTCAAATGCTCAACTTCAGATGGTACCACCTTCCCCGACTCCCAGATCCACGGAAGACGTGGTCGAGATGATCAGGGACTTGCGCGAGCGCTTTGAGTCCAAGACGAGACAAGAGGAGCGACAAAAGATGGGCATCCCCCAACCTTATCCCCTCGAATGGAACAAGGTGGTTTATCCTCCTAAGTATAACCACAAACACTGATGCCATACGACGGGAAGGACTCTCCGCGTCGCTATCTGACGTACTTCCAGTCTCAGACGGGACATCTTCCGAAGGAGGACGTGCTACTCACCAGCATATTTATTGGGGCACTGAAAGGAGTCGCGTACGACTGGTACTGCAGCTCCCCGACAATTCAATATCTTCCTTCGACGACCTGACGCGCCTTTTTCTCGACCGTTTCTACGATGGCGGGAAGGACATGACAATGGCGTCCCTCATAGAGATACGCCAGAAGGAGAAGGAAACAGTTCGAGTGTTCATCGAATGCTTCCGACAGGCCTGCTTCAGACTGCCCCCAGGGATGCCAGAACATGCACTCCTCTCCTTCTGCAGCATGAACATGCTGCCTGCAGTCAAACTCTGGCTCAACTCTACTTCTCCTCCCGACTGGAGCTCCTTGATCATTGAAGCGGAAGCCGCAAAAAAGAAGGCAGCCAATGCTCGTCTTCTGGGAGTCAGTTTCCCTGCCTTTGAGGACAAGGGGAAACGGCCTGCAGCCAACAACCCCGGACGAGAGACAAAGGGGAAACAGGCATTGACTGTCAATGCCTCAAAAGGTGCATCAGCACCTACTCAGAAGCCTCCACTTGCACCAAGGCCAAAGGAGGTTTATTCGTTCAACGACGAAGACACCCTGCAACTCTTTGAGATACTGAAGTAGGGTGACAAGATCAAGCTGCCGGACCCGAAGCGTCCCGACGGGGTTGGGAAAGTGGACAACCCGAGGTACTGTCACTACCATCGGTTTGTCGAACACCCAACCAAGGACTGCTATGTCCTCAAGAATTACATCCAGCGCATGATCAATGCGGATGTAATCTCTGTCGACTACGAGGAGAAGACGGTGTCAGCCAACGTGGTGTCACTCCAGTTCGGCACTCTGCCGCCAACTACGACACAAGATGGCATCGTCCCCATCCCTAAGGCGACAATGGAGGTGGTTAACTTACCACCTGCTCGTGACAACATGAGTGGACTCATCCCACTCACCACATCTCAGGGAGAGATCCTATGGGTTCACCCTGATCTTGTCTCCGAGGTGACTCAACCGGAGGTACGCCCTACCTCCAAATCCAAAGGCAGGAAGATCAAGTCTTGCCGCATGGTCTCTTCCTCAGCGGAAGAGGCGCTTCCTGTACAGACGCATTCACAACAGAGCGTCTAACCCGACGAAGCTGCCGTCGAGATGGTGCCTCCTTGCACCGTCCCTGCTGTCCAGGATGAGGGCCCGTCTAAGCCCCCAGCAGCCAATAAGCAGAAGCAGATAGAGGCCCGCTTCGATAGGCCTCTGTGAAAGGAGAACGCTTCGGGGCTAGCCAAGCCCCACAACTTCGACATACTGGCACAACTGGCCAGTACTCCTGCCGCCTATCTCTGTTCGAGCTCCTTCGTCTTTCCAAAGACCCGAGAAGCTCTCTGTGAAGCTCTGAAGGATGCTTAATCCTTTCTCAGTCAGGTCAAGCAGCCTAAAGATCTTCCGACTGCGTGCACGCACTGCCACTGTGCGGATGAGGTTATCCCCAATATAACCTTCACCCAACAGGACATGCTGCTCAAGCACAACCGACACAACAGGCCGCTGTATTATACAGGGTATATCGGTTCGGTCAAGGTGAAGCGGATTCAGATCGATCCGGGGTCTTCCCTCAGCATCATCCCGAAGACGCTACTCTCAACACTGGGGATCCCAATGTATCGATTGGCGCCCTCCAACACAACAATCAGTGGCTTCAACGCCAGCAAAAGCGAACCACTGGACAAAATACGACTAAAGTGCCACATCGGTAACCTCAGAACCGAGGTAACTTGTTATGTCGTGGACAACGAAGTCAACTACAACCTTCTGTTGGGTCGCCCATGGCTGCATGAGTACATGGTGGTGCCATCCACGCTCCACCAATGTATGAAGTACGTGTCCACCAACAACGTCATCCGGACGGTGTTCGCGGACATCGACCCTTTCAAAGGGATTGAAACCAACTTCACTGATGCCGACTTATACAAGTCACCTGACGAGGAGGAAGCCAATGATGCTGAAGACGAAGCAGAAGCGGCAGCAGAGCCGGACATGGAGCCTGAGGTCACTCCCGACGCTCCTTTAAAGATCCGACTCAAAGGCAAACCACCTCAGAAGTTGCCTCCCATGAGCATTAAGCTGTCCGGGAAAGTACCAGCTGCTCCTGAAGCTCCCCTGAAGATACGGCTCAAGGGAAAGCCGCCTCAAACATCGGTTCCCCTTGTGGCAAAACTACAGGGGAAGACACCAATCACCGGAGGCACAATGGAGGCACCTCAGAAAGTGCGTCTTAAAGGCAAGTCGCCGCCATCCAGGTTGCCGGAGAAGGTCCACGTAGTCCTCTCGGACTCCAAGACCAACGCTGTGGTGGACTCTCCCGATCCTACTCCAGTGCTTACAGATGAAGAGCTGGAGGATTATATCTCTGCTGATGTAGATGCCCCCTCTCTGGACAATGTAATCCCATGGGATAAAATCTCGTATTTCATCAATAATAGAGTGTCTTTTAATTATTCTAGTCTTCCACATTGGAATGCCATGTATACATTAGATAACGCTCTACGGTCGTTGCAAATACAAATAACGACCGTCCATCATGTAAATCGAGTAGTCCCGTCCCAAGGGGTCTGTTACATAGTCCCGCCACGGAGTCGAGACGAAGAATCCATCATCTTCGACAAAGTTGAGCATCATCAAGACCTCCCGCCACTCGAGCCAGAACCAGATACCGGCAGAATACAACTCTATCGGTACACAGACATCTCAAAGTACCTCATCCAGAAGATGGGTTACGACCTAAAAAGCAACAAAGGCTTGAACTACGGCAAAGGTCGACGTCTCCCTCTCTGGCTTCCAACTCCTAAAGGAAAGCCGCAGGACTACTTCAATAGAACTCGACGGGGGGTAGGCTATGTCACGCCACCGTCAACTCCAGAGAGTTCAGACGCAGAAGAAATAGAACATTCTCACTCGTCCGAAGCATCAACATGGGACTCCGATACCAGTATCGGCTTAGTCTTCAAGAGAGTGCTGTCAGCCAACATGACGTCTGTACAATCTCAAGAAAAAGAAGGCGAAGACCAAGCGTCGAAATTCTTCGAAGAAGAACCCTGGGCTCAACGCCTAGGAGAACAATGGGAGTCTCGCTTCGAATTACGCAAACCCCCCACCGAAGACGAGGTCGAGCAGATCGACCTTGGGGATGGATCTTCTTCCAAACCCATCTTCGTTAGCAAAAGCCTAAAAGGAGAAGACCGAGAATCTTTAATCCAGTTGGCTAAAGAGTATATCGACGTCTTCGCCTGGAGCTACGAAGATATGCCGGGACTTGATCCCCAGATCGTGATGCATAGGCTGAACATCTTACCCGATGCCAAGCCTATCAAACAACAACTGCGGCGCTTCCGTCCGGACATCATGAACGCCACCGATCAGGAGGTAGATAAACTCTTGACCAGCGGCTTCATCCGTGAAGAACAACACCCAGATTGGGTAGCCAACGTCGTCCCCGTCACCAAGAAGAATGGAAAGATACGAGTTTGTATCGACTTCAGGGACCTCAACTCTGCTTGCCCGAAGGACGAATTCCTGCTTCCAATCACCGACGTGATGATCGACAATACATGTGGCTTCGAGTACATGTCTTTCATGGATGGGTATTCGGGCTACAACTAGATCAAGATGTTCTCCGATGACGCAAAACACACGTCATTCAGGACTCCAAAGGGCGTTTTCTTCTACACAGTGATGCCCTTCGGCTTGAAGAACGCTGGTGCGACATACCAACGAGCTATAAGCACCATTTTCCGTCAGCATCTTCGCAAGACAGTCGAATGCTATGTTGACGACATCGCAGTCAAGAGCCCTCTCAAAGGAGATCACCTGTAAGACCTCAAGACAGTCTTCGATCTCATGCGGGCGCACCAACTCAAGATGAACCCCGCTAAATCCTTCCTAGGGGTTTCTAGCGGAAAGTTCTTGGGCTTCATCATCACGGCAAAAGGCATTCATGTCGATCCCGAGAAGACCAAAGCCATCCTCGATATGGACCCTCCGAAGAACCTTCGAGAACTTCGAGGCCTATAGGGGCGTCTGGCATACATCCGGAGGTTCATAGCAAACCTTTTCGGCAAATGTCAACCCTTCACTCAGCTCATGAAGAAGGGGGTCTCTTACGTCTGGACAGAGGAGGGCCAAAAAGCTTTTGATGACATCAAAGCTTACCTGACGAGCCCGCCAGTCCTGGTGGCACCAGTCGCCGGTAAACCGTTCCTCCTCTATGTCCGTGCCATGGATCATTTCCTCGGTGCTCTGCTAGCTCAGAACAGCGATACAGGCTATGAGCAAGCAATCTACTGCCTCAGTCGAACACCATCGGGGCCGAACACCGGTACAACCCCGTTGAAAAAGAGTGCTTGGCTTTAGTATTTGCCATCCAAAAGACTCGTCATTATGTCTCGGACCAGACAATTCATGTCATTTCCCGAGTCAATCTGCTTAGAGTCCTCATGACGAAGCCAGGATCATTGAACTCCCGGCTTGCCACATGGGCGATCCTGCTAACGCCATACAACATGGTGTTCGTTCCACAAAAGGCTGTTAAAGGTTAAGCTCTGGCCGACTTTTTAGTTGCACACCCCATCCCGGAGTCCTCAAGACTCTATGAAGACATCCCGAATGAGGTCCAAGAATCAAACGTCGCCGAAGAAGGCTCCGTCTGGCGGATGTTTTTCGATGGCGCTTCAGGAACAGGCCCCAAAGGCCAAATCATCGCGGGAGTGGGGGTGGTATTAGTCTCCCCCGATCAGCTAGTCATCCAGCATGCTTACTCCCTTTTGAAGCCGTGCTCCAACAATGTTGCCGAGTACAACGCGCTCATTATGGGACTCCAGCTGGCACAACAGCTGGAGGTGAATCATCTGGAAGCCTACGGCGACTCAAAACTCGTCGTAAACCAGATCAGAGGGCAATACGAGGTTCGCCACGAAGATCTGATCCCTTACCATGAAGTTGCATTGAACATCATTTCAACCTTCACCGAGTTCTTCATCGAACACGTACCTCATCTACAAAATCTGGAGGCTGATGCTCTGGCTGGCCTCGCAGCCTCATTGGCAGCACCCTTCGGGACTCAACACTACGTCACGGTAGTTGGTCGAGACTTGGTCTGTCCTAAAAACAACCTGTGCTCACGAGTGGCCCATGCCACGTCAACGAGTGCCGGTGTTAACGTCCGAGACTGGAGATTCCCGTTCATCGACTTCGCTGTCTACGGAATTCTCCCAGAGGACCCGAAAGAAGTCGTCAGTCAGGAGACGCTCTCTTCGATTGTACTATGATACAGCTACAAAAATGTTGTACCGATGCTCCTACGACGTACTTCTCCTTCGATGTTTGTCTAACGAAGAAGCAGCCAAAGCCCTTCGAGAAGCTCACGATGGAACCTGCGGGGCCCATCAACCTGGCCCTAAGTTGCAGGACCGACTGCGACGCATAGGCTACTACTGGCCAACCATGGCCGCTGACGCTGTTGAATATGCTAAGAAGTGCCATGCGTGCCAGCTTCACGCAGACTTCATTCATACACCGTCAGAACCACTACATCCTACAGTCGCCTCGTGGCCCTTCGAAGCTTGGAGCATGGACATTGTGGGACCGATCACCCCTTCTTCATCAAGAGGACACCGCTTCATCCTAGCCATCACTGACTACTTCTCCAAATGGGCAGAAGCAGTTCCACTGGCAGAAGTGAAAAGCTCCAGGGTGATCAGCTTCATCAAACACCACGGCATCTACCGTTTCGGAGTACCCCGGAGGATCATCCACGACAATGGGTCAGTTTATTAGCCATGTTTTCAGTAGATTCTGTGACAAGAATCGCATTTAAAATGTGGCATCAACCGCCTACAATCCGGCAGCAAACGGATTGGCTGAGGCGTTCAACATGACTATCGTCAGGCTACTAAAAAGGTTGTGTCATCCAACAAACGCGACTGGGACGAAAAGCTCGGCGAATGCCTTTAGGCCTACCGGACGATGGTACGGTCACCGACAGGCAACACACCATTCTTCTTGGTCTACGGGAGCGAAGCGGTACTGCCTCTTGAGATCCAGATACCCTCTCTCTGCGTAGCAATCACAAATCAATTCACAGAAGAGGACAATCAACGTCGTCGTCTGCGGGAACTAGAGGCACTTGACGAAAAGCGTCTCCTAGCTCAACAACGCATCGAACTCTACCAATCCCGTATATCACAGGCTTTCAACAAGAAGGTCAAGAAGAGGACTTTCCAAGTTGGCGACCTGGTTCTGGCAGTCGGGAGGCCGATGGTGTTGACTCACAAGACACCAGAAAAGTTTGAGCCCAAGTGGGAAGGACCTTTTATCATAGAGACGGTATACTCAAACGGTGCTTACCGCCTCACCAAACCCAATGGGGACTTATTCATGATGCCCATCAATAGCAAGTTCCTAAAGAAGTACTATTCCTGACATCTTTCAGACATGTGCTTCCACCAGGGGATCTATGGACCCAATCAGGGCTCACAGATAATTCCCTTCCACACAATCATACGCTGCCGAAACCCAGCTGTTTCGTAGCATTCTCCAGTAGAAGAACGACCATGTCCACATCACCTATGAGTTATTCCCCTACGCCCTACAAAGAGGAATCTTACACTCCGTAAGACTACGCTATCCTTCATGTTTACCACGTCCACATTACCTCTGAGTAAACATCCCGTACAGACAACCCCTGTGTTGTCGTACATTGATCGTAGAACTTCCACGTCCACATTGCCTCTGAGTAGTTCCGCGTTTCCCCCAGGATCATTCCTACCACGTCCATAACACCTCTGAGTAGGAAGATTCTATCACTTGAATCCCATATTTGCCATGTCCACATCACCTCTGAGCAAACATGTGGGTTCTCTCAAACTTATTATCTGTACCTAAAAACCAAGGTGCACAAAAGATAATAGGTCCACACAATTCATAAAGTTCATGACAGCAAAAAATGAATACCCCACAAAAACTTTGTATTCTTTATTTTAAATAGAGAGTAAAAGTTTACATCCCCAGCAAGAGTTGCAAAAGAAAAAAAATACACAAAAAAAGAAGAGACCACAATCCCTAAACATCCCCAGGGTTGGCCGAAAGCTCTTCAATCCGTCGCCTCAAGTCTGCCGCCCGAGTCTCCACAGTCGCCAAGACTCGACGTTCAGCTTCTTGACGCATCGCTTCAACAGCCCAGGAGAAGTATCATTCTCATGCTTCTCATCCAACTGTTGCCGCTGCTGAGCCAGGGCAAGAGCCAGGTGGGTAAAAGCTGCCTCCTCCTTCTTGAATGCTACGTGTTCAGCCTGGACACGTTCGGCGTCTAATAGAAGTTGGGCCCGCTGGTCCTCAAGACGGCGAATCTGGGCATCAATCTCCGTGATACTAGCGTCCAACGCAGCTCGCACCTCCACTTTCTCCCGTATAGACTGAGATTAGCGCTCCACTGCAGCTTCAGTCTCAGCCACTTCGCGTTCCCAGACATTTATAGTGGCCTGATAAGAAGACTCAATATCGACGATCAGCTTCTCCTTCTCCGCATCTATCAGGACGGAGAGATCATTTCGCTGGATGTGCTAAAATTCAGAAAGCCGCTGGTCCAGCTCAGCCACCGAAGCCTCCAGGATCTCGGCCATATGATCGTGGCCCTGGTGAAGACGGATCAGATTGATATGAGGTAGTGCCAGAGTTCTTGCCATCGCAAAACTCCCATTGGCGTCCATCACTGCAGATACTCCCCTCTGCAGCTTTTATACACTGCCTCGACGATGAATTTCAAATATTCATCTGCATCCGCCAGCACCTGCGGCGTCATAGTAGGAGTTGGAGGAGCTGCTTTAGTTAGCGGACCGGAAGAAGATCCGCCGACCTCAACTTGCGAGGCTGGAACCTCGGCATCAACAGGCTCTTCATCAACAGGGGCTTGACTACTAGCCCGAGGAGCCAAAGGAATAGAAGAAGCCGGGACAGGCGTCGAGATAGTACCCCAAGTGGAAGGAGCAACAGAGGGTTCCATCACACCCTTATCCTTCCCAAACCCGAAAGAACCACCGACGTCAGTGGCCGCCTCTTCAGCCCCCAACGTCCTATCAGCAGCCAGTACCTCTCCTGGCAGAATGGGGAGATCAACACTTGTCTCCTGGCCCACCCCGGGAGTCAGGACCGCCAGACGAGTCTCCTCATCAAGCCCTCTACAGGGACAGGATCTGTCGCTACCTCCTGAACGGTAGCCACCTCAGCTTCCGCTGCTGAGTCTGGGGTAGGGCTCGGCAATGTTACAGCCGACCTCCCTCATCATGACAAGGAGGGGAATCAACTCTCTCCTCTGTTCCAACCATATCTGTTGCCCCCGCAACAGACTCCTGCAACTCTGGAGCGACGTCATCCGAAGACGATCCACTTCATCACCAAGGAGCCCCGTGTCTGCTGGACCCTCGGCATCCAAGGCCCCCGCTGCGGCCTTTATCATCTCGGAAGCTGCTGCATCCTCAGCTTCCCTTCTGACATAATCTAGGGATGCTGGAATCTCTACGACAACAATCCTCTGGGTTCTCCTCCATGGGAGACATCATAGTCGGCGGGATACGCACTTCAGACGAGCCTGCCATCTCCTTTGGCCTGCTCCCACCAGATTTGGAGTACGGGGCCTTCTTTTTAGCGGCTCCTACAAAAAGGGGGAAGCATTGATTACATGAAATGTTGAACCTAAACTAGACTATGTAGAACATCCTTACCTCTGCAGATACTGAGTCCGATGACATCGTCGGTGACGATGCCTTCTTCTGCCTCTTCGACGCAGGAGATCCAGCCTCTGTATCTGCACGTCATTTCGATTGATCGACCGAGGGTTCTGCTTGACTCCCTGTGGACACGGCAGGGACACCCCGATAACCCGCCTCTGGCGGACGGTATGATCGAGCTTTCGCCAGCATGCTCCCAGCCACCGCTAGCTGAGTGCCTGCGATAAGACTGGTCTCTCTATCATATCCGGGAGGCACGGCAGCCATAACACAGTAAAATTTGGCGGCCGAGTAAAGAATGGGCGGCCGCGGGTTCTGGACGGACAGCGTAAAGCGAGCTCCGGTACATCCGGCATTATAGTAATGCCAAGCTCGTGTACATCCAACAAACTTCCAGCATACCCCAGGGTGATACTGGGATTATCCAACATCAGCTGAGCATAATCGAATTGTCGTGCAAAGCGGCTCGGTAAATACGGTTCTAGATAGCACTGATTCCTGTTCCGGTACACCAGATGGGATGGCCGAATACTTTGCAACCAGCAGAATCCCCATGGAGACAGAGTGGTGGCATCTTCACCCGAATCCCTTAAGTCTTCGTTGGCCTCAAAACCCAAGAAGATTGGACCAACTTTAGTGATCGCCCATCCCTGAAGATGGGATAAAACCTTCCTGCAAACAGGGACGCCAGTGTACGACCAGCTCCTCTGGTGGAAAGGCGGAGGAATGTATCTCCAGCCCTGTAGTCTTCTTCCGAACCCGGACTCATCACATTGGGATGGTGTAAAATTAACCACCCCATCAAATAATGAAACGGCAGTTCGGCGCCGGGATTGTTTCTACCTCGCTCATGAACCACATTTCTCGCAAACTCTCGTAAACCTCGCAGCAGGTTACACACCATTGCGGGGAGTAGAGCCATGCGCCGTCCAAAGACCAACTTCACAGCTGGCAGGATTAAGTTCCGGGTCACCATCTCTACAGAGCCGGATCTGCCCGAGAAGACATAATCTCGAAGCCAAACCATAAGATACGCGACTAACACTGCTTTCGACAGCCGATGAGTAAGGTGCCAAAAACAGCTGTAGGAGCGTTCATCCGACTGCTGGTCCTCGTTCTCCCGCAGATTCTTCTCACCTAACCTGCCCATTTCAGAGAGCACTTCGCTACGAGAGAGCGCTGGCGGAGTGGAAAACTGCGAGGGATCCTCCTTGTCTTGCTTAAAGACGTAATCTCTCCAAGCGGTCACGTGAGGATGCGACCCGCTCTTATCCCTCTTTGCATATAGTAATGATGACTCGCCACTTCCTTAAAGACGGCCATCATCTCCTCAGCCTTGTCCCCCAGGGCCTGGAACTCCTCGTTGGTTGGAAAGTACTCCTCATAGGGTTCCGATCCCCAAGGGTGCTTTGATACCTCGTACATCTCATGAAGTGCGAGCCCTAACCCCCACCGGAGTAAAGAAGGTCCCAGTATGGGTATCAAACATCTCCAGGAGAGCGAAAAACATATGCCTGTTAATGTCAACACCTGCCTGAGTAGCACGGATCGCGGCAGTCAGCCCAATCTCTCGGAGCTCAGTCTGAAACCGCGACAAAATCCAGAGTGTCAGTTTGTCCCATTTGGAAACGTAATGACACCAACCCTCTATCCGAAATTCTTCTTTCGGGTATGAGCGCTCCATCAACAGCATGCGATTTGCAAAAGTCGAGGCACGAAAAGAAATGTATCGATGGGAACATCACTGTAAATGCTTCCAGGACGTAGAGTCCGCCAGGTGAAAGAAGGCCCAGACCGCATGGCGGTCAAAGTGTCCCTTTGATCGGAGGTAGAATCAATTTTGATGATGCCAGTCACCGCTCCCCCCTGAGAAGGGGTAAGATCCCAAGGCATCCTCCTCTTGGAAGCAAGACGACAGAAGGCCGTCAAAGGCCACTGACGTTCGAGTTGCTTAACAGTCATGTGCACTCCCCTTGCTGTGAAGAACCAGTCTTCCTTGACCTTCAATACCTTTGCTTCAATAGAGATAAGGCGGTCCCCAAACATGAACTCAGGCTTCAAGAAGGTCACTTTATCAGATGTGGCAGATTTCAAAACACCACGCTCCATCATCCGTTTGAGGAACCCATACTGTTGTTCCCGGATTTGAGTCATTCTTTCGGGATGCTGATCCAGCATAATAGCAGCTTGAGCAGGGTTTATCACTTCCTCGTCATAATCTACTCCCATCTGGCAGAGGGCAGCGTCCAGAAGCACTTCATTCAAGAGTGGGATAGTCATCGACACTAGCAAAGATTCAAAAATGTTAGAAATAACAAAAGAATCTGAGCGCATAGCGCGTCTGAAAAGGAAGCTTCGGCGCATCATCAGGGTATAAACCCATGCGCGTCAGCAGTGGAGCTTCGGCACATCATCAGGGTCTAAACCCATGCGCGTCAGCAGTAGTCCCTCGGCGCATCTTCAGGGTTTAAGCCCATGCGCGTCGGCGGCAAAAACCTCAGCACATCATCAAGACTCAAGGTCCATGTGCGTTGGTGTATATGAAAATGATGAAACTCACCAACCACCGCCGGCCGAACCTCGACAGGCCGACGGAGAACGTCAGCCGCGGCAGCCTCTACAGGCTCCTTTCTTTTACCTCTCCCCTTGCCACCGCCGCGAGGAGTCTTGGGAGCCATTCCTTTTGAAGAAGAAAGTTAGGGTTTTTGAGAAGAACTCTAAAAACCAAAGGTAAAGAGAAGAAAAACTCTCTCTCTCTCCATCTCATGCCTATTTATAGGCTTGGTCGCACGCTGTGAACCGATAAAGAGTGACCTCAGCCGTCGCCTCGGGTTCTGTGAAGAGATAACCGCGAATAAAACCAAAAATATCATCATTAATCTTTTCGGTTACCGAGGCGTTATCATTTGCATTAACTGAGCGGAGCATGCGCCCCATCACTGATGCGCGGAGCATCTATGCGCCCCGACAGTCACGCGCCTCTGCCACCATGCTTCTTATTCAAAGTATTCCAAAACTTATCCAAAAGTTTTGAAAACTTTGAAGGGGGTCTTGTAGAAGCATAGAATTTCAGAACCAGAAAGCCTATGTGCCAGACACTACATGCGCCAGAGCTCGGACAAAGTACTTCACAGCAAAAACAGCCAATATAGACATCGAAAGAGGACTTTTTATTATACATATAAAAGTCTATTACATGTCTAGAAAAGGTTGTACAAAGGAGAATTTCTACAAAGAAAAGATCCTAAGTCTACAGCCAACAGCCACCATGCGCCCTCAAATAGGCGCAGCAATCACCATGCGCCCTCAGTCAGGCGCATCCCACCATGCGCCCTCAGCAGGGCGCATCCTTTTTAGCAGCTCAGTTATGTGCATCCTCAGTTATGTGCATCCCTTCAGCAGCCCAGTTATGTGCCGCTCTTCCAGCCAGGCTCACCGCCGTCGAAATGCTTCGACTAATGAAGCATTTATTGAGCAGAACGAGGGTGGCAATCAACCCTCTAGCTGGAAGAAGTGCTCCCCAAACCGAGGAAGAGAAGAGCACCGTAAGCCAACCTGTGGCCAGGGGAGGCTTCGAAAGAGCCTCCAAAGGCGAAGGAAGACCGTAATCGAAACCGCGGCTAAAGGAGCAGCTTTCAACACAACCAGAGTGGGCAACACCCAATTTGAAGGAAGAAAGAGCCCCCAAAGCCACAGCACCGCAATTCCGATCTGCGGCTCTTCCTGCACAACAAAGACGAGGCTCGAGCATCCCGATCTTTGGATGCAACAGGCACCTTCCGCCTGTCTCAGAAGCCCTCGACTCCGACTTTTGGATGTAACAGTCACCTTCAAGTGCATCAATGAAGACATGGCGTCGCATCTTCACCCTCGGGAGCATCTCATCAACAGAATGCATCCGAGTAAACAAATTTATGTCGGAAGAACGTGAGAGAATGAGAAGCAAACTCTCTCCATGCCACTATTTATAGGCCGGACAAATCAAACCCATGCGCCAAGTGGATGGCTCCCCAAATTCTGTATAATAAATTTACATTAAATGGATGAACCGGACGCTTCGAATTCAGCCAAGTCAAAATGGCTATTTAAAGCACTCGAAGATCGTAACAGTCACACCATTAAAGACGTGTCTCGAAGCAGATGCGCCGGCCAGACCGCGCATCACACAGACGCGCCCTTCAACATCAAGCGCATCAACACAGACGCGCCCTTCAGCACCAGGCGCATCACAGGGGATGCGCCCTCATGTATTCCCATACGCCTAGTGGAACGCCGATCGATGCGCCCACTCAGCTGTCCATCGAATATCAAAAAATATTAAATGCTGAACTGACAGAGTTGCCAGCACGTCTCCCGAAGTCTGAACAGTTGACAGCTTTTTTAGAAGACGAAGCGTCGCCAACGTCAGCATCATCATTACTTCCCTCCGACGGCTACTGCCACATGGCTACCCAATCATCTCGCATGCGCCTCCGAAGCCATGCGCCTAAATCTGCATGCGCCTCAAAAGCCATGCGTCTCAGACTTCTCACTGATCCCTAAAGACAGAAGGAAAGTCTCCATTGAAGCCCTGCATGCGCCTCAAAAGCCATGCGCCCCAGACTTCTCTCTGATCCCAAAAGACAAGAGTAAAGTCATTATTGAAGCCTCGCATGCGCCTCAAAAGACATACGCCCAGAATGGTTCATGACTCCTAAGGGTTACGAACCAAAGTCTCCTCATGCGCCCAATCCTAGGCGCATCCTACCAGATCATTCCCCATCAAATTCGAGATCTCTGAGCCATGGGTCGACGACACGTGTCCTTTGACTCAACTCACCCAAGATCTCAGCAACAGAAAGATGTTCTTCCCTGCTACGTGCCGGCTCACAACAGCAGCATGAAGAATTCAACCCCTCGATCAGGGCGCGTCGTCCATGCGCCTTCATCAGCGATCACCACGTGGCGTCCCCGCGTACAGGTGCATCCTACATGCGCACATGAGCAGCCAGCCTACAAAGCTATAAATAGAGGGATCATTTCCTTCTCACAGACGCACAAAAAATGAACGAACATACCACCAGAGAGGCAGATACAGACACTCAACATCTTCCTCCTCTCAGCAAGCTCCAGCACCCAGAGCAATCCGAACCTTCAGAGAACCGATAACCGTCGTCAGATCGTCAACGGAGTCAACGCATTACCACTCACTCCATCGGCACAAGGGACCCAGATAAACAAAAGTGTACTCCTAAGACTACATCTAAGTCCTATATTGTAACACTGTTCTGTTTGTATTGAAATTTGCAATAAAAGAATTTTAATAACAAACACGAAGAACGAGAGACAACAAGAAGAATTATCCAAAAATAGTTGTTGTGATGTTCCAATTGGATCATTGAGAAGTTTGTAAGGAGTCTGTATCTACTTATTCCATTAATGGAGACTTTTCAGGGTTGGACTTCGATCGTCCCATGTTTTTTCCACATAGATTTTCTAGGCCAAAAATTATAATATTTGAGTTTTGAGTTTTGATTTTTGTATAATTTTGACAATTTTGTTTTATGCGTCTTTCTTTGATTATCTTTCGGTCTCTTTGATTGGGTAAACGATTTTCGTGTTTCATTCCCAATAAAGGTATCCGTAAGTGCTTATGCATCAACCTGGAGGTTTAAAATATCTAAATTTAGTAATCCTCATGCCTCTACTACTACTACAATAGTGCTACACAGACTGAGAAAGGGGGGTCGTCCACTGAACTGAGCGCCATGAGACGGTCACCCAATGGACGGGATAACTCCGAGGGAGGGGCGCATTTTGTTATTGCCGGGGCACAATTTTTCGATGGAAAACTGAGAATATGAAACAATTGTAAAAAACAATGTTCCAATGCAACACTTCTAGGAAGGTCGCACAGGTATAACGAAGATCTAAAAAGATATCGTTATGATATTACAAGAATCTAAAAAGATTTCGTAATCACAGCAGCGAAGAAGATGACAGACGAGAGATGGAAGATGGCCTGCTGGGGTGAATGATCACCGTTGCTCAAAGCTTTATTCGCCCTACACGAACAGCTTCCAGGAACCAGCAAGTTCGTCGGAGAACTTGGAACACGCCTGCCCTTTTGACTCCTCGGATGGACACGAACTCCCGTACAAAAGCAACGCTGGTGCGGCGCCTTTCCTCTCTCTCGAAGGCTGCTGGAATTCGCAAGCAAATTCCGATCAGAACTGTGTTAAAGAACACGTCTGAATTCTCTGTTTACTTGTGCTAAAAAAACACTTCGTAAACTTTCTCTGGTGGCTTCTCTTTCTATTCTGTGTATCAGCCTTGAGAGAGAGAATGCCTTATATAGGCCCTGTAGCAACTGGTCGGTTGCCACAAAGTTAGGGACGTGGTAATAACCACCCCGAACATGTAGCAATCGCCCAGAACATGCAAACGTACGTTCTGCTGCCAACTGCGCACACCCAGCGCTCCTTGTACTCTGCGCGACAGAACGTGCACTAAACTGCGCACACTGCGCGCACTGCATGCACTGCGTACACGGCGCACGCAGCGCAACCAGTGCGCCTGCGCAACCAGCGCGCCTGCACAACCCGAGCAACCCGCGCAATCCAGCGCAACCTAGTGCAACCCAGCGCAACATGAGCGCAACCTGGGTGCGCACCTAGGCAGCGCAACTGGGCATGCGCTACTGTACTGCGCAACTGGGCATGCGCAACTGGGCAGCGCAACTGGGCTTGCGCAACGTGGCAGCGCAAGTGGCTCGCGCAACGAGCGCAACTAAAGCGCACTATGCGCCTAGCGACGATGCTGACGTGCTAAGCGCAAAGTACGCCAATAAAATGCCACATTACGCCTCATGAGCCCATGAGCCGGAGTCCAAGTCCGAGTCCGAGTCCGAGTCGCTAAGCCCCTACGGGGCTTAGCTCCCATGGAAATTAATTTCCCAAGAGCAAAAAGCATGAATGCTTTTATTGTTGATTTAGTCCTTTTCCCATTAGAAAATAATCCCACATGGCACACCCATGTGCACCTCCACACCACATGTACATCTCTAAAATAGGAAAGTTATTATATAGAGATACAACTCCTTTGGTCTAGCCGATGTGGGACTAAAATTCACTTAGAAAAAGACCAAACTCCAACAATCCCCCACATATCTCTTTATATATGGGTATAAGTGTTCCCCACAGTAACTGTCCATCATGCATTAGGAGAGATGTCGCTTACGACTTGAATCTTCCCGTGTGGGTCAAACAACAGACTATAATACAAGAATGGACTAAGCCTTGAATTCTGCATCATAGCTAAAATTCTTTCCACTCGCATAATGTAGTTACGTGTGCTTCTGGCTACACATTAAAGGCCCTGTGTCAGCCTAGTTTCAGTGTATAATTTTGGGCGTCTACAAGTTTACCCTCAAGAGACGGCCTGATATCTCTTTGTCCATACACTATAGGTGAGTTCATTATAAAGAGACATGGCATGAAGTGCTTTGCGCTTCCCTTGCGGTGCTACGCCGCTATGACATGGCTTAAAGCCGAGGCATTACCCCTCCCTGGGAATCACCCCATATCTGGGAACCTTTGTAGTGTCATACTACTGTAGCATAAGGCAACTGCCTCTTTGTAGTGCCGAACTACCCAGCATGAAGCCTTAGGCTCCCTTGCGGTATTACGCCGCAACGACATGGCTTGCAAGGTCGAGACTTTATCCCTAACCGGGTACCTCATCGTGGTGTCGTGCCACTGTAACATGAGGAACTCCTCCTCTTTGTAGTGCTGACTACACCCCTCTTTATTTTAACATACAGCATTAGGCTAACTGCCTATTTGCGGTGCTACGCCGCTGTGACTTGGCCTGCAAAGCCGAGGCTTTATCCTATTTCTGGGCAGCACCCCACATATAGGAACCTCATCGTGGAGTCACCCCACTGTAGCATGGAGTTTCACTCCTTGTAGTGCTGCTCTACCGTGCTTCCTGTAAAGCACACCAGGCATTCACTCTACCTGAGAACTCATTAAGGCAATTAAGCCAACCTTCCCACAGGAACCGTTTTCCGCAGAAAACAACAGTAGACAACAGTGGTTATAGGTCCGTAACCTCTCCATGTCCTATAGAACATGTACCCACCGTTCCTGATATTCTTCCAATTAGTGGTCCTCCCTTGAACCAAAAGCTTGATGCCTAGTAGATAAATCTTTGAACTAATAGCATAAAACTTATGGTAGGAATACAATAATACAATATCAGAATGCCTTCAAGCCCATTTTACAAGCTGTGTCATCGACCAGCTGGCGCTTGAGGCCCTTGGTGAACGGATCCGCCAGGTTCTCCTGACTCCGAACATCAATCACTGCAATAACACCTCTCTTGATAAGATCGTGTACTGCCCTGTGCTTCAACCGCACAGTCCTCTTCTTCCCGTTGAAGATGTCATTTGATGCCACCGCCGCAGTCGCCTGGTTGTCACAGTATATCGGTATCGTCGGTATTTGTGCCCCAACCACTGGAAGATCATACATGAGCTCCCGAAGCCATTCTGCTTCCTCGGCTGCGGTATCAAGTGCAAAGAACTCAGATTCCATGGATGACCGCGAGAGCATAGTCTGCTTCTTCGACTTCCACAATATAGCAGCACCACCCATTGTGAAAATGAATCCACCTGTGGACCTCTCGCTCTCCACCTCTGAGCACCAGCTGGCATCACTGAAGCCTTCCACTACCGGCGGATCTTCGCTGTAGTACAGTGCATATGTCTGAGTTTTTTGAGATATCTCATAACCCGTTTCACAGCTTTTCAGTGTTCAGCACCTGGGTTGCTCGTGAAACGACTCAGCATTCCCACGGCGAAAGCTATGCCAGGCCTTGTGGCAGTAGTAGCATACATCTAACTTTCCATTACGCTTGCATACTCCAGCTGCCTGACGCTCTCCCCTGAATTAGGCTTCAGCTTCAGATCACACCTGTACGGCGTATCGATCCCTGGAAGATCCCGATACCCATAACGAGTGATCATTTTCTCAATATAATGAGACTGTGACAGCGCTAGTCCAGTGTCTGTCCGGATGATCTTGATCCCTAAGATCACATCAGCTTCCCCCAAGTCCTTCATACTGAACTTGCTTGAGATGAATTTCTTTGTCTCCGTGACACAACTAATATCCGTACCTAGGATAAGCATGTCGTCCACGTACAGACAAAGTGCGCCAACAAAACGCCACATTACGCCCCATGAGCCCGAGTCCGAGTCCGAGTCCGAGTCCGAGTCCGAGTCCGAGTCGCTAAGCACCTACGGGGCTTAGCTCCCATGGAAATGAATTTCCCAAGAGCAAAAAGCATGAATGTTTTTATTGTTGATTTAGACCTTTTTCCATTAGAAAAATAACCCCACATGGCACACCCATGTGCACCTCCACACCACATGTGCATCTCTAAAATAGGAAAGCTATTATATAGAGATACAACTCCTTTGGTCTAGCCGATGTGGGACTAAAATTCACTTAGAAAAAGACCAAACTCCAACACATTTGCAGGGAGGTTGAGGGAGGGGCACATTTGCAGGGAGGTTGGGGCTTGCATTGGGGGGGGGGGGGGGGGGGGGGGGGGGGGAAGGGGTTGGGGGTGTGCTCTGACCAATGGATTGGAAGAGTGCCGGATGGTGCTCGGTTCAGTGCGAGGTCCCTCGTCGGTCCGAAATCATTATTGCTGTTACTATGTAAGTGTCATTACTGGAGCATGGGCCTAATGATGCATACTAATCATTTGAATATTTGGAATATACTTTTATCAAGTATATTATATTAGCAACAAGGACGGATAAGTCATGATAAGTGCAACTTCTCTTTAGAATAAAGTAAGCTTTAAGGGTATGCGGAAGAACTTGATTCCATGTTGGATTCTATATATTGATGTCTGACGCACCCTTCTTACATAATAAAGTTTATTAAATTGACACATTTCCAGCGCAAAGGGAGCATCTAGGAAACAGGTTATAGTAACTTTGATACTTTCCCTGCCTTTTTCTTATTTCCGTTTCGATGGAGATGTGGTCAAGTTTTTCCGGTCCATCCCCATCCACCACCACCAACAACAACAATGTTCAGAGCTAGGATATATTGGACAAATACAGTCGTATAGAACGATGAAGACAAAATACAAAAACGAATATAAATATTTTCAAATACAAACTAATTAATTATGTTGCATGTTAGGGACACAATACACATGCTGACACTATTTTTCTGTGTCAGTGAACAAAGTTACTCAGTAAAAGCAAAGGTTTCACACGGTCATAGTTTGGAAATTTTACCAAACCACACCAAAGTTTGAACAAAATGTACAAATAAGGTTTACAAGATAGAAAAAAACTATTCATCCTCAAAAGTATCTCCACAAACTATCTTTTCTTATGTAACAGCAGACGTGTCATACGAAATATGACAAATTTTAAAATTAAAATTAACGTTAAAATTAATATTATTATTGAACTTAACATTAACATTAAAATTAAAGTTAACATTAATATTAAAAATAAAATTAATATTAATATTAATATTAACATTAAAATTAAATTAAAAATAAAACAATTAAAATTAAAATTAAAATTAAAAATTAAAAATTAAAAATTAAAAATTAAAATTAAAATTAAAATTAAAATTAAATAAATAAATTTTAAATTTAAATTTAAATTTATATTAATATTAATATTAAAATTTTGAAGAATTAAATTTTGTAGGTTAAAATTAGTTACATCACCTGTCATGTTAGCTGTCACGTTAGCTGTGATATAACAAGAAATAATTTGAAAACATACTTTGGAGGATGAATAGTACTCAGACTTTAGGCCTCGTTTGGTTGGCGGAATCTCCCGGTTGGGAAAGAAAAGTGATTACTTTCCTATGTTTGGACGTCCAAGGAATTGAGGAGGAAAGGAAAGTGATTCCCAATGGAAGGGAAATTAGGGGGGAAAGTGATTCCATCCATCCAAGGAAGGAATCACTTTCCCACATTGAAGTATTCACTTTCCTTTCCAAATTCCTTGGCATTGCCAAACATCGGAAAAGAAAATCAATAGGAATTAAAGTTTCCCAAAGGAAAGGAAATGACAAGGAATTGATTTCCTTTCCCTTCCATTCCGTGAACCAAACGAGGCCTTAGTGTGCATGCACCTTCCCCATTGTTCTAAATTCGCGTGTAGATATGTAAATGAACTGAAACCAAACAAAAGTTGTAGAACTACGGTTACAAGAGACGTATATAGTAGCTAGTAGGACCACTGCTTTGATGGACATCATCAAACCATGGATCCCCAGTCTTCACATTAAAACACCCCAACCGTAGGAAAAAAAAAAAAAGACTCCACAGCTCAAGAGTACAAGGCCAATCCAGCATATATCATCACTGTCACAAGAATTCATGCGAGGAGAGCTATAGATCAGGAAAGATGGACTATGTCTTCAAGATGGTAGTGGTGGGCGACTCGGCCGTGGGCAAGTCCCAGCTCCTGTCCAGATTCTCCAACAACGAGTTCAGGGCGGACGGGGCGCGCGACGGTGGGCGTCGAGTTCCAGACCAAGACCATCCTCATCGACAAGAAGCTCGTCAAGGCGCAGATATGGGACACGGCCGGGCAGGAGCGGTACCGCTCCGTCACCACGGCCTACTACCGGGGCGCGCACGGGGCGCTCGTCGTGTACGACGTCACCAAGCCGACAGCTTCGAGCACGTCCCGCGCTGGCTCGACCAGCTCCGGGCGTACGCGGGCCCGAACGCGGTGATCGTGCTCGCCGGCAACAAGTGCGATCTCGAGCCGACGAGGGCGGTCGCGGTGGAGTCCGGGAGGGAGCTGGCGGAGAGGGAGGGGTTGCTGTTCCTGGAGACGTCGGCTCTGGACGGGACGAATGTGGAGAGCGCGTTCTTGATGGCGCTGGAGAAGGTATATCGGTCGGTCAGCCGGAAGTCGCTCGAAGTGGGCGAGCAGCCGCCGCTGGTGCTCAGGTCTTCGCTGAAGGGCACAAGGCTGGATGTTGCGGAGAGCCGGCAGACGTATCGTTGCTGCACGGAGTAAGCTATAGCTGTACTGCTGCACATTAATTTGAGGGTACAAAATGAGCCAAGCTGAGCTGTTGGGAGGGACTTAGAGAGGGTGTACTGTACTGAACAACTTCTGGTTCTGAATAACTTAGAAACATTTTATATCTTTGACCAGAAAATGAAGAAGCCATACATTTACAGCTAACCTAACAAACATCTCTAGTTTCTTCCCGATTTGAATTAGGATAAAAGTTTATTGGGGTTAGTTCATAGATGACCCCTTCCCACTATTTCAGTTTAAGAAAAACTTTATGGTAGTGTATTTCAATATTGATCTTTCATTTATTGACTTGTAAGCATGCGGTATGTTATCTCAACTGGTTAGTATGATAGATTTTTTTTCTAGTGGGCAAGGTTTAAATACCAGTTGACAATTATTTTTGTCACCATTTTTTGGAGTAATCTTTTCAGAGCAAAGCCACGGACACGAGCGTGGCTGAAGACCACAAATCGACACTTTGGTGCTGCACTGTGCACTTGAACTTTGCAAACACGCTCTGTGTTTGGTGGGGGGAGTTGGCGCGGGGAGCCTCTGTCCTGGCTACACAGGTAGCCTCGCTGCGGTATAGCTTCACTGTAACGGGGCGGGTAGCCTTACTGCAATAGCTCGTTGCAGCGTGAAGGGTAGCTTCCTCGCAGTACCTCCAAGGCTACAACTCTGTGCAGTAGCTCCGTTGTAGCAGGCTGGTTGTTTAGTTCGTAATGTCCAATCCATTAGGGTGGTACTCTTGAATTTTTGCTCCACATTGTTAGTGGATTGCTCAATTTGAAACTTTTTAGTGCGTGACTCTCTATATAAGGAGAGCATCAACACTTATGCTAAGGATCAGAGAGCATCAACACTGGTGTTAAGGATCATAATATAAGAGAAATCACGAGAAATAAAGTGATTCAAACAATGCTTTTCAATCGCGCTAAAAACGCACGTTCGAGTAGTTCATCAGCACATTTGCGCCGCTCCGTGAAGTGAACTTCCAACATTCCATAAGTTCGATTGTCTTAGCAATCAAAACTTGTTGGTTCATGGTAACTTATTTAGCAAATCTGTTTTGAGCAACGATAGTTCTGACCAATCTAGTAGGCTATTATGCTAAATTATTAGCAAATCCTTGCAGCTGCTGCCTTCACTTCTTTCTCTTCTACATTTGTCAAACTCTAGTCCCAAAATACAGAGGATTAGGCTACGTCGTAATGTCCAAATACGTATCAGACGTATCTCTACCTCAACTCAACTGTTATACAGGTCGAACAGCTCTTAAGTCCTATAATAATATTACATGACTATATTGCAAATCCTCGTTTTCGTTTTACATATTTCTACGGGTACTTTATCATGTATCATGTATCTTTGGTTATTTTCGTTAATACCGATACAGTATCCCACAATTATATTCTAGTACCATCCGATACTAGATCGATGTAACTTGTTATTGGTATTTGTGTGAGTAAAGAGAGTCATACGACAAAT
>JANAVB010005524.1:32500-69492 GCA_029216955.1 Iris pallida
GTGTTGGAGCCAATGTCCTCAAAACTCAGCATTATATGTCAACGAGTCCAGAATGATGATACGAACCCAACGGTATATCCAGAATTGGATTTCGATGAGCCGATCTCAAAATGACCCGTTGACCCGGATATTAGTATCCGACTTGTACCGAAATGCGTGCCGGAACCAATGTCCACTAAAACCTAGCAAATATAAGTCAACGAGTCCATAATGACGATATGAACTCAACGGTATATCCGGAATTGGATTTCGGTGAGCCGACGTCAAAAAGTCCGTTGACCCGGACTGTCGGGCCCGCTTTGTACCGAAATGTGTGCCAGGGCCCACGTCCTCCAAATCTTACAAAATTTATATGGAAACGTGCCAGAATGACACCACGAGTCTACTGGTGGTGTCAGAAATTGAATCCGGAGTCCCGGGTTCAAAAATGAAATTTTACAAGTATAAAATTAAGAATTCGGACGGCCAACTTTGGCGTCGAATTCGACCAACCAAACATGCTCACAATAAAACAAAATTTAAGGAACAGGAAGAGGGTTATACCAGCTACGCATAGGAACCAGTGGCACACTAGACGGAGCTGCGATGGAGGAGATACGAACCGACGAAGTTGGCTCCACAAAACTGTCCAAAAATAACACAATTTAAAGCGTCAACTTGGTGGCCGGTTTTGATGTATCAAACGATAAAATTAACGGACGAAAATTGAGGGGAGTGAAGATGGATATACCAAGAATGAGACGGAGTAAAGAAATCATCGATCCAACGGTCGGATTTCTCGAAAAATATGCATGAAGTCGCTACGACGAGGCGCCATTCTGGATTTCGTTCGTGCGCGCGTCAACGGGATTCCGTGCAAAACGCACGAATCGTCTAGACGGCGCATTCCGGAGGACGGTGGCCGCCACAGGAAGGTGCCTGGGGCCGCGCCCAGTAAGGGGGGTCTCGTCGGCAGTGGCGGCGGCTACGGCGGCGCACGGCTGCTGTGGCTGCCATTGCGGCGCAGCCAGGAGGCACGACGGCGGCCGCGGTGGCACGGCGCGAGCACGGCGGGGCTTTCCGACGACGGGGGGGTGGTGGTTTGTAGTGATGAAGATGGTGGTGGTTATGAATGGTGATGGTGGTGGTGATGAATGGTGATGGTGGTGATGAATGGTGATGGTGAGTAGGAGGAGGTGAAAGGAGGCTGAAGTGGTTCGGGTGGTGGAGGTGAGCATGGTCGTGGTGTTGGTGATGATGATGTGGTGATGGTGGGGATGATGATGATAATGAAGAAGGATAAGAAGAAATGTGAGAAGAAAAATGATGGTGATGGTGTATGAAGAAAAGAAGAAAGGAGGAGAAAGTTGCTGTTGTGGGGGAGAGGAGAGAGAGAGGTCGGTGTGTGTGCTGGAGATGGGGAGGGTTGTGTGTGTGAGAGAGAGGGAGATTAGTATTTTTGGCCCAATGACTGTATCATGTTTTTGAATATGGTTAATATGTTAAGTTTAGCATTTCATTATCACTAATCTTTATACTATCACTATAGCATTTCTACTTATACTTATACCTTTAGTGATATGTGCTTATTGGTTTACATATTAGTGATATGAGCTTTCTATCTTAAATTTAATGGGTTGCCAATCAAAACTAGTTTTGATTGTGGTTATTCAATTAAGTTAATAATTATGATATCACTAACATTTATGCTATCACCTTAGCATTTATACTTAAACTCAGCATTGTCGTAATGTGCATTAAACTTATCACACTTGAACTATGTATATTGCTTTGTTCGTCTAACATGTACATGCAGAAAATCAATAAGCAAGATCAATGTGGACATATGCAATAAAGAAATTATGGTGGGCCAAAGACGATGGATCCACAAGATTTCTCTGAATCACCCGACGACAATCGAGGGGGCAGTGCCCCTCGTCGAGGGTTCCGCTGCCCAGTCAGCGAACGGTCAGCGGACGGAGGCCAAAGACGATGGATCCCACAAGATTTCTCTGAACCACCCGACGACAGTCGAGGGTTCCGCTGCCCGGTCAGCGGACGGGGGTCGAGGGGGCAGCGCCCTCGTCGAGGGTTCGGGGGCAAAGCCCCCGAAAGGTATTCAGTTTTCACAAATTGGATATCTTTGCACTACAAGAAAATGCAAATTTTGTGACATATGGAATATGTTGCCAAAAGCTAGATTTGTGTCGCCAAAGAGTTTCAGTGACATATCTCGTTATGTCGCACGCATGTCGCGATAGCCTTGTCTGGAAAAGTATATGGCGACATGAACACACATGTCGCAAAAAGATACCCACTTTTGGCGACATCACACACATTTTAAAAAAATATAAGTTTTGGCGACACGTGTCATTTATGTCGCAGAATGTTAGTATATTTGGCTACATAAACACATGTCGGGAAAAAAATAGTTTTTTGAATGTATAGGATATGACTTTTTGCTACACAATGTGTAATGTCGCAAAAACTATTTTATACTATTTATGTTAATTTATTGTAAGAAATAATATTTTTTTCTTTTGCATATATTTTCCAACATAGATATGCAAATACCTTATTTCGAAATTAAATGATAAAACTAAAATTCATATTAAAACAATTTGAGAACAAAGAGCAACAAGTTGTACCCACAACATGATATCCAATATATATTAAAACAGTTTTCTCATAAAATAATCCATTAATGCAAACATCTTAACAACTTCAAGTAATTCATTCAACAAGACATGTAATGTATTCCACAAACGTATTATATTCCAGCTTAGATAACTATAATGTAGGCAAAAATACATTAATTTACTGTCTTCCCAAAAAAATTGCTAGTCTTTTCCAAAAAAATTGCCCAAGTCTCTTCCCAAAAAATCGACTTGTTGTCCATGTGATCCTGCAAACAAAAATTAAAGAAAAAAATTGTAAGTAAAACAAAATATATACTAAAAGAATGAAATTTTATCTCTATAAACTCACTACTATTCATATTTTTCTTGACTCTATATTTTAATAACTGAAATGAAACACAAGAACATCAAGCTCTATCAAATTTTGATATTGCAAAAATAAAAGAATGTTTCAGAGAAAAAAGACAAACTCTAATAATACAAATATGGGTAAAAAAGTATAATCAATTAGATGGTCTCTAGAATATCAAGACAAAGAAAAATTAATAATTTCAATTAATTTGAAGGCTATCCTGAAAGAATCATCCTAATAGAAATGACAGTTGCATGAACACATACACATAATAAAGTTACGGACATGAAACGATATGAATACGGATACTAGATACATGAGACAAACATTTTAAAATATGGGTACCCAAGCATAAAAACAATCAAGATAGATATACCCAAAAGAAGTCGTTGTCTAGCATCCAGGTGAATCCTCCCACATTGATCCGACGAAAGTAACCCACATCTCATCAACACCGTTTGGAACTTTTCAAGTTTCTCGTTCTGTGCACTAATTTGTTGTTGTTGCGCCTCAAGTTGTTGTGGATCACAAGTTGATTTGTTGAGTTTCATGAGTTCCTTGAGTGATGTTAACTCCTCTCTTAGGATAATCGCTTCCTCACCATTCTCTCTGAATGTTGTTTTAGTATTAGAGGACTTACGGCCCACCCCATATCCTCTCAAGTAACTCGATTTCTTCCCAAGCATGGCTGCCGAGGGATTGCATTTGGCTGAGAACACATAGTTCGCAAATTTTCAAGCTCACCCTGACATTTAAAAGGAACATAATTAGTTACATTACAAAGAAAATCTTACTTACTGGTAACTTCTTTTTTAATTTTAGGCAATAGTCAAACAACAAAATATATGATAGACTTACGTGTTTCTCCATACACTTAGGATCCAACCAGTCATCTTTCTTCTTACTCCAATGAGATTCCTTGAAAAATCTACAAAGTGAGGCATCTCCGCCTAATTTCATGGATATGGATAAGTAAATAAAATATATAATAAATATTAATCTAGAAATTATAAAAAAATGTGCCAACCTTCGTGGACATTGTTGCTGCAAATGATTTTGACCCGCAAGAATGATTCCATGGCAAACTGGAACGTCTACTACGTTTTGTTCTAATCGTTTCTACAACATGAAACCAAAACAAAGGGTGAAAAGATAACCAAGTGTATTACTTATTTCACAATCACAAAATAAAAATAAAAATAAAAATAAAACTTAGACAATTAGGATACTGTGATACGATGATTACATGAATGATTCCATGGCAAAATTCTTCCTTATCTTTATTGCATGAATTATACCGTGATACGATGTGGACTACAAGGATAGGATGATATAGGAATATAGAAATAAATAACAATTACCTTTTTTTTCTGCCACAAACATTTGTCTAAAAAAAAAAACAAGTGACTGTTATAATATATTTTTATTAACCCTTGAAATCTTGATCAAACCAGAATTGTGTCATATGTCCAGAGGCAGGTAAATAAAATCATATATTTCGATCATCTAAACAATCATCTTGACCTGCATATAGATACCCAGTGTGGTATCCTATATGGGTTTGTGATTCCTGTGTTGGTATTCTGTGTATAGAAGCAAACAGTGGTAATTCCAGATTTGTATGCAGAAGATGCTTGTACCACATGCATGCTAGCTTGGTAAACATGTATTCAGGATTGAAATTCCAGATTGTATGCAGAAGATGCTTGTACCATATGCATGCTAGCTTGGTAAACATGTATTCAGATTGACAATAAACATAAGTCGAGTCCAATTCAGAGGAAAACATTGTGATTAGGATATTAATGCATCCTAGACTATATAATTGATGATCAGCATCGTTAATGTGTTTGTTTACTGTTCCAAGTGAAAGTTGAAGGTATTCAAGTGAGAATTAGTTTGTATCTAATGGTAATATGATATGTGTTGTTTACTGTTCCCAGTTTAGTGCTTTTGCATCTCTTAGAATAACTTATTCTCATCAAGGATGGGGCAAATATTTTTTATGTCATTTGCACCAAATTATTTTATTTTCTCAAAGTTGCATTACTTGCTCAAGTTATATTCTCTATTTTGTTTGAAGTTAAATTGAACAGTATGATGTCATGCTCATTCAACTGACCAACAACACTGATCTGTTTGTTGCCTTCAAGGTAACCTAGCTACTTATGTTCTTCAATTGCTCATTCTTTCTGTTGCTTATATTACATCTTTTAGGGGTATATAGTCATTTATCAATGTGAATTGATGCATAATGTTTCATACTTCAAATTGTATATAGTTCAGCGTCACCATGTCGAACAAGTATATGTTCGTCAAAAGATGTAATCATTCTCCCTGGCTCAACACTCGATGCTACAATCATAATGGCTGCCTAGACGGAGGCTCCAGTTGACATGCTATGCAAGGGCAAGTTCCTTGTCCAGAGTTTCAGCGCATGGGATGACGCAATAGCAGAGGACATAACCCCAAGATATGGTAAATTGCTTTGTACTCCCTTAATTTTGTAGGAAAGACCTTGGGTTCAAGAATTTGTTATTCCAATGACAAGAATTTCATTTTATACATGTATCATAGACTATAAAACTCCAAATATCTGGGACTGTTGCGAATGCAAATGCAAATGCAAATGCAAAGATATCTATTGCAGAGACTATTGGGAATCTGCACACCCTTATACCAGATATCTGGGACTGTTGCAAATACAACTATTTACTGTAGTCCAATTTGGGACTGTTGCAAATCTGCACACCCTTACACACAGATACCTGTTGCAAATCTGCACACCCTTATACCCCATAAATTATGCTCCAACTAGCATAAAAAAAGAGTAGGACATTAACATTTAAAGCTTTAAAAATTAAGCAAACTATTGGAAACTTAAATTATATGATACCAAGAGTTGTTACCTCCTGAATAGTTCCCTCGTCGTTGTAATATATCGCGATCTCAATGGGATAAAAATGATTGGTTTTCTATTGATTCAGTTGGCACTGCCAAATGACTACTTGTCTTATTTTGAAACTCTAGTAAACCATCAAGATAGTTAACCTTCCCATTGGAGATGAGAAGTTCTTGATCCCTTCTGAACTGACCAAAGTCATTGTAGGCTTTTACAATTGATTTCACCTTGAATTTTGACCAAAGTCCATACCCAATAGTTTACTGGAGTTCAGACCCAATAGTTTACTAGAGATCTCTTCTGCCTTATTATTATTGGGAGTTCAGGATGAAAATAATAGATGAGACATTATGCGTATGGCCTTCTAATATATTATGCAAGGTCTTATTTGACAAGTACCCATTGAAAAAGAGAGCAAAAAGAGACAAATTAATTAAAGTGGTTCTCTTTTTTTAAGTAAAAAGCTATGTTGTAGAATACAAACATGCTAACATGTATTGAAAATGAGGTTATGCTAAGTAACAATAGAAAGTATTAGGACAGAATATGATTTATTTTTGTTAACATAAACAAGTGTTTCATAACTTGATAATATAACAGGCCTATGCATTATTTTATCAGACTAACAGTGTTAGTAATGCTTTAGTTTATAAATTTGCTTGAAAGACTTTTTGGTATTAGTATGATTTTACAATTGTGATGGAAGCAGTTGAATTCTAGATAGTTCTGTAGTCTGGTTTTACTTAAGTTTTACCTTTTAGATAAAGGTTTGGCCTATTTTACATGGATATGGATACAAAACGACATGGTAATAACATGTGATATGGACATTGCCCATATTTCTGTGTGTCCTCGTGTATTTTTGTAGTGTCCAATACGTGTCCGACAGGGCACAACCTAGATGTTTGGAGTGTCCATGCCTCCTAGCTAGGGTTTAACTATGTATATCTGAACTGGTGGTTTGGTAGTAGAATCCAGTTGAGACTGGGGAGGACACTTACCTATTTGTCTAAAAAGAACATGCTTACATTGCTACTCCACTAACTAGGTGATACAAAAAATGAATATGACACGAAATGGACATGGTGATACTAAAATTTATAGTTTAGTTGGTCAAAAGAACATATGATTTCCAATTCAGACTTGGAAGAATATGGCATATAAAAGATACAGCTTTTATAATATGACATATAAAAGCGGAATAATATGATCATCTTTTAATGCATCCCAAGTTTCTGATTTCTTGTTTTGAAAATCACAGGAAAGGTATCTATATGAAGAGGAGGAAAAATCACTACATGACACAATAAGTGACAAAAAGAATGTATGATATCTACTTCAAGCAGGTCATCAGTTGAGGAAGCCATTTGAAAATTTGAATCAAGTTAAAAATGACTTATTAAAGTGGAAATCAAAGATAGTCAAATGGAATTTTTGACTCTAGATACAATGCTAAAATATTATCAAGTTTCTTTACCCCTTCTTATTTGAGAAGAAGATGACAAAATGAAATATACAAGTTTGAAGTACCTACTGTTTGATACCGATTTAGAAAAACTAAAACTTTTAGATATAACCTACCAACATTATGAAATATACAAGTTTTCTATTTGAATCAAAATTTATATGTGCATCTTGGACATATCAACTTATCAAGCACTAATGGTTGGCTATTCCTATCAAATTATACTATGGCCTTACTTTTACTATGCCCTATCCTAGGTAACTGTTGCATGCATTTACTAAATAAGCATTTTGTTTGCCTCCTATCACTTCAAACTTTTTGATATCTACATCAGAGATAAACACAGGCCCATCTCTAAGTTTGTCCATAAATATTTGAACTATGAAATGAAGCCTTCACCTAAAGCCATCAACAGTATAGACGGGGCTATTACATGGATATTCCCTCTTTTACTCCATACTACAACTAGACATAAAAAGAGTTGGTCTTACAAGTCCATCTCATGGACCCTATATAATCAGAACTTGCACATTTCAGTCTAGTTTGCACGAATACAGACAGATTCAGTCAAGGATACGATATGGATACGAGATAAGGACATTTTGAAATAGATACAATAGTAGTCACATACATTGCATGACTGCGGGAAATGAATAAGGACACAATAGATACAAATACATTCCCATGTCCATGCAACACAGTTCACTCTATTTTAAATTCAAATATGCTTTTTGCCTAAACAAAGTCATCAAAGTGAAACTATAAACCCAATATTCAAGAAAAGAATATGAACCATTTTTTAAGGACAAAATGCAAGCAATTTCAAGTAAATATTAGATGTGAGCGTGTTAAATTGCTAATTAGCTCCATTCATAAATGTTTTGAACAGAGAGTGTTTCTTGGGAGATGGTAAGGCTTACACTGAATACTGGAAGATGCATGTTGGATCTCATAAACAGCATCTACATACAATATAGGGGTCTGACCCTTCCCGGACCTTGTATTAGAGGGAGCCTGTGGAAGTTTGATGCTCTTTTATTATAAATGATCAAATAACTTGTACTAAAGTCCTCCTCAACTACCCCGGTGGGACCTCTTTGGGGTAAAAGAATTTTCATGAACTAGCAGTTAGACAATAATGTGATATGCTGGTTTCGACTGTTTACACTAGAGAAAAGGACATATGCTAATTTGAAAGTGCTTGCCCAACAAAGGCATGTTGATAAAATAAATTCATGAAGCTAACCCCAAAGAATTCGGATGAAGGCCAACTTGTTGAAGTTCTTGGTGCTTTTGTCATGATTTAGGAGCTCGTATGCCAGCATTTCAAATATAAATTGCAAGTAAATTGCTACCAATATGTACTTTCTACTTATATTATATGAGTAAAACTCAATATTCCTTCAAATTGGGAAATACGTAAAGCATGCTAGCATGATGAGTACATGCAAAGCCAAAGTACTTCCCAAGAGAGGGTTGAAATGGTTTATTGGTCCCTAACCAGCTATTGAGGTGTCTTCTACAATAACACTCTTAATGGTTTAATGAGTGGAGAAAAGGATAAAAATACCAGTCTTAATAAATAAGAAGCCTGGTTTGTCATCAGTTTCGAACCTTCTCTCCTCTTCATATTTGAATCTAAGATTATTCTTTTCCCTCCATATTCTGACAGAAATGATAAGACCATAACTATTGCCAAGTAAAAAAAAAAAGTTGACAAAGGTATATTACAATACAATAAAGGATGTCTTTTCTCTTCAGATACCCTCCAAGCATAGCACGATAATGACAATTAAAACTCCAAATAACCTTCCACGGCTATGCCTAGTACCATTGTGTGTATACGTTATCATTATTTGTAGGATAAAATATAAAGTTACCAACTTTGTCTTTGATTTGAGGCAATATTCATGCAAAAAAGTAACTGATGATTTATAATGTACTTAGCAGTTTTAATTGGAATCATTATTTTAAGTTAAAATCATGATTGTAGATTTGTTCTAAGATGTCACTTTTCTTAGAGATTAACAATATGAAGAAGAATTTATGAAGTCTAAGTCGAGATACAAATTAAAAAATATTTAATAACTGCCATTTAGTTAATTATCTTCATTTTGGTTTATTCAATATTTGAATATTGTAGCTAAGTGGATAAGGAACCTCCATGTATATTGAACATTATTTTGACAACTCTCACCATTTTGTGGTCTTGCTTTCATTTCCTTTCTGTTCCAATAGATGAATATGTACAGGTTGACTGAACTTTTTACCGTCATTTAGTTAATGGTCTTCATTTTGGTTGTATACAATAATTGAAAATTGCATCTAAGTGGATAATGTTCTTCAATTTGGTTATATTCAATATTTAAAAAATGTACCCAAGTTGATAAGGAACCTCCATGTGCATCGAACATTATTTTGATGATTTTCACAATTTTGTGGTGCTTCTATTTCCTTTCGGTTCCAATATAATGAATATGTACGGGTTGACTGAAAACTTTCTTGAAAGTAATATAAAAACCTTTAAAGAGTAAGATAATCATGTAAATCAAGTAATTATTCTACGTAAATCAATTAAAATTGAGCAAAAATCTAAAGAAAAAGTTTTAAAATTTACCTATGTCAGGGAGATGGGATCGAGACCTAGATGGAAACCGGATGAAGAATGTAGACCTTGGATCTGAAGGAGAAACCCCTGGCGCAAGTTGGAGTCGATGTAAGAGATGACTCATGGGTCTCCAAAGTCGACGAAAGAGTCCGGTTCCTGCCTCCGCGTTCGAGAAGGTGTCCCGGAGAAGACCGGAGCCGAACCTGGACCGTCTCCCAAATCTCCTTGCTCGAGTAAGAGTCAACGAAGTTGTTGGGCTGGAGTAAGAAATTTAGGACTGGAGGAGGGAGTTTGGGATTTTGGATTTTTGGCTCTAAAAGGGGGGTGATAGGGTTAGGGTTTTGTAATGCCCAGATCTCATATTACGTATTTGGAATACGTGTACGTATTTTGACCCGTATTGCATGTCTCCCTGCTTGAATTATTCTAGCATTTCATTGATTGGTTTATTCTTGGGTTGGTTCGGCTTGGCTTGGTTTGCTTTGGTTCATCATGAACCAAAGGTGAACCTCCTACCTACCACCACCCTCCTTATTTATAACCTCCTTCCTTTTCTCTCTCATCATTATTTACTTCTTCTCAACCACCAGGAGGGAGAGAGGGGAGCTTAGGCAAGTGCAAACTTGCTTCATGATGGATCTCAAGTTTTATTGTTCCATTCTCTTCCTTACTTGATTCTAAGCCTCTTTAGAACTTGGCATTTTTGGATTTGATGGATGGATTCTTGTAGATCTAAGTTTGTAACTTTTTGGTTTTCTTGGTTTTAATCTCTAAAACTTGGTTATTTTCGAAAACTAGTGGTTCCATGTTGTAGAGAATTCAATTTCATGCAGTTTTGGCTTTTATTTGCTTGATTTCGACTCCGGATGAGTAGGTTATGGCCATGGCAAGTTTTCAGAACTTTCATGGCTGAACTTGCTGTTTGGGGACGATGAACCCCATGCGCCGAGAGGCCATGCGCCGGGAGGCCATGCGTCGTGAAGTCCCGGCAACGCATCCCTTAACTCCGAGCGTGTCATACGCGTAGGTTTCCTACGCCATGTATTGAAGACGCAACGTGAGTTTCTCATGCGCGATTCGTACAGGAATCTCATGCGCCGATTCGTGCAGGAATCTTATGCGCCGATTCGTGCAGGAATATCATGCGCCGATTCGTGCAGGAATCTCATGCGCCGATTCGTACAGGAATCTCATGCGCCGATCGTGTAGGAATCTCATGCGCCGATTTGTGCAGGAATTTCATGCGCCGATTGCGCAGGAATCCCATGCGCCGATTTGTGCAGGAATCCCATGCGCCGATTTGTGCAGGAATCCTATGAGCCGATTGTGCAGGAATCCATGCGCCGGAATTGCTCTATTTGCTGTTTTTGCCTGTTTAAGTTGTTTTGTAGCTAGAATCTTGAAAAACTCAAAATATGAAAGTTGTAGATTTTCCTTGGCTTCAAGAATATGTCACTAGTTATTTTATGCAAGTTTCTCTCATTCATGATAATGTAAGGATAGAACACGATAGTGGCCGCCGTGGCGCACTCCTGACAAAAAAAACCTGACATGACATACCCTGATATGCTGTTGCGATGGCTAACCTGACATGACATGACTTGATAATATAAACAACCTGGACACCGTGGACGATTGTGCTTGTGCAATGAACCAGTCTTGTCTTGCATCATGCTTAGGATGGGACCCCTGAGTACCACGGTCAGGGGTACCTACTGAAATGGACTAAGGCTAATAACTAGATTAACACAGTAGTCATGAAGAGATTTCCCAGCTACAGGAAATCCCGTTATCTGGGCGCCCCACTTGGGATCTATAGCCTGCCGACGAGTAGGGCACATTTCCAGCACACTGTCATGTGTTGCACCCTTATTGTACTAATATTCGACCTGGATAACTTGGATGGTCTGTAGGGCTTGTGGCTGTGGAATATCTCATTGCATCTTGCTAGTAAATTAGGCCTGTGATAACCCTAGTTAGTTAAAGTATCAAGCCACTAATTGCTTGGCCGTGATTGATTGAATGGAGTCTAACCCTGTCTATTCTAGCCTCGATCCTATACAAGATTGTTACATGGCATGATTACTTGTGCTTGCTTTAACAAAAGAGCAGGGGACCAGTTCTGTTCAGGCGAAGGATTACAACCCCGGTCCTTGTTTGGTTTACGGGTTTATAACCTGGCTCCCGGAGCAGTTCTGTGTTCTCTCTTCTTTCGTTTATTGTCTTGTTGTACCCCATGACTGCTCGACATGCTTTACCTTACTTCAAGATCGTGATTATTTACACTGGCTTATTGATAAATGGTGGGGATACCAATTCCGTTCAGACGAAGAGTTACAACCCCGGTCCTTGTTTGGTTTACGGGTTGTAACTTGGTTATCTGAATAGTCCCATGGTTATCTCATCGTATATCACCGGTCATGCTTTTCCTTAATTACTGTCTTTTATTATGTATTATATTCTTGTGCTAATTGTTGGTTTTAGTTCCTAAGTGAAGCCTCCTTTGTGGCACTTGCTCTTTCTGGGGTCTGACCCAGCTGGTTTTGTATGGCCAGATACCGGAGCAACTCCAGAGGATCTACCGATTTTCCTGCCAGATGTGACCACTAGACGGAATCCTGGCAACGAGTGGGTTTTTTTTGTCCTCCCACTTTATTGTTAAAATTATTCTTTTGAGGCGTTTAGCCGACGAGCACCTGTTTAGCTCGTATTGTACCTTTACTTACTGTCTGCCTACGGGCTGTAACATGGTTGGCAACCTAGGATTGATCATGTATGACTAAAACTCTTGCTAGTCCTAACATTTTGTAATGACTAGCTTCATGATCAGCCGAATATGTAATGTCTGGGACGCCTTACTATTGTATATTTGGTGATCTTACATCTTGTAACATTTACTTACTTGCTTGTGATTGAGACACTAGGCTTGTTCATGACCTTAAGAGACAGTTGGCTTGTAGATAAACCCTCATATATCTAGACAGCCGTGACCGTATGGTGAGATGGATTCTATTTCATTATACGTAGCTGGCTATGTCTGCCCCCGCTCTCCAGTATTCTGGTTCTGGGGCGTAACAGTTTTTACGGGAAAGGGGGTATCAGGAGGGTTTTTACGGGAAGGGGTTGCCAGGGTTAGGGTTTTTGCGGGAAAGGGGGTGCTTGGATTGCGTGTTTCTAGCGGGTTGGGGTTGGAACTTTTGGAGGAGGAGGAGAGGAAAAAAGTGCGGGATAAGTCAGGATTGGAAAATTTTAGAATATGTTTTCACATGTTATCAACTGTACAGTGTCGTTCTGCGACACACAGGTAAATGTCGCCAAATGTATTATATCTTTCTACAACACACATGTACATGTCGTCAAATATATTGTATCTTTTTGCGACACACATGTACATGTCGCAAATATATGGTGTCTTTCTGCGACATATGGATGTCGCCATAAATAGAAGATTTTTAGCGGAACTGCTATTTGGTTTCCCTCTAGTAAACTTTGTATGGATTTTGCGACATACTAAAACAATTATCGCCAATACATGCAAAAAATTAGCTTTTGGAGACATAAAAGACCTTATGTCGCTAAATATGTTGCTAAAAATGCAATTTCTTGTAGTGTTGGACAGCTGCCGCCAAGGAAAAAGCTAACATCTATCAAGGAAAGAAGCCATGCCATGCCATCATCATTTCAAGACTCTGAAGAAGCCTGCACCTGCTACAGTATTTCTGGAGTCTGTAATGAGTCTTAGGAATATTTGTAAACACAAGAAATGGATGGTAAAATCGAAAGCTAGGGTAAAATTAGCCTAGGATCATTTTCGGATGAAAACCGACATACCGACGGTATACCGGTCCATACCGACGGTATACCAATTTTGTTCACAGAAAGTTTCTGTCTACAAAATCTGCATACCGACGGCATACCGGTTCATACCGACGATACCGATTTAGTAACGTTGAAATTCCAACGGTCGAAAATCTGAGCAATTAATGATCCCAACGGCTATATTTCTAGCCGTTGCATTCCAGACCGGTATACCGTCGGTATGCCGGTTTATACCGGCGGTATGCCGGTTCGCAGATTAAAAAGTTGCCTTGAGCTCTTTTCAATGCTTTGATTATAAATAGTCTTGAACTCCTTCATTCAAGGTTGATGCTTTGAGCCTAAAAATTTTTAAACCACCAAAGCCTATTCACAAACAACTCTACAAAGCTTTCATTTGCCATCCACAAATTGTGTTAGAGTTATTGAGTTGAAAAGTAGATCTTCATCTTATTGTATAAGGAGATCAAAACCTATTGTGAAAGGTTGAAGTTGGAGAGTCTTCGTATCCAAACTCTCGGTTGAAGTTGGAGAGTCTTCGTATCCAAACTCTCGGTTGAAGTCGGAGAGGCCTTCGGATTAAAGCTCTCGTGTAAGAAGTTGGCGAGTTCTTCGGATCCAAACTCGTGTGTAACTATTTACTTAAATAGTGGATTAAAACCGGAGGGAGTTCCGGGACTGGAGTGCCTCTTGGGAGGATACCAGGATACATCGGGTGTCGGTATTGTTTTGCTTCTTCTCTTGCACTTATATTTTTTTTAAATTGCCCATTAGCTTGTGCTAAGTGCTTGATTAGTTAGCTTGACCCTATTCACCCCCCCTCTAGGGTTCCTACAATTGGTATCAGAGCAAGGACTCTATTGTTAGGCTTAACATCCTTAGAGTAGATCCTTGTTATTTTTCTATGGCAACCTATTCCTCATCCTCCGATAAAGAGGGTTTTATTTTTAGTAGCATAGACAATCATGGTTCTTCTAAATGCAAGAAATGCTCTAAGTGGAAAGCCATGGCTAACCAATCCTTAGAGATTCTTGACAACCTTCATTCTACAAATGAAGAACTTTCCGAAATGGCTATTCATTTAGAAGAAGGAAATGAGTTTTTGAGAAATGAAAATGATTTATTATCTAGACTTGATTCTCAAAACTTATCTTGTGTTTCTTTAAAGAGTTTGAATGAGACTTTAATCTTGAAAATCAAGTCTCTTTTCTCATCTATAGAAGATCTTAAAAGTCAAACGCATGTGTTAACTTCTTTGCACGATTCTTCTATTGATTCTTTAAAGAAACAAAATGATGATTTTATTTCTAGAATTGCTTTATTTGAAAAAGAAATTATGCTTTAAATGCTAAATTTGATTCTCTTACTTGTTTGCATGATGATTTGCTATTAGATCATGATATTCTTAAGACCAAATTCATGCATGCTCACTCTAGAGATATTCATCATTCTAGTGTGTCACATGTTCATAATCATACTCATTTCGATACATGTGTACACACTAGTATTAGGTGCTTCTATTGCTCTCGTATTGGACACATGAGCATAACTTGTCCTATTCGTAGGAGTTTTTCTACCAATGCTAAAGTAAATAGTATATGGGTCCCTAAAGCTAACAATATGGATCCAAGTTTGTTTGGATACCAAAGGCTTCACCTAATATTGTAGGTGGAGCTTCTTATATCGGGACATAGCACCGAGGAGCGTGTTGGTGGTTGCAAAGCTCAAAGGTCATCTTCCAAGCAATTGCACCAACACAAGCGTGGCCACTAGAGCCACTTTGGTAACATGCTAAGCGTTTCTCTTTAAATTGTTTATATTTATAGAATCTAGCATGTTTTACTTGATGTCTTGCTACTCGCTCACATTGATATCCTTTAGTTGTCTTTTATATAAATCAATGTGAGATATAATACTAGCATGCTTAGTTAATTTTCTTATTAATTCTTTTATCTAGCATGACTAGGTACTCGGCTTAAATGATTAGTTCACACTATGTAGTTTATCACTCATTTTCTATTAGTGTGACACATTTATATGCATGCTCGTTATTTTTAATCTTTATTTATAAAGCATGCATATCACTCTAGTCCATAGGAGCTTGGTTTTGATTCGAGTTTATATGATTTTAACTCTCCGTCTTTAAAGTTTTTGAGATAGTTACTTTTTTGTCGATTTATTTTTAATATGTTATATTTACATTAACCGGTATTTGTGAATATGTGTTTAGCACAAGCTTCTTATCACTTGACAAGTATATACTTATACTTTCACTTTAACCTTGTGCTCACATATATTCATTATTGATTCTCATGTTTTATTTTGATTAAACCTTTTATGAATCAATTATGTCTTTGCCTAATAAAGCTTATTTATATGTGTTCTGAATTTGTGATAGTTTTTCAAATATTCATTAAGGATACATGACTATATTCATTAAAATTTCCATCTCTATGTAGATCATGTATTTCTTATGTTGATATATATTTTTGTATAATATCTTTATGTGGGAATATGAGTTAAGCTAAAGTTTTATATTGACTTGAAGAGTATTTAAATATACTTGTTACCTTCAAACTTGTGCTTATCTCATATCTTAGCTATTGATTCCTTTGACCAAATTTATGCTTCTTGAATCAATTAGCTTCTTCCTTAAAGTCTTCTTTTGATGATATCTTCTTGAGTTTTTGGTTGGCATTATGGATACTTGTTCTTAATTGATTTTTGATCTTTTCATGTATGCCTATTCGTGATATATATAGTTATTATATATATATAATATATATATATATATTATATATATTATATATATATATATAAGATTCCTAGCTTTTGATATTTATTTGTTTTATATCTTTAAGTTGGGATGGTGAGAGAAAATATTTGTTTATGTCTTGCACTTGACTATTTATGGAAGTTCTTTTAAGAATCACATAGTTTTGTGCTTTATCTTATTTTTATATTTACCTTCGTTTTTAGTGCACATTTTAAATCTATATCTTCTATATACTCCTATTGTGCACTATGAAAACATTTTCGTAAAATATGATTCTTACTATCTTTAGCAATTTAGCTTTCTTGATCTTAATGATCTTTCTTTGCTCATTCCTTGAGTTTATGATTCTTTTTGAATTATTGTTGCCCAATAATTTTTGTAGCACATGAGAATACATATAATTTTATACATCATTTTTTTATGACTTTAGCTACTATGGTTTGAGCTTTTGTGTTGAGATTTTTCATTTCTAGAGAATACACTTATTTCATAATGGCTATAATATCTTGCACTCTCTAGATCGATATATTATTTCATTATCTTGGACCAATCTCAATACTTGGCAAAGAGATTTATTTTATTATGTTTTCATGAGTATCTCTTTTGGTCTATACTTGATAAAGATTAATTCATTTATTTGTCATCTTATGCTCTTATCCTTGCTTAGTAAAGAGTCTATAAATCATTTTGTTCATTCAAAATGTATTGTCCTCTTTGTGAACTCTATGCTTGAGCAAGTATCTTTAGTGTTAGTGACTTAAGATTAAATGAGCACATTTATCTTGTTAATGGCCTACCTCATTAATCTTAATTAGTTATGTAGCTTGCTTATATATGATATATTGTTAAGCTATATAATTTGGTTCACTTTCACTCATCTAGCTATTGTTTTTTATTTCAATCCATATATGATATGCTAGTTTACATAAACAAGATATGTGATTCTTCTAAATGTAATTTGTATCCTATTTTAGATACATATGTTTGTTCTCTAAAACTAGTTTTACAAATTCTTGATTAGATCTTGTTTCTCTTGGAGGTTTGTGATTCCTTTCTTTAAGTGTCCTTCCTTACTAGTCGTTAGCATCTCTTAATTTTTCTCATTTTGAGTCATGATTTTATCGTATTATCATTTACATCTCTTCTTGATTATGTTCTCAATCATTTAAATGAGAATGACTCTTTTCATATTTTTTTGTTTTATGAGATTTTATCATAAATATGGATTTAGAATTTTCTTTATGAGCTTTGTTGAATCTTGTTTAATTTGTTTATTTTTATTTATAAAAGATCCTAATGGTTGAGTAGTCCTATATTATCTTATTATATGATTATCAAAATAATTTATTACTTTACTTTGACTACTCATGGATTGCCACATATGGGCCTTTGCTATTTGAACTTTATGGTCTATTATTTACCATTAGCAAGGTTTGGATTTTACCGTTGATGGGTACATATATGGTGAAACATACCTAGTCCATGTAAAATAAATTGGTTGATTCTTTTTTAATTAGATAATCATAGACATGATATTTGAGTTTTATTTTTATTTTATTTTTTAGCTATATTCTGTTTATCATCATGATTGTTCTTAATTGACTTTATTCTTTCTTTATGATGACTTTTTCTCAAAGGATAACATACATTGATCTATCATATTTAAATATGAGATCCTCCTATATAGATTAATGTATGCCATCTTTTGATTATACGTGCTTCATTGAAATATTCTTCTAATTTGTCATCTTTAGCGGCTATTAATTGGATATCTCTTCTTGACTAAAGATGATATTATTCGTCTTTTGACGAATTTGTAGCCTTATATGCATTGAGCAAAGGGAAGAAATCCATAGTTGATTTACCTCCCAAATCTTTTAGTTATATATTTTATGCTATAAGTGCTTTGGAACTAGACGCATATTTTGAGGGGGAGCAAATTAATTGATTCAATTCATTTATACCCTGTAATATGTCATATACCTAGTTCATCATGGTCCTATATTTCTTCTATTTTTATATCTTATTGATTGAGGTCATGATATTTTTATTTGTGAAGGACTTATGAGAGTGTATGCAATTGTCTTCATCATATTATCTCTCTTTTATATGGGTTAACTAAGTCATCTTGTTAATATTAAATTTTATATCTTATCTTTATGACTATTGTGCTTTCATTGTTTTGGCTTTCCTCATATGCTTAATTGATTTGGCTTTTCTTATTGAGGACTTACCTAAAATTCTTGTTTATTTATATTGGTAATACTTTGAGGGGAGCATTCAAGTCGAGTGAATGTCTCTTTCTCAAGTATTTTCTCCTTTACCTTCATGTTTTTCTAAAGGATATTCACATAGCATGATAAGGTAATTGAGTTCAAATGCATTAACTTGGGTAAGAAAATAGATTTTGCAAATAATGAGATTATTTTATATCAATTGCTCTTGTACATTGATCATTCATTTCTTTTGTTCTACTATTTACTTGTGGACAATTTTGACTTTCAAATGGCTTTTTGATCAATGTTTCAAGTTTATATTTCAATTGGTATTAAGTTTATATCTTCCAACTATCTCACTTTGTATTTTTTTTATCAATTACTTTGCTATTATCTAATCCTCATGGCTTTTGACTAAAATCCTTTATGTCATAATTCTCTTCCAAAACTAGATTAATATTTCATGTCATTTTATGTTTTGGATTCCTATCTTGGATTTCATGTTGGTAAACTATCTATTGATTATTTTCAAATACTTTTAGTTCTACCAACTGTATTGTGTTTTGACAAGCTATTTTCTATTTGGTACTCTACATTTGATATGTAGTTTCTATACTTTTCTTTACACACTTTTTCCGTTGTTTTTCATTTAGTATTTCTTGATCATGATTGTCCATGCCTTTCTCATGCTCTGATTTATGTACTTAAGATTAATTTCCTTTATCTCTTAGTATGGGGGAGCCTATTTTTGATCATATCAAAGGGGGAGAAGTAAGTTTAAGTTTGTTTTTTTATAAGTAATCTAAGTAGTATGCTTTCTGTGATATTGCTTAAGTCTTTCGTTTATTAGTGATACATGCATCTATTATGTCTATACTAAACTTAACCGATTTGCCATAATAAAAAAGGGGGAGATTATTGGCCCAATGATTGTATCATGTTTTTGAATATGGTGAATATATAAGTTTAGCATTTCATTATCACTAATCTTTATACTATCGCTATAGCATTTCTACTTATACTTATACCTTTGGTGATATGTGACTATTGGTTTACATATTAGTGATATGAGCTTTCTATCTTAAATTTAATCGGGTTGCAAATCAAAACTATGTTTTTTATTGTGGTTATTCAATTAAGTTTAATCATTATGATATCACTAACATTTATGCTATCACCTTAGCATTTATACTTAAACTCATCATTGTCGTAATGTACATTAAACTTATCACACTTGCTACTATATATATGTTTTGTTCGTCTAACATGTACATGCAGAAAATCAATAAGCAAGATCAATATGGACATATGCAATGAAGAAATCATGGTAGGCCAAAGACGATGGATCCCACAAGATTTCTCTGAACCACCCGACGACATCTCCGGAGCCACGCACTCGGGAGTTCCGCTGCCCGGTCAGCGGACGGGGGTCGAGGGGGCAGCGCCCCTCGTCGGGGGTTCGGGGGCAAGCCCCTGAAAGGTATTCATTTTTTACAAACTGGATATCTTTGGACAGCTGCCGCCAAGGGAAAAAGCCAACATCTATCAAGAAAAGAAGCCATGCCATGCCATCATCATTTCAAGACTCTAAAGAAGCCTGCACCTGCTACAGTATTTCTGGAGTCTGTAATGAGTCTTAGGAATATTTGTAAACAAAATAAATGGATGGTAAAATCGAAAGCTAGGTTGAAATTAGCCCAGGATCATTTTCAGATGAAAACCGGCATACCGACGGTATACCGGTCCATATCGACGGTATACCAATTTTGTTCACAGAAAATTTCTATCTACAAAATCGGCATACCGACGGCATACCGGTTCATACCGACGGTATACCGGTTTAGTAACGTTGAAATTCCAACGGTCGAAAATCTGAGCAATTAATGATCCCAACGGCTATATTTCTAGCCGTTGCATTCCAGACCGGTATACCGCCAGTATGCCGGTTCGCAGACTGAAAAGTTGCCTTGAGCTCTTTTCAATGCTTTGGTTATAAATAGCCTTGAACCCCTTCATTCAAGGTTGATGCTTTGAGCCTAAAAATTTCTAAACCACCATAGCCTATCCACAAACAACTCTACAAAGCTTTCATTTGCCATCCACAAATTGTGTTAGAGTTATTGAGTTGACAAGTAAGATCTTCATCTTATTGTATAAGGAGATCAAAACCTATTGTGAAAGGTTGAAGTTGGAGAGTCTTCGTATCCAAACTCTCGGTTGAAGTCGGAGAGGCCTTCGGATTAAAGCTCTCGTGTAAGAAGTTGGCGAGTTCTTCGGATCCAAACTCGTGTGTAACTATTTACTCAAATAGTGGATTAAAGCCGGAGAGAGTTCCGGGACTGGAGTGCCTCTTGGGAGGATACCAGGATACATCGGTGTCGGTATTGTTTTGCTTCTTCTCTTGTACTTATTTTTTTTTAAATTGCCCATTAGCTTGTGCTAAGTGCTTGATTAGTTAGCTTGACCCTATTCACCGCCCCTCTAGGGTTCCTACAGTATAGGTGTGTGTGTATATAATATATATAAAGAGATTGAGAGATATTTAGAGAGAGAGATATTGGTCGATTAGAGAGAGGGGGGTGTGCTGACATAGGGAGAGGGGGTATTTGTGTGTGTAGAGAAGAGAGAGAAAGTTATATATATTATATTTATATGTATATATATATATACATATATAAAAGGAGATAAATAGAGATATTTATACATAAAGAGAGATTTTGAGTAGAGGAAAAAAGAGGAAAATATCAGTGGGGTGTATAGGCAGTCATGATAGGGCATACACCAAATTGGATTGGGGGTTGGGCCAAGTTTGGACAAGCTTGGGGCCAAGATTTAATTAAAATAATAAATTTAAACGAATTAAAATCATGGATGAAATGGGAGCACAAGGAAACAAGTTCGAGTGGGACATGATATATTAAATTGAAGATAATCTCGTCTACTACAAACTTCAAGAAAAAAGTTTCTAGAGACTGGCATTCCTAATGCTCTAGAAATCCAAGTCACGGTAAAGGGATTTAATGATCAAAATTAATTAAATAAAATGAATTATCGAGAATAAATCATTTAGAAAATTCGAAAATAAATCCCGAAAATTCAGGGTGCTTACATCCTACCCACCTTATAAAAATTTTGTCCTCGAAATTAAAGGTTGGTAGTGGGGTTAAAACATGTTAGAAGATTTAGGTAATATTTTAGGCACGATCCAAGAATGACAGTTTTGTACGACCAAGATAATCAATTCAAAATTGTTCAGGCACGATGAGGGATTTGACACGATAGTATCATGATATGAACAAAATCATATGTGCATGATTTCAGGAATAAGTCAAGTCATTAGGGCACGATTTTAGAGGCGATTAGGGGAATCGGCTATATAAATGAAGTTCAAGTATGGGGTGATCTGTAGGACTTAGGTTATGGAAATCAACATGAAAGTCACATAGGCCCGATCAAGATGAAAATCTAACCATGACCAAAACAAGGTTTGACATGATTGGAATTTATAGTCACAGATTGTAGGTAAGCACAAAGTCGCGACTAGAAAAATCAAGAATCGTTCGATTATGAACAAGTCAGAATCAGGTCAAAACATCGATAAATATGCTCCAGGTCGAAGAAATTAGATTTTTGGGTAGATCGGCACGATCAAGTTGAAAATGATGTGATTAGGTATTGTTAGGAATAACAATACTTAGCACAAACAGTGATCGAGAATTTACCACCTGGTCATGAGTGAAATCAAGACCCACACGCGTTCAAGAATTTTGGAATGATTAACCACTTAGGCACGAAGTAGAGTAGAGCGACGAAAATTGCAAACCTAGTCATGATCAGGAATGAAACCTGAGCACGAGTGACTAGAGAATCAAAATTCAAGTACGAAGGAGATCTATTTCGACACAGTCGATTAGGGTTCAAGATTTTTAGCACAATTTGAGGGTTAAGATTATCAAGATCATGAAAATCAAAGTCGGATAGTCATGATCTAAAACACGGCTAAGAGAAGCAAATGGAGAAAAAAATTTGAGTATAGCACGATTTGAGAGATAGATTTGATAGAAATCAGATTATAGGTCACGTAAGCACGATCAAGATCCAAGTTCAGTTGTGAATGACGGATAAATCATGAATTCAGAATCAAGGTCTTAAAAGCACAATTTAGGAAGGAACCCAAGTCAATTAGGCACGGTAGAAAGTCAAACATGTTAAATTCTAACACGACTAATTTTGTGGTCACACTAGTTAGTCGTGATTGATAGTCAAAAAATTTAGGCACGAGTTTGAGGCAAGATAAAATATAGTTATGATCGTTAAAATCATGGTCAAGGAAATCCCAAGTTGTCTTAGTCACGCCAAGTCATCTAGGCACGACTAATCACAAGGAATTTGGATGTAATCAGGAAATGAAATCAAGGTCGAAAAGAGTTTAGACACGAGTGTCCAAAATCCAAACATGATCAAAATCGGGAGTGAATGCACGAGGGTTAATAGCATTGAAATCCAACCACGATAAAGAAATTAGTCTCAACACGATCTAAGTTGATCAACTTTCGAGTAAATTAGAATTTGGGCAAGATGGAGAATAAGATCAACGAAGGCTGGGCACGAGCATCCAAGGATGAAAATCCAAGTCACAAAGGAATTTGAAGTCATCTAAAGTCTAGTCAGCAACCAAGACTCTTTGGCACGATAAACAAGACGACCAAAATCGACTGGTCAAAATTAGAGAAGATCAAATCTTACGATATTGAATTTTAGAAACAGTTCAAGGATAAGGAACTGGATTTCTTCTATTATGGAAGAAAACCCAAATATAGAATTGTAGAAGGAAGTCGGGGTAATCATCTCGCTCTGCTTCGACAACTACCAAGATCCAACGTCTACTCCGAAACAGATGTTTACGATACTTCCTCGACTTTTCCCAAGATAAAAAGATACAAGAGCTCAAAAGATTTTAAAGTGTAGATAACAGAAGTAGATACGAGATAGTGATCGATGTAATCAAGATATAACTAAACAAGGCAAAGGAAATGACGGTAAGATGAGAAAATTATCATGCATGGGAGATAAAATAATGATAAACAAGAAATAATGGTAAGAATTATCTTGCTCAAGTGGTAAAAGAAGTGAATCAACTTAAGATATGACCTGATAACCATACATGTCTATCCAAAATCATGTTGCCAGAATTTATGCCACGCCAGTAAACATAGCTGCAATAATGATAGAGTCCATAACTAAGGTATACACCCTATAATCATGTCATCTAGATTCCTTACCACGTCAACCGGTATGGCTGCAAGAGAATCTAAATGCCATAACTAGGATAGTATATCCAAAATCAGGCTCCATATCCTTGTCAGGCTAGCTAATATGACTGTGATAAATTCTAAACTCCATAAATAAGTAGATATTATCGTTCTCATCGTCCTCATCAAATATGTTTATCAGAATATCTTAACTCAATCCAGAGAAACTTATCTTCAACAAAATCAAAATCGAAGTAAAAAACGAACATCAAGATTCAAAATTTTCAACAACGAATCAAGGATAAGTAGATGGAAACTAGCGGAAACAGATCCCGAGGTAGAGTTTAGAAGAAAATTCTCAGAAGATGTCCAAAGGTACTATCTAGGTCAAGATAAAGGAAATCATTGGAATATAATCTAAAACAATCTCAACCTGATATGAGACTGGCAAATCATATTCTCGTCTCAACCTAGAAGATATATAAGTTCAACTTATACCTTCCCTCTGGGGTCCACAAACTCATTCCAAGAAAGAATAAAGTTGATAACGGACAGATGTTTCAGAAATCAGGACGGACAGGAACAAATGGGAAAAGTTTTAAAAAGTTCGAAATAAGATTCCCAGGGGTCATCCCTGGAATCTACCAAGAGTTCCTAATATGTGAATGAGTACCAAATTCCTAAAATATTCCATGACTCAACCTTAATCTTAGGGCAGGCTCGCAGTAGTACAGAAAAGCTTAAGTACTACCACGACTTCGCATTAATTGCAAAGACTGACCTGCATGGGCTACCACTAAAAATGTGTCACGACCCGTACCAGGATATACGGATACGAATACGTAGGCCACGCCCAGCCTACGTCGCAGTATCGGCGGTAGAACGCTGTCTAATACCCAATAAATATACACTACATCTAGAAGGTCCATAACTACAAATGTACTCAATCACAACCCAACATCTAAAGAAGATAAGACATGAAAGATAACTAGGATACAAGAACAATTAGAAACTACTAGAAGAAATCATAAGATAGGAAATAAAGAAGGAAAACAAGACAAACTAAGGATAACTACCAGGCAACTCACATAGAAGAATAGTGAGATCCACCTCAGCTAGCAACATAATGAAGTCCAATAATGGCATAACAACTCCTAAATATTAGCAACGTATCCAGTCAGGATGGGAACGAGTACATAAACTAACAACAGTTTCATAGTATTGACAAATGGTGTAAGAGACAATCAAAATGGAATACAAGATGATATATCAAGACCGTAAGTAAAACATGATATTAAACTGGAAATCATGTCAAGGTGAATCATGCCGGGAAAGTAAGCTGAACTGTAATAACTGATGTAATAAATGTAAAATGTGCCTCGAATATTATAGCATAATGTGATCGATAAGGGTCAAGATCAGGCTTCCAGCCGACCGACTACAAGTACGTGGACTCGGCCCGACCGAGATGGCAAGCTATGGAACAAGTAGTAGCACAGGTCAGGCTATACCCATCGTGAGGTGAGGTATAGCTATGATACAAGTAGTAACTCAAGATGGGCATTGATCACACTATCTATAAAATTCCCCATTCCCAAAGTATACGGATCCGGACATAGCACGTCATGGAACGAGATCCCCTAAGAATAGCTACTCCTTCTCAGGAATCGGTGTCAATACAAGTACAAGAACAAGATCGAGCAAGTACCAGTATCCCAAGAAAATCCAAGAATGACATCTCATGACAGGAATCCGGTATATACTAGTCCGTGCACTATCGTGTCGAGAATCAAGTAAAACACTATAACTGAATCGGATACAAAAATATCAAGACAAGGAACTACTATAAGAAAGTACTCACCTGCGGTCCTGAGCTGTCAAATGGGGTCGATGCTCAGAGTGATGCCACAGACCTAAAGATAAGATATATATAAGCTAATTAGGGTTCAACTGTGTTAGGCTTGATTCTATAGTATAAGCTACGTAATCTAGGTCAGACTCAGTCAACTAAGTCAAACTAGGTCACACTGAGTCACACTAGGTCAAACTAGGTCAATGGTTGACTTACAGTTGACTTTTGGTCAACTGGTCAACTCTTTGTCAAACTAGGCTAATATTGACTAACACTTGACTTTCGGTCAACTAGTCAACTCTGGTCAAGTTTTAGTCAATTTTAGGCTACGGTTGACTTACAGTTGACTTTTGGTCAAAATAGTCAACCGTGGTCAACCAAGGTCAAAACTAGTCTAACCTAGGTCAAATGTTGACTCTACTTCGTCGTTCAGTCAAAGTAGTCAACCATGGTCAAACAAGGTCAAAGCTAGTCTCTATAAACATCTACAGGATTGTCACGCCCCAGAACCAGAATACTGGAGAGCGGAGGCAGACATAGCCAGCTACGTAATCCCAAAGTACGTTAATACTCTAAATCACGTATAAGCTGTCAAGACATGGGGGTTACTCTACAAGCCATCAGTCAATCCTATGGTTTAACAATCCTAGGTATCTCAATCACAGGCAATTATGCAAGAGCAAAGAGTACGATCATCATACATACAATAGTAAGGCGTCCCGAACCATATATACATGACTGATCATGAAGCCAGTACCACAGAACTGAGGACTAGCTAGAGTATTAGTCGTACATAATAAGAACTAGCTATAGTCTAGAATACACATATCATGTTTATGCCCGTAGGCTACAATATCAAGGAAATACCAAAACACGAGCTAAACACGTGCTCGGGACTAAACGTTACAAGAGGAGAATTTACATATCAGTGGGAGAATGAAGAAGAAACCCACTGAGGCACTCTGGTGCTCTGGCTGGTCTCCGTCGAGTAGATGGTGCGGTAGATCCTTCGGGCTCTTCTATCAGAACCTGGTCATGCAAAACCAGTGGGTCAGACCCCAAATAGCAAGTACCACAAAGGAGGCCGAACTATAAATTAAAACCAGCAATCATTAGCAAACAAAGCAGGCAATAAGTAAAGGAAGATCGAGATTTGTGCAGTACCAATGCACTCGTCCCGATCATAGGAAGACAGTAAGTAAATCATCATTGAGCATAAAGTAAACTGGAGAACATGTTAAATAAATAGAACTGGGAAGGTGATATACGATGAGATAACCATGGGACTATTCAGATAACCAGGTTACAACCCGTAAACCAAACAAGGACCGGGGTTGTAACCCTTCGTCTGAACGGAACTTGGTTTCCCCCACCATTTATCGGCAAGATAAAATAAGAAATCAGGATATGTAATCATGTACAGGATCAAGACAAGACTAGACAGACTGAACTCCATCCAACATTCACGGCCAATCATTGCCTACGGCTTTCTACATTAACTAGCTAGGGTTATCACAAGCCTAGTTACTAACAAGATGCAGCGAGAATTCCAAGTCCGGTTACCTGTTTGTTACTACCTGAGTGATCCCAGCAAAGAAAAGGAAAAGATAGCATGATATAGCAGACACACTGTAGTAAGATACATGTGTCCTAAGGTACCACACTCGACGGCGGGCTGGAAGTGCGCTCATCTCGACGGATAGCAACAAATCCCATGTATATATATATAAGGCCGGGACCAAAGGGGCAACACGTAACTGGAAAATTCTCTGAACTATTTGATCAATCTAGTCATTAATCCTAGCCATATTCAGTATGAATCCCTGACCGTGGGAAACCAAGAATCATGTCCTAGACATGATGCAAGACATGACGGGTTCATTTGTACAAGCACAATCGCCCACGTTGTCCAGGTCATTTATACAGGTCAGGTCAGGTTAGCTGTCGCAACAGCATTTCAAGGACATGTCAGGTTTATCATGCCATTAGTGCGCCATGGCGGGCCACTATCATGTCAAGTTTACTGGTCAAGAGTGCGCCACGACGGGCCACTATCAGGTCATGTCAGGTCATTAATCAGGAGTGCACCACTACGGGTCACTGCCATGTTTAGGGTACATGTGCCGGACAATATAGTACAAGCATTCAATCAGGAGACTCAAGTTATGCTGAGGTTACAAGACACAAGTCATCAGTAAAGATCAAATAACAATAGAGAAATAATAATAATAACAATAATTAAATAGCTGGAACAAGGCACAGGAAGGAGCCCTGCGGCTCAGGGGATGAATTCATGCGGCTCAGGACAGGTCAGGGTGTATGCGGCTGAAAGTAAAAACTCATGCGGCTCGAGATTGCTGGATTCATGCGGTCAGGAGGATAGGCGCTATGCGGTTACAAGGGATACAACGCCATGCGACTCACGAGGAAAAGGTTCTCATGCGGCTGGAACGGACTTGGGTTCATGCGGCTCGCAGAGCCAGGGCTATGCGTTAGAATCGAGTCGAGTCCCATGCGGCCAGGGAATAAAGGGATCTTATGTGGCTGCGCTCAGTGAGTCTTATGCGGCTGGGAAGAAGTTCTCATGCGGCTGGAAAGAAGTAAAGTCTTATGCGGCTGGTCGTAAGTCCTATGCCATGCGGCTCGATCTAATCAGGGTCATGCGGCCGGGAATCAAAAGTCCATGCGGCTGGATGGATCAAATTTTCATGCGGCTGGGAGTAAGTTCCTGCAGCATAGGCCATACGGCCAAGTCATGCAGTAAGCTTATGCGGCTAGGAAGGATAACTGGCCGCATAAGAGCTATGCGGCTCAGTTCATGCGGCTGTGAACTGTTCTTCTTCTCCATTCTTCCGAGAAGAAGAACCACTAAGCCATGGCTCCCAAGCTCCATGAATCTTTCATCCAGAGTCCAAATCCGAACTTCCTTGGGTCAAAACGGGGCAGAATGAAATGCTCTACAACATAGAACCATCAAAACCCGGAAATAACAAGATTAAATAGATCAAAACCCATGAAAACCGAATTTACTCCAAAGTTAGATCTACAACAATCTAGCCATCAAAATAGAAAACTCTAAGTTCTAAACATGCTTAGAATGTAACAATAAAGAGAATGGAACAAACGAAATAGAATTCGTCCAACATTCGGCAATGTGTACTTGCCTCTCTCTAATGGCTAGGGTTTGGTGGAAAAAGAAAATGAATGATGGTGAATGAGGAGGGAGAGAGAAAAAGTGGCTTATATAACAAGCCCAAGCAATCTCCACCATTCATTCCTTTCCACTCAATCTAAACCATACACCTCATCTCATGAGAAACCAAACCAAACCAAGTCAAAGTGGAACCGAACCAAATAAAACCAAATCCAAGTTAAACCAAGCCATGAAATCCTATACTTAGGAAAATTTTAAAATGTCACGCAAATCGAAAATACAAAATACGGCTCAAATAAATACGTATCCGTATAAAATACCGATACAGTGAGACGGGTCTCACAACTCTCCACACCTTAGAAAAATTCATTCTTCGGAATTTCCTGAGGCTAATCGAGCAAGATAACAAAACAAAAGCTCCAGAAAACTCAATAATCTCAATAAATCAAGCATGGCATATAAGTAAAGTAAAACAACCAGTAATGTAAATACGTAAGCGGTAAGTAAATACACAAGAATAATTACAATCATGATCAAGAAGGGTTGGAGGCATATGGATCAATATGTCTCCTGAGACAGTTGTGTAGAAACCAACGTCCTCGCTGGCCTAAGCTGACTCCAAAAATGGATAAAAGTCAAGCCTCAAGGTAAGTCGGTACAATGACTCAGTTCAAGACATGACTTTACCCAGGACGTATCATCGTAGTTGAAACAGATGCTTGAACTTTATCACATGTCTCAAGATACGAAGACAGAAGCGACTGGCTGATCGGGATGGACTGACATCTCTGCCTGCATGCTGAGACTGATCCTCCATAACTGGCCTGGCTGAAGAATGCTGAGCTGCCCTCGACAAAACACGAACAAGATAATCAGAAGGATCAAGAACAGTGCCCTTGAAAGTTGAAGGACACAAGATCAAATCATGGGAACAGGAATGATCAATGATCAAAACAGATATCAAGTCAAGTATCTGAGGTAGAGAATAATCCGAAGGAGATCAATAAGGATAATCGTGATTGAGATATCTAAATGGTAACCCCCACAAATCTAAAATCGAGACCTGCGTGGGCCACCACTAAAACCATGTCACGCCCCAGAACCAGAATACTGGAGAGCGGGGGCAGACATAGCCAGCTACGTAATCCCAAAGTACGTTAATACTCTGAAATCACGTATAAGCTGTCAAGACATGGGGGTTACTCTACAAGCCATCAGTCAATCCTATGGTTTAACAATCCTAGGTATCTCAATCACAGACAATTATGCAAGAGCAAAGAGTACGATCATCATATACAATAGTAAGGCGTCCCGAACCATATATACATGACTGATCATGAAGCCAGTACCACAGAACTGAGGACTAGCTAGAGTATTAGTCGTACATGATAAGGACTAGCTATAGTCTAGAATACACATATCATGTTTATGCCCGTAGGCTACAATATCAAGGAAATACCAAAACACGAGCTAAACACGTACTCGGGGCTAAACGTTACAAGAGGAGAATTTACATATCAGTGGAGAATAAAAGAAACCTACTGAGGCACTCTTGTGCTCTGGCTGGTCACCGTCGAGTAGATGGTGCGGTAGATCCTTCGGGCTTCTATCAGAACCTGGTCATGCAAAACCAGTGGGGTCAGACCCCAAATAGCAAGTACCACAAAGGAGGCCGAACTATGAACTTAAAACCAGCAATCATTAGCAAACAAAGCAGGCAATAAGTAAAGGATCGAGATTTGTGCAGTACCAATGCACTCGTCCCGAACATAGGAAGACAGTAAGTAAATCATCATTGAGCATAAAGTAAACTGGAGAACATGTTAAATAAATAGAACTGGAAGGTGATATACGATGAGATAACCATGGGACTATTCAGATAACCAGGTTACAACCCGTAAACCAAACAAGGACCGGGGTTGTAACCCTTCGTCTGAACGGAACTTGGTTTCCTCCACCATTTATCGGCAAGATAAAATAAGAAATCAGGATATGTAACAATCATACAGGATCAAGACAAGACTAGACAGACTTAACTCCATCCAACATTCACGGCCAATCATTGCCTACGGCTTTCTACATTAACTAGCTAGGGTTATCACAAGCCTAGTTACTAACAAGATGCAGCGAGAATTCCAAGTCCGGTTACCTGTTTGTTACTACCTGAGTGATCCCAGCAAAGAAAAGAAAAAGATAGCATGATATAGCAGACACACTGTAGTAAGATACATGTGTCCTAAGGTACCACACTCGACGGCGGGCTGGAAGTGCGCTCATCTCGACGGATAGCAACAAATCCCATGTATATATATATATAAGGCCGGGACCAAAGGGGCAACAGGTAATGGAAATTCTCCATGAACTATTTGATCAATCTAGTCATTAATCCTAGCCATATTCAGTATGAATCCTGACCATGGGAAACCAGGGAATCATGTCCTAGACATGATGCAAGACATGACGGGTTCATTTGTACAAGCACAATCGCCCACGGTGTCCAGGTCATTTATACAGGTCAGGTCAGGTTAGCCGTCGTAACAGCATTTCAAGGAGTATCATGTCAGGTTTATCATGCCAAGAGTGCGCCACGACGGGCCACTATCATGTCATTATCATGTCAAGTTTACTGGTCAAGAGTGCGCCACGACGGGCCACTATCAGGTCATGTCAGATCATTAATCAGGAGTGCACCACTACGGGTCACTGCCATGTTTAGGGTACATGTGCCGGACAATATAGTGCAAGCATTCAATCAGGAGACTCAAGTTATGCTGAGGTTACAAGACACAAGTCATCAGTAAAGATCAAATAACAATAAAGAAATAATAATAATAACAATAATTAAATAGCTGGACAAGGCACAGGAAGGAGCCCTGCGGCTCAGGGGATGAATTCATGCGGCTCAGGACAGGTCAGGGTTATGCGGCTGAAAGTAAAACTCATGCGGCTCGAGATTGCTGGATTCATGCGGTCAGGAGGATAGGCGCTATGCGGTTACAAGGGATACAACGCATGCGACTCACGAGGAAAAGGTTCTCATGCGGCTGGAACGGACTTGGGTTCATGCGGCTCGTAGAGCCAGGGCTATGCGGCAGAATCGAGTCGAGTCCCATGCGGCCAGGGAATAAGGGATCTTATGTGGCTGCACTCAGTGAGTCTTATGCGGCTGAGAAGAAGTTTCATGCGGCTGGGAAGAAGTAAAGTCTTATGCGGCTGGTCGTAAGTCCTATGCCATGCGGCTCGATCTAATCAGGGTCATGCGGCCCGGGAATCAAAAGTCCATGCGGCTGGATGGATCAAATCTTTATGCGGCTGGGAGTAAGTTCCTGCAGCATAGGCCATGCGGCCAAGTCATGCAGTAAGCTTATGCGGCTAGGAAGGATAACTGGCCGCATAAGAGCTATGCGGCTCAGTTCATGCGGCTGTGAACTGTTCTTCTTCTCCATTCTTCCGAGAAGAAGAACCACTCAAGCCATGGCTCCCAAGCTCCATGAATCTTTCATCCAGAGTCCAAATCCGAACTTCCTTGGGTCAAAACGGGGCATAATGAAATGCTCTACAACATGGAACCATCAAAACCCGGAAATAACAAGATTAAATAGATCAAAACCCATGAAAACCGAATTTACTCTAAAGTTAGATCTACAAAATCTAGCCATCAAAATAGAAAACTCCAAGTTCTAAACATGCTTAGAATAAAAAAAGAGAATGGAACAAACGAAATGAATTCGTCCAACATTTGGCAAGGTGTACTTGCCTCTCTCTAATGGCTAGGGTTTGGTGTAAAAAGAAAATGAATGATGGTGAATGAGGAGGGAGAGAGAAAAATGGCTTATATAACAAGCCCAAGCAATCTCCACCATTCATTCCTTTCCACTCAATCTAAACCATACACCATCTCATGAGAAACCAAACCAAACCAAGTCAAAGTGGAACCGAACCAAATAAAACCAAATCCAAGTTAAACCAAGCCATGAAATCCTTACTTAGGAAAATTTTAAATGTCACGCAAATCGAGAAATACGAAATACGGCTCAAATAAATACGTATCCGTATAAAATACCGATAGTGAGACGGGTCTCACAAGGGTCAACATATCAATTTCAGTGATGGTAAAAATTACTGGAATCGATGGATCTCAAAATACAAACAAAAGTGAAAGATTATAATAATAGGGTAAAAACCTACAAAAATTGTGGGATAGTGAAACAACCCTCACCAACGTGTCAGAATGGTCAAATTAGCTAGGATAGCCTATCCATGAGTCCAATTTGGACACAGGGGCAAAAAGATAATTTTAGGCCAAAATGGTGTCCGTATCTGACCCATTTTGTACAAAAAATGTGCCAGAATAAAAGTGCACGAAACCTAACAAATTATATGTCCACGAATCCAGAATGACGATACGAACTCAAAGGTATATACAAAATTGGATTCCGATGACCCGATCTCAGATTGGTCCGTTGATCCGGATATTGGAATCGATTTCACGGAAAAATGTGTCGGAGCCAATGTCCTCAAAACTCAGCAAATTATATATCAACGAGTGTAGAATGATGATACGAACCCAACGTATATCCAGAATTGGATTTCGATGAGCCGAAATACATGTCGGAACCAATGTCCACTAAAATCTAGCAAATTATATATCAACAAGTCCATAATGACGATATGAACTCAACGTTATATCCGAATTGGATTCCGATGAGCTGGCGTCAAAAAGTCACGTTGACCCGGACTGTGGGGCCCGCTTTGTACTGAAATACGTGCCAGGACCCACGTCCTCCAAATCTAATAAACTTTATGAAAACGTGCCAGAACGACGCCTTGTGTCTACTGGTGGTGTCAAAATTGAATCCGGAGTCCCGGGTTCAAAAATGGAATTTTACAAGTGCAAAATGAATTCGGACGACCAACTTTGGCATCGAATTCGACCAACCAAATGTGCTCACAATGAAACAAAATTTAAGGGACATGAAGAGGGTTATACCATCTACACATAGGATCCAATGGCACGCCAGACGAGCTGCGATGGAGGAGATACGAACCGAAGAAGTTAGCTCCACAAAACTGTCCAAAAATAACACAATTTAAAGCGTCAACTTGGTGCCGGTTTTGATGTATCAAACGATGAAACTAACGGACGAAAATTGAGGGGAGTGAAGATAGATATATCAAAAATGAGACGGCAAAGAAATTACCGATTCAATGGTCGGACTTTCTAAAAAATGTGCACGAAGTCGGCGCCATTTCTGGATCTCGTTCGCGCGCGCGCGTCGACGGATTTCGTACAAAATGCACGAATCGCCTAAACGACGCATCTCGGAGGATGGCCGCCACGGAAAGGTGCCTGGGGTGCTCCAGTAAGGGGGGCTCACCGGCGGCGGCACGCGGCTGCCTGTGCGGCACGTGCGACTGCTGCTGCTGCTACCATTGCGTCGCTGCTGTTGCGGCCTGGCACGGCGGTGGCAGCGCAGCCAGGGGGTACGGTGGCGGCAGCGGTGGTGCAGCACGGGCACGGCGGGGCTGCCCGGCGACGGGGGTGGCGATTTGTGGTGATGAAGATGGTGGTGGAGATGAATGGTGATGGTGGTGGTGATGAAATGTTATGGTGGTGATGAATGGTGATGGTGTGTAGGAGAAGGAGAAAGGAGGCTGAAGTGGTTCGGGTGGTGGTGGTGAGCATGGTGGTGGTGTTGGTGATGATGATGTGGTGATGGTGGGGATGATGATGATAATGAAGAAGGAGAAGAAGAAGAAATGTGAAGAAGAAAATGATGGTGATGGTGTATGAAGAAGAAGAAAGAGGGGGAAAGTTGCTGTTGTAGGAGAGAGGAGAGAGAGAGAGGTCGGTGTGTGTGCTGGAGATGGGGAGGGTTGTGGTGTGAATGAGAGGGAGATTAGTATAGGTGTGTGTGTATATATATAATATATAAAGAGAGTGAGAGATATTTAGAGAGATAGAGAGAGATATTGGTCGGTTAGAGAGAGGGGGGTGTGTGCTGACATAGGGAGAGGGGATGTTTGTGTGTGCAAAAAGAGAGAAAGTTATATATATATTATATATATATATATATACTATATAAAAGAGAGAGAAATAGAGATATTTATACATAAAGAGAGATATTTTGAGTAGAGAAAAAAACGAAAAATATCAGTGGAGTGTATAGGCAGTCTTGATAGGGCATACACCAAATTGGATTGGGAGTTGGGCCAAGTTTGGACAAGCTTGGGGCCAAGATTTAATTAAAATAATAAATTTAAACGAATTAAAATCATGGATGAAATGGGAGCACAAGGGAACAAGTTCGAGTGGGACATGATATATCAAATTGAAGATAATATCGTCTACTACAAACTTCAAGAAGAAAGTTTCTAGAGACTGCATCCCTGATGCTCTAGAAATCCAAGTCACGGTAAAGAGCATTTAATGATCAAAATTAATTAAATAAAATGAATTATCGAGAATAAATCATTTAGAAAATTCAAAAATAAATCCCAGAAATTTAGGGGCTTACACCTATCACGACCCGCACACGGATATACGGTACGAATACGTGGGCCACGCCCAGCCTACGCCGCAGTATCGATGGTAGAGCGCTGTCAAGTACCCGATACTAACTACAACATCTAAAGATTCATAACTATAAAGGTACTCGTATCACATCACAAAACTAATGAAGATAAGACAAGAATAAACATTATCACTAGAATGACTAGAATCAACAAGGATCATATGAGACAAGAATGAAACAGAGGGAAACCATAACAAAACTAAATAACTACCAGACCTAGAGCTCCTGAGAGACAACTCACGGTGAAGAGTACCGAGAACCACCCCAGCTAGCAACATCATGTAGTCCAATACTGAGGGCACAACTACTCCTAAAATATTGTCAACATTTCCAGTCAGGATGGAACGAGCACAAAACTCAAATAAAGTTCTAGTTAGAGATATTGAAAATGTAGCAGTAAATAGAGAGAATATACAAGGAATGACGAAATGTACATGTGAGTATCATGGCAAGGTAAGCTGTAAATCTAGAGCTAGAACAAGGCAAGTAAAACTGATCATGGTATGTACAAGAATCAAGTATCATCTATAAACCATGATCGTGGGGTGTATGATCAACACTCACAATCAGTAGATGCACAAGGGGTGCACAATAGGCTTTGACCACATATCTACACTAATACTCCCCGTCCGCCGACTAGTATAGTGGATCCAACCATGACACATCATGATGCGCAATTCTCTGAGAGGGTAGCTAGCCTTCGTAGGAATCGTGTCTATACAATGCATAAGGAACAAGAAAGACTTGCACAATATATACCAAAGAATACAAGGAATAACATCTCATGACGGGATCCAGAGAAATACCAATCCGTGTGAACAATGTGTCAAGAGAACAAGGATATCTATACTAAATACAAGAAACATAGACGATATCATAAAACAGAAATATTATCAGAGAATGTAGTTGCCTGAGATCTGGTGGAAATATGTCAACTGTGTAATCTGGCTCAGAGTGAAATCACAGAACTAAGTTGAGATATATATAAGCTAATTAGGGTTCAACAGTGTTAGGCATGATTATATAGGTCAATCTCAGTCTACTAAGTCAAACTAGGTCATAGGAGGTTAAACCAAGTCAAACTAGGTCAAACTGGTTCAATATTGACTTACAGTTGACTTTTAGTCAACTGGTCAACTCTAGTCAACTCTGGTCAACTCTAGGTCAAACTTGACTAACGTTGACTAACAGTTGACTTTGGGTCAACTGGTTAACTTCGGTCAAGTTCTAGTCAATTTTAGGCTACGGTTGATTTCTAGTTGACTTTTGGTTAAAATAGTCAACTGTGGTCAACCAAGGTCAAAACTAATCTAACCTAGGTCAAATGTTGACTCTACTTCGATGTTCAGTCAAAGTAGTCAACCATGGTCAAACAGAATCAAAGCTAGTCTCTATAAACATCTACA
>JANAVB010005525.1:0-68694 GCA_029216955.1 Iris pallida
GTTGGAGAAAAATCACTTTTCTGAAATATTAAAAACTGTTTTGAAACACCAACTTGTCGGCCACTTTTCTTTCTATACAATAGGATTTTGTAGAAACTAATTAAAGGCAAAGAATAACAACATTACCAAGATTGTAACCATCTTCTGGATTCACTTTCTGGATGCTTATGTAGAAAGTTACACGTTGTTAAAGTTTCCCAAAAATATTATAAATTCTGTTTTCAAAAAGTGGAAAAAAACACCGATACGGCGTGCGCCCCGACAAACCGGGCGACGTGGTCGCGCACTATATGCATCGAAAGGTGTATGGATGTTGTCGACATATGGGAACTGACGGAACCCGATTTTGTTGCATGTGCGCGACGAAATCAGTGCGTATCCGTCGGAATATCCCGTATCGACCCTTTGCAAATTAAGTCACAACTTTGTGCACATCATCATATCGCGATAAAACTTGCGCCATTGGACTCGAAATATTTTTCTGGTCCTGTGAGCCAAGTTTGGTCCGATTCTGAGACCGTTGATCGGAACGCTATTTTGGGGGCCCACGATCCCACTCAACGGACGATTTTGTGCACAGTCCACCGGAATCCAAAATTGGACATACCGTTAGGTTGTCTCCTCAAAACAAATCCGTAGACATAAAGTTTGACGACTTTAGAGACCGTAGATTTTGGCACGCATTTCGGTGCAAAGCGGGTCCAACGACGGACATCATTTTGACCCAAAATTACGATTTTGCCCCTGTTCCAGAATTTAACTTTTGGACAGGCGTTTCTAGGCATATCTTTATTTCAAACTCGTTCGTGATGTTTGTTTCAGCATCCGGAGGTTCTTGTGGATTTTGACTTTCGTGTTGACAATTCTGATTGTTGGATTTTGCTGCTTCTCGCACCACCCTCAGGCAAGATACTTGCCATTATACTGTTTATATTCTGTTGCATTTTATTACATATCACTGTTCATTTATTTTCAGTTCTTACCGTTCCTGATTACTGTTTGCTCAGTGATATTAGATATACTTTATTATCTTTGATTGCATGTGGACTTAGAGTTTAAGAGACTACGTCTGTAGTGTATCGCATATACCTTGACACAGTTGTACCACGAGGATGTGTGAGATGAGTAGCATGTAGAGGTTATTGTGTGTGGGCTGATCCCCATGCGCATACGATAGGGCTAATTGCTAATAGAGGCATGTTAGGAGACTTAGCAGTTAGTAGAGGTTTATGAGACATGGATGTGACTGTTAGGCATTGGGGGGAAGAACAGTTCCTTGACGTATGGGCCAAGTATGCACTTCCCTATTGCGGTTATCTCCGCGGGAGATACGGTCCTGGATCCTGATACTGATTTACTGCTGGCCTCTGACATTCGATGAATGTTATGCTTTGAGGTCCCTGGTATCCTTAGGGCCATACTGAGATTACTGCTACTGAGCCAGAGTGCCCATGCGTTGGAGGTTGTTCTTAACTGCATAAACACTGTAGTACGGTTAGATTACCTTATTGTCGTCTTGTCACTTATTTCGGGTTGTGACATATTATATTCAGTTTATTATGTCATGTTTTTTATGTATCTTGTTACGTCCCTCTGAGGACCTGGTTATCTCCAGGTGTGTGCTTCGTGATTTGCAGGTGTCTAGCCAAGGCCGTGATTTCCATTCTTTCGAAGACGATTGCGCTTGGTTCGTCCCATTATTTTATCGATCACTTCTTGTACATTTTATTTGAGATAGTTGGTAGTGGACTTGTCTCCGCCCAACGATTGTATACATGACAAATTCAAAGTTGCTTTTATATCATTTATTTATCTAGTGGATAAGATTTAGTTATTATAGTTTCCTGCATTTTACAGCTTATGTATACATACGAGTTTCCATATATTGGAGTATACTTCGTATGTATGCAGCTGGCATGGATACGTACTAGTCCTAAGTATTTTGGGACTGGGGCGTTACATGTTTTTATGGTGGCCCAGCAGGTCGAGTTTGTCACTCGGTTACATAATTGTACCGATGTGAGCCTGCAACTAGGATTAGAATTATAGGAATCTCATCCATACAGCTTGACCTCTTCCCTTGGCTTCAAATTCCGAACTCTCGTTCGACTTCCTTGAATTGCATCTTGCTGATTCCTTTCTACCGTGATTCTTATTTTCGTGCTTAGTGTCAACTAGAAAGATGACTACACTAGTATATGCTCATAGGTCAAACACATGGCTAGAATGGTTATATTGGCAATTGGAATACATTCAAGACTCTAATTGAGTTAAAAATATTTTTTGTGTGATTTATGATAGTAATTGGTAAAGTAGGATATTACCACGGAAAGTTTTACCTTGAGATTTCTAAATAGTAAAAATCAGAGGATTTATAGGATTTCATACTTGGTTTAAGAAATGATGTCTTTTGAGATTTAATATTTATGATTATTGGGTTATAGTTATAATTCTTTGCACAAGTATAAATTGATTTGCTTTCGAGTAGTGATATTTATGAGTTTGGGTAATAGATATACATATTTGAACAAATATAAATTTTGATTTTCGAGTTTTAATGTTCATGATTTATTGTATTATAGTTATGCACCTTTGAACAGTTATAATTTGGTTTGAAAATGATCTTAGCTTTTAAAATGGTCGTAGGAATTATTTAAATTTGAGTTGTACAAATTGCAATTTTCGTGTTTAGTAAATTTTGAATTTTAAAGTGGAAGTAATGATGGTAAATTTTGGTTTACAATAATTGAAAACGATTTTTGAGGAAAAAAAATTTATTTTAAATTGTGTCCTATGATTGGGATTTACAAATCTATTTAGAATTTTGGTAAAAAAGAAATTTGACTGATAAGATTATTTGAAAATTATTTTAATGCGGGATTGCAATATTAAAATTTGGGAGAATTTCGAAGGATGTGATGGAAAGTTATTTGGTGGTTAAAGGAAGTTACATTTAAAAGTTGTGATTTTGTTGGAATAACTTAGCATGAATAGAAGTTAAAATTTATGAGAGCATTGAGCTTAATTTTTGAGATTGCTTTAATATGCTAAGAGTTTTATTATAAGTTACTTAAAATTTTAGAGTGTTAAATTTTTGATTGATTGTAAAATTTTATGGATTCGTAAATATGAACTCTGAGTTAAATAGTTGAATTTAAACGTTAATTTTGGAAAAGGTTAGTAGTAACGTGATAAAATTTTGCTTTAAGATTTATGAGAGTGGTTAAATTTTTATGATGAATTTGAACGGCTTGGAGTGAATAAAAATTTTGGTGGTTTATTTTTGAAGTTTAATTTAAAACTTTTTGAGGAAACTTGAGTTAAATTTAATGGTAGGCCCCAAGAACCCTACCGAGTATTCCACACTAATTGCCATGTCCTCATGACCATGATAGTAGTATATACAAAAGTGTTGTTAGTCATCTATCCAGCTAGGTGACTGTATTCCCTCGACTTACGCGACCTTTCTTCAATTCTAGATCTTTTAATTGCGACCTTCTAACCCATTTGCAATTTGAATAATAATTTAATGGTTCCTTAACTGTATTCATCTATAAGACTATCTTTTCTCCGAAATGTGTTCCTAAATTTTTTTTATGGATTCTTTAATTAATTATTTCATGCTTTAACTTGATCTTCTTTATTTGTGCATTAATATCATCTCGTGAACTCCACTTTCTATTTTTGATCTTCTGGCGTTCCCTACCGTGACTTGTGTATTTGGAGCACAACACTAGACTTTCTCCTCCCAATAAAATTTATATGTAAGACCTAGACGAGCCCACCTTCCTGAAGACATATCATGTCCACCAAAACCCATCTTCTTGTACTCTATTTCTTGATATGACTTATGGTCAAAATGGCCAAACTAAAATTTTTACCATGATACCGATATATTTCGACCACGGATAGGGATTCAACCTCGACTCAATTCTTTCGACCCAATATGTGATTGTTCTACTTAAATTCATGCTTAGCGTTGTACTTTATCTTGGTTGCTTGACCCATGGTCCCATCACACTACTAGTTTAACTCTTGTAAGTTGGGTAGAATACCACACCACCTAACAAACTTTTCCTTGTGGACCACTAGTAAGATCTCTTAGACTATAAATTCAGAGAATCCTACCTTACTAGTTACCAAACCGTAAGTGAGGAAAACTAGGACAACTGTATAGGCCCACATTTGGACGAGTCTTGATTTAAAAGATCATGGACTATTTAATTTCCTCATCATTACCTCCATTATATATTTGACAATCTCATGTGCTAAATTAGCTTTAGTTTTTGCAAGCTTTTCTTTTCGAGCTTGATCATGACATATTTTATTGGGTGCACCCACTAACATATTGTTCTAATCAGAACGGTGCATGATGGTCTAATCACCTATTGCATTGGTTCGCTTATCACATATTATTCTACGTGGATGGAGATTAGTAAACTTGCCTTAGAGTTCATCCGCGACAACCTGGCAATTCTCTTTTGAAATTATTTTCGAAGCCTATGAACCCCGTAATTCGTACTCAATATATAACACCGTCTTTGAAACCTTTGTTGTTTTGTCTTTTACTTATTTTGGAAAGACAAGGCACTGTACTTGCTAAGATAGATCAAGGTATCTCTTGGTTGCACAATCGGGTTATTATAACAAGTGAGATAGCTACCGACCGACTCATGTGGCTGTATCCTCGCCTGTAACTACTCCTCGTCCTTACCTGGAATTGTTATCGGTCCTCCCAATTATTCTTGAGCACTCGAGAATGATTCAATCATCACTTAAATCAAACTCTCAATCGAGGCGATTAGTCTCAGTTTCTCTCTAGGAACCATATCTCCCAAATGTCTAAATTATTCTCTTTGATCTACTCATTCCTTATACTCTCCAAATTGGATTATCGAAATTTGCTACCTTCACTAGCAACCCTTATTCAATTCCATAACCAGATGTATTTTTGTATATATCGACTCCATTGTTTTCTATTGCATGGTGGTGTTGAATGCCGTTTTATCGACTCCACCCAATTTAATGGTATTTGGTATTGACGAACTCTTCCTATCCCTCAACCCTATATCCTATTATTCCTAAATTTCGAGGACGAAAATCTTGTAAGTTGGGTAGGATGTAAAACCCCTATTTTTTATTATTTTATTATTTTATTAGACTTAAAGTAATTTATGCAAATTATGATTTTTTTTGAAATGACCTTAGCCATGTTGAATTTTGGAACACGAGACTACCATAAATTTTGGCCCGGAAGATGTAGCAGTGTGCCTTGACAGTATACCAGCCCTGACGGGGAAAGCCTAGCCATGTGATGACCAAACTAGGAAAACCAGACAGAGTTGTGAATGGACTTATTTAAAGTATTTTAATTAAATATTATTTATTTTATATTGATTTTTAGATGACCCAGTTTGTCCAAACCAATCCAAATTGGGCCCGAACCAATTTTAGCTATGTAAGCAGGTAGGTGACCAAATGTGGCCATGTAGACATATTTTATGTACTTAGAAATGTCTCCTAAATTATTTATAACTTTATGTACAATTTTAATTAGTTAAATATTGGTACAATTATTGGTATTTATTTTTAAATAATATTTTACAGATTGTACATGCTGGACCGGATAAGGGTGTGTGGTACAGTTCACCCATTGGAGCAATTTTTATTAATTTATTTATTAAAGTCATTTTATTAATAATATCTATTTAATTTTAGTGATAAATTTATATATATTAATATATGTTCCTATATTAATTTAGTAGTTGATTTAATATTATTAAATTTATATATATATATATAATATATATATATATATATATATATATATATATATATAGATATATATATATATATATATATATATATATATATATATATAGATATGCTCAAATATATTAAATAATTAGATAGTTGACTTTTAAATGGTATTTGGATTTTAAATAAATTTTTGGTGTATTTATAGATATATATACATATATATTGGATATATAAAAGTAGATTAGATAAGATTTAAAAAAGATTTAGAAAAAAAAAGAAAAAAAAAGATAAGATTGGGTGGTCGGCCCCACCCGACCACCCCAATCTCAAATTTAAGCTGTTAGCAGCAAATTTGTGCCCCCCCCCCCCCCCCCCTTTGCATTAGTAGCAGCAACGTGGCATGATTGGCCGACCCTTTTCCCCTTTTACATATATAAGTTGTATACTTATATATGTTTAAAAAAAAAAACCTAATCTCCTCCTCCCTTCTCCACTTTCCTTCCTCCACCTTCGTCTGCCTCTCCCCGGCAAGCACGCTCAGTCTCGTACGTCGCGACACCAGTCCCGCGACGACGGCATCAACAAACAACAACAGAATCAACACCAAGGTACCTAACTTTACCGTGCGATTTCTCTGTCAATTCTACTCCGATTTTTGATCCGTAAATTCGTGTAGAAAGCACACATGACCCTCTTCGAGATCCCCCGGGTGGATTTCCACATGGCCATCCAACTTGCTCGAAAAATCGAGACGAAGTTGGAGAAAAACCACTTTTCTGAAATATTAAAAACGGTTTTGAAACACCAACTTGTTGGCCACTTTCTTTCTGTACAATAGGATTTTGTAGAAACTAATTGAAGGCAAAGAATAACAACATAACCAAGATTGTAACGCAACTTCTGGATTCACTTTTCATCTAGTATGTAGAAAGTTACACATTGTTAAAGTTTTCCAAAAAATTATAAATTCTATTTTCAAAAAGTGGAAAAACACCCGATACGGCGTGCGCCCCGACAAACCGGGTGACGTGGTCACGCACTATACGCATCGAAAGGAGCGTATGGATGTTGTCGACATGTGGGAACTGACGGAACCCGATTTTGTTGCATGTGCGCGACGAAATCAGTGCGTATCCGTCGGGATACCCCGTATCGACCCTTTGCAAATTAAGTCACAACTTTGTGCACATCATCATATCGCGATGAAACTTGCGCCATTGGACTCGAAATATTTTTCTGGTCCTGTGAGCCAAGTTTGGTCTGATTCTGAGACCGTTGATCGGAACGCTATTTTGGCGGGCCCACGATCCCACTCAACGGACGATTTGTGCACAGCCCACCGGAATCCAAATTTGGACATACCGTTGGGTTCGTCTCCTCAAAACAAATCCGTAGACATGAAATTTGATGACTTTAGAGACCGTAGATGTTGCCACACATTTCGGTGCAAAGCGGGTCCAACGGCGGACATCGTTTTGACCCAAAATTACGATTTTGCCCCTGTTCCAGAATTTAACTTTTGGACAGGCGTTTTCTAGGCATATCTTTTATTCCAAACTCGTTCGTGATGTTTGTTTCAGCATCCAGAGCTTCTTGTGGATTTTGACTTTCGTGTTGACAATTCTGATTGTTGGATTTTGCTGCTTCTCGCACCACCCTCAGGCAAGATACCTTGCCATTATACTGTTTATATTCAGTTGCATTTTATTACATATCACTGTTCATTTATTTTCAGTTTTTACCATTCCTGATTTACTGTTTGCTCAGTGATATTAGATATACTTTGTTATTATCCTTTGATTGTATGTGGACTTAGAGTTAAGAGACTACTGTCTGTAGTATATCGTATATACCTTGACACAGTTGTACCACGAGGATGTATGAGATGAGTAGCATGTAGAGGTTCTTGTGTGTGGGCTGATCCCCCATGCGCATACGATAGGGCTAATTGCTAATAGAGGCATGTTAGGAGACTTAGCAGTTAGTAGAGGTTTATGAGACATGGATATGACTCTATTAGGCATTGGGTGGGAAGAACAGTTCCTTGACGTATGGGCCAAGTATGCACTTCCCTATTGTCGATTATCTCCGCGAGAGATACGGTCCTGGATCCTAATACTGATTTACTGCTGGCCTCTGACATTCGATGAATGTTATGCTTTGAGGTCCCTGGTATCCTGATGGGCCATACCTGAGATTACTGCTACTGAGCCAGAGTGCCCATGCGTTGGAGGTTTGTTCTTAACTGCATAAACACTGTAGTACGGTTAGATTACCTTATTGTCGTCTTGTCACTTATTTTGGGTTGTGACATATTATATATTCAGTTTTATGGCATATTCTTTATGTATCTTGTTACGTCCCTCTGAGGACCTGGTTATCTCTCCAGTGTGTGTGCTTCTGTGATTTTGCAGGTGTCCTAGCCAAGGCCGTGATCTTCTCCATTCTTTCGAAGACGATTACGCTTGGTTCGTCCCATTATTTTATCGATCACTTCTTGTACATTTTATTTGAGATAGTTGGTAGTGGACTTTGTCTCCTCCCAACGATTGTATACATGACAAATTTAAAGTTGCTTTTATATCATTTATTATCTAGTGGATGAGATTTAGTTATTATGGTTCTACTGCATTTTACAGCTTATGTATACATACGAGTTTTTATATTGGAGTATACTTCGTATGTATGTAGCTGGCATGGATACGTACCTAGTCCTAAGTATTTTGGGACTGGGGCGTTACAATCTTCGCCTTCGTCGGCTTCGTCTTCCTCTTCGGATAATTCTACATCTTCTATATTATGTGTCGTGTAATGCGTAACTTCCGTGGAGTCCACATCGACAATATTGGTTACAAGAGGTAGCTCGTCCTCCTGGTAAGCTTTTTTGTCAACATCAAAAGTATCTCTAGCTTTAGTCTTGCATACTGCCCACCAGTCAGACTTCGTTGCTCCCCGTCTCGGATAAGCTGTGAAGTACACGAGCTGAGCCTGAGTTGCTAGGACACGGTTCGTAGCCTTGATATCTACGCTTGTAGCTTATATCCACAAGACCATGCTTGTCAATTTTCCAACCTTGATTTTCAATCGGATCGAACCATTCACACTTGAACAACACGATCTTTGCAGGTTCTCTGCCATTATTATATTACAACTCCACAATCTCTCACAAGATGCCAAAGAAATCATTTCCTGGATCGACTTTGTAGTTCGAAGACTTGATACACAAACAACTGTTTTTCATGGAATCAAGATCCAGGAAGCTGTCTCTGATCAGAGCATTTGTCGACTTGAATCGAAAGACATTGATATAGTAACTTGGCCATATTTTAACAAAAGTAATTGGTCCCTTGGCAAGAGTTCTAATTAATTCAATCTCGGGTGAAATTAGACGATCGACCTGAATATCAAAGAAGCGATAATAAGTTATTTATTGCGCAGTTGCATTAGAAGAGGCCAGTAATTACCGAGCTACTTACATATTCGCTCAACCAAGAAGGAAAATGACGTCTCATTCTTGTTCTAATGCTTCGTCTGTTAGGTAGAGTCTAACCAGCCTCAACTCATCATTATATGTGCTGGAAAACAACGAAGCAGCCACCGATTAGTACAATAATATTAGCTTATACTATTACATTGAGATGACGTAAACTCATCATCCTGAGTTACTTACCCCTCTAGCTTATCCACTTCATCCTCGTCGCAATTGAGTAATACATACAACTGAGCAGCCCTTAGCTCTTCGTCATTCAAATATCTCTTCTTCATTTTTCCCGAAGGCTTCCCGGACGCATTGAATACTTTCAGTATTCAATCATTAAATTCTTGATATCCGTCGTCGTTTCTTGGAGCCCTCGTTCTATTCGTAGCAACATGAGGTTTGAAATAGGAGGAGCAAAAATTTGTAATCTTCTCGAGAATATAGGCTTCACAAATAAATCCTTGACCCGAGCCTTATTTTTCACCTTTCTTTTTAGGGGATTCAAATGTCGCTCGAACGGGTACATCCATCGATATTCGAAGGGTCCACCAACACGTGCCTCGTAGGAAAGATGAATCGGCAAATGCTCCATAGAGTCGAAGAATCCATGAGGGAACACCCTCTTAGCTTGTACAGTGTTACCTCAATGTCCTTCTCTTGCTTTTCTAGACGATCAACGAGCAATTTCTTAGAACAAAGGTCCCTGAAGAATATGCTAAGCTCCGTCAATGGATCCCAAACTTCCTGCGGTAAGAATTCTCGAAATACAAACGAAATTAATCGCTCCATGAATACGTGACAATCATGGCTCTTCATACCTGTCAGTTTATTCTCCTTGAGGTCGACGCATCTTCTCAAGTTCGAAACATACCCATCTGAAAATTTCAGACCTTGAATCCACCTACAAAGCCTCACTTTATCCTCCTTCTCCAGTAAAAAATTGCCTTAGGCTGCTTCAACTTCCCATTCCCGTCCTCTATCAAATGCAATGCAGGACGTCTACATATTTCTTCCAAGTCTAATCTAGCCTTTGGATTGTCTTTCGTCTTCCCTTTTACGTCCATTACAGTATTAATTATGTTGTTAAACACATTCTTCTCGATATGTATGATATCAAGGTTATGTCTAATCAGATTGGTGCTCCAATATGGAAGATCCCAGAATATACTCCTCTTCGTCCAGTTATGAGTGCGACCAAATTCGTCACACTTGTAGCTCGTAGCAGGCTGCTCAATAGCTCTTGGTAAATCTTTTACCTCTTTCCATATCATGTATCCGGGCCACCTTGGCGGGGGATTAGCCTTCTCCACAACGCCAGCACGAAAAGCATTCATGTTCCTCCAGTACGGATGATCCTTCGGCAGGAATTGTCGATGACAATCGAAGAAGCAAGGTTTACCTCCGTGTTTCAAACGGAAAGCCTTAGTGCTGTCCATACAATACGGACATGAAAGACGACCATGCGTGCTCCATCCAGATAACATTCCATAGGCCGGAAAGTCGTTGATGGTCCACATAAGTGCTGCCCATATCTGGAAATTTTGTTTTCTAGATACATCGTACGTGTTGGAACCTACTTCCCACAGCTGATTCAACTCATCAATCAACGGCTGTAAATACACATCGATGTTCCTTTTCGGATTGTTCAGACCTGAGATAATAACGGTGAGGAACATATACGGAGTCTTTATGCACATCCAAGGCGGTAGATTGTACGGGGTGACGATCACAGGCCAACACGAATACTGGGATCCCGAAAGTCCGAATGGGGTAAAATCGTCGGAGCAGAGACCCAATCTGACATTACGCGGATCAGAAGCAAAATCTGGATACTCTCGATCAAAGTGCTTCCATGCTTCTCCATCAGATGGGTGATCCAACACCTTGGGTATGTTTTCGCTTATGCCAACTCATGTTTTCTGCAGTTTCCTTCACCATAAACAACCGCTACAACCGCGGCGTCAACGGCAAGTAGTGCATCGAAGAGGTAGGCTTCCTGGCACCGACAGACTTTCCTCTACCACATGCCTTGTAGCAATCGACACCACAAAATCCGCAGGCGTCTTCATCCTTGTCGTCTTTGTAGTACAACATGCACCCGTTGCGACAGGCATCAATTTTTTTGTATCCCATCCAGAGCGATCTAACATCCTCTTAGACCGGTAGAAGTCTTTAGGCAACTTCGCACCCTCAGACAATATTTCTATAAGTAACTCCATAAGACGGTTGTAGCAATCTTGCGACATGTTAAAATCGGACTTGATGCTCAACAATCTTGTAACGACCTCCAACGGTGAATGATCCTCACAACCAGGATATAATGGAGTCCTTGCATTCTCCAGCAACTCCATGAACTGTGCAGCATCGGGGTTCGGTGCCTCCTCAGGTGCATCATGATCATCTGGATCGAAACTAGGCCCGGCCGCGTCGAAAACCATGTTCACCAACCCATCGTCGTAAGGAGCGTTATTGTGGACGTCCACATAAGGCTCGTACTCCGATGCTAAAGACACAAGTTCTCCGTGCTCGCTCTACTGATAGTAATTCGGCGTGAAACCCTTCGAGTATAAATGATACGTGACATCCACTTCTGGATGATATTTCAAATTGTGACATCTCACACACGGACACTTAATTTTGGTACCGTCCATGTACTGAGGGAACGCCTTGGCAAACTGCAGGAATTGGTGTACACCCTCTATGAATTCATCCCGTACACCGCATATGTCATCAAGATGACGGTTGTACATCCAAATACGATTCCGCAGATAGTAATTCAGCTCCATAATTCTGTAAGATAGATACATCAAGGTAGTGAATGATATGCAAGTGTCAAAGCTTTGAAATAGTAGCTCAACCGAGGGATAGAGTTAATTGGAGGAAGTTACTGGGGAAAGTATTTGCCCTACCAAATGTCTGTAACTAGGGTATTTGTGAATATTATGTATCAATATGAGAATAAAGTTTGGGTAGGTATTTGCCCTACCAATATCCTATTCACATAGGTAAAACCATTACTATGGCATTTACATAATTACATATACACTAGCCTATCCTTAACTCTAGTAAAAACCAATACCCAAACTCAATACCCATACACTACAACATAGGTATCTCCCATACCCATGTGTCAACCCATTACCTAAACCTATAGGCTTCCTAAACCTATATATTACCTAGTCACTCTAGGTAAAGCCATTATCTATACTCATAGGTAAAACAATTCCTATCTTGAAGTTACCTATATATTGTCCTAGTCCTCATCTATACACATTATCCTAAGGCCTCGTTTGGTTCACCGATTTAAGGAACTAGGAAAGGAAAGTTGTTCATTTCCTTTGTTTGGTAACCACAACTTGAGAATCAATTTCCTCACAAGGGGGAAAATTGGAGGGAATATGGTTCCACTCATGACTCGAATATCAGAGCTAATCGTCGAGCTTGACATAAGTGATAATGTGCAAATTAGAGGGAAAATTGGCAGGGTTACCACCTTGTCAACTGGGTAGTTTGTAGAAGGAAAAACTTCTTAATGTGCAAATCGTTCCTAATTATAACTGATAATGTTAAATGTTATACATAAATGTACATGTTCTGTATTCCACCTACCTGTTCATGTGTACCCATGGACTGAACTCTAATGAGATGGACTGCAACATGGTTATGTGGGCTGAACACATACCTAGGGTGGACTGAAACTGATATGCAGTGTGTTATACAACAAGATGGACAGGTAATGCAATAGGCACATGTGGGCTGAACACATACCTAGGGTGGACTGAAACATGATATGCTCTATGGTATGCAGGACAGATTCATGTAAGTGGACTGAAACCTGATATGCAGTGTGTTATTTTAGAGCTTGAGCTTGGCTTGAGATTGTTTATATTAAGCTTGAGCTTGGCTTGGTTTGAGCTCGAGCTTGGCTTGATAAGCAAGCTTGATTCAAGCTTGATAAACAAGCTCGACAAGCTCATTTCAAGCTCATTAAGCTGGATTTCAAGCTTGTTCACCTTTATTTCAAGCTTAATGAGCTCGATTTCAACCTAGTTACGCTTGAATTCAAGTACCTGTAATTTAACAATTTATTTATAAAAATTTAATTACAAAAGTTCCTTCATATCAATTATTAAGGACATATAAAATATAAAGCACACAACCATATCATTATACAAACATACATAAAATTAGAATTCAACAAACAAACAAGCTTCTAAACAAGCTCCTAAACGAGCTTGGCTCATTTGCAGCCCTAGACATGAGCTCGGCTTGTTTACTAAACGAACCGAGCTCAAACGAGCTTTTATCGAGCCGAGCTTCGAGCAGCTCGCAAACGGCTTGGCTTATTTGCAGCCCTAGACATGAGCTCTGGTATTCGAAGGGTCGTGTCTGTGTCGCATCATAGGAGTGGTCAGGGTCGTGTCTGTGTCGCATCAGAAAGGGTCGTGTCTGTATCGCATCAGAAAAAGGGAGATAGGGTTAGGGTTTACCGACACAGCTTGGGGTTGGGTCGGGGTCGCGGGGCTGGAGCAGCGGCGGAGGAGACTGGGTGGTCGTCGGAGGGATGGGGTCGTCGGGCAGGGGGTCGCCGCGAGCGGGAGATTAGAAAATTTTGGGTGAAAAAATGAAAAATCGATCGGGCCAGAACCCTATATGAAATGTTTTAGCGACGTCACTTAAAGACGTCGCTAACCGTCGCTATTTATTAAAACCTGGCGACGTCTTAAAAGTGGCGTCGCTAAACGTCGCTGAATAAAAAAAATCAGCGACGTTTTGCGACTAGAATACGACATCAGTTGTCCAAAACATTAATGGTGTCGCTAACTGTCGCTCAAACGTCACTGACAGTGACGTTCAGCGACGTAAATATAAACGTCGCTAAAAGCACAAAACTTAGCGACGTATTTAGGAGTCGCTAATTTCGTCGCCATTATGACTTATTTTGGTAGTGTTTCATTTCTCATTCAACATGTTACATTGTAACAACATCTCAAATCGTATTTCATAATTTGTTGCACTTGCAGCAACTAACATTTTACGGCTCGTTGCATTCAATGCAACGAAACATTTTATGACTTTCTCCGCAACATCATATAAATTCGAAGTACCTGCGGCAACGTTATCCGACTTTGTATTAGATTGTATGGAACATCCAGTGTGGCATCGAGTAGAGTCAAGAGTGATTTCGATTGGTGGTGGGCAACTCTTTAGAATTGAAACAAAGCAAACATCCTGAGAAAATTGAGCCTAGAGATCTGATACCAATTTGCCACGCCCCGACCCGGAATCACCCAAATTATCATCCTCACAGGGGGCGTAATACTGCACGAGCCTGGAGTTGCACTCGTGCAAGGCAAGATGACAAGTTCTCAAATGGTTATCTTTGAATTGATATTAGCAATGAAAGGAAAACAAAGTATATGAAACATTCTTTATTGATATTCGAACTGTGATTACAAAGGCTTTCAATAGCCCAACTAAATTTGTCAGGTTGGCTACAACACTCAAGTTCTCTCTTGCCCACAAAGGATTTCACCGTTCTATACATCATGCCTTCTATATCTCGGTCGCATAAATCTTGTTGCAAGTCCGAGCGTCAATGCGATCGTACGCTTCAAACGCTACGGCGTTCCATGCCTCTGCGCGATGAAGCGAAGCTTCGCCGTGAGCAATCTATTCCCTGTACCCTGCAAAAACTGGTGGGGGATCAGTACGTTCGTCCTCACATGTACTGACGAAAAGGCCAACTTTCCAAACCGACATTTAGTATTTATGTTCAATCATGTAACTTAGCTTATAATCTTGCTGTATTCTCCTTAGGGTCAATTTCATGGCATATTCGAAAACATAAAGCATGTTATTCGAATTGAATAGGCAAGCAGGCAAGCATGTTATTCGAATTGAACAGGCAAGCAGGCAAGCAATCTCGTGTTTGTTTCGTGGCGCGACTTCTTACCAGCATAGACGCACTCGCCCTTGCACCGACGCAAGGTGAATACGCCCCATTCCTTCCCTGTCATGTTATAAGTGCTCTCTAGGCAGGATCTACGTACGGGACACATACATGCCTGCATTTTCAACCCATCATTCCTTAACTATATGAAATGGTCATTGGCGTATCCGCGCCAAAATAGACTAAAGTACTTTTTTTCTCTCTTTCTTTTCTTTTTTTCTTTTCTTTCTTTTTTTTCTTTCTCGAATTGGATAGCCCGGCGCTTCACGGGTTGGATTACTATCCCAAAAACAATCGAAGACATACTGTATGCACATATCTTTTGCGGCATTTCACATCTGCAATCGGTTGCTAGTCGTCTTACAGATGTGTGCCCATCAAAGATCAACATCCCTTCTAGGCCAAACGATTTCGGTGCCCCAGCACTTAACCGTTCGAGGGAACACCCATGCACGGGCTATTATCTCTTTCATTTGTCAAGCCCATTCGACCATGCAACGCGTATCTTATTCAAACAACCAAACATAGTCTTGAGTCCACGACTCAGACATTAACATCTCGTATTTCTTCCATTAACTTTCTATGTTCTTACATTTCATACTTCGTTTCAATGTTCAATGGCATCATGCCTCAACTCAATATTCGTCAACCGAATGACCCGAAGGTCCCGAACACCTTTCGAGGCATCATGTCATATCTGACAGTTCCATTACATTTATGCCACAACTGTATTCTTTCACAACGAAGCCATCTTTTATGATCTTGTGCACGTAGGCACGTTTTGACACATTTATCATCTTCTCTCGCGTCGTGCACTCGCTGCACGTATCGAAGCCGTATTTCCATGTTCTAAGACTTAGTGTTCAATGTTCGTGGCTTGCATGCTAGGGCGCTCGCCTATTGTCTTTCAATTTGCTAGCCTTTCTAACTCGTGCGCGAGGGCACGGAATGGCTCGTGCACGAAGGCACTTATCGAATACAGTTATCCTATGTTCTTGCGGCTTGTGTACCGAGGCGCTCGCCTTTGTGATATCTAATGTTCCATAGCGACTCGTGCATTTGATGCACGTTTCATTTCAATTGTTCTAACGTGTTCCACACACACTACGATTTCTCCCGATCGGACCACGCCCATGGTGTCGATAGGTTTGTAGTAACCCTAGAGAGGGGAGAATAGGGTCAAGCTAACTAATCAAGAACTTAGTATAGTGCCCCGCTCCTAGCAGTTCACTATGTAAGGCTTGTGGCTTGGCTAACTCGGTCGAAACCGAGTATTGGGAAAACTAACCGTCGGCACCGAATTGATCACGAACAAGTGCATAAGAACCTTTCCAACTAATGGATTGGTTTCTCTTGAAATGCGTCCAAGAGTTTCCTCTGAATGTTTTACTGCTGGTTTTGTTGCTTAGTTTTGATGGATGTTTTTCTGAATAATTTTCGATGATTTGATTCTTGCCCATTTTTATCGATTTGCATAGCATTCATTCTTGAGAATTCTGAGAAAAGAGAACATAACGAGACGGAGTATTAACCAAACTTTTAGTGCCATTACAGACTGACACATGACGGAAGGCTAGGCGCGCATGCGATTTTCTAATTTGGTAAGTGTGGATCTCTGTGGTGGTATTGTCCCTCTAGCTATTCCTTCATGCCAATAATTGTCTTGCAACATCCGTTGATCGATATCAAGTTGCTAATTCCACAAGTCAATACCACTAAGAAGCTAGAGATTGAACATTGAACATTGAAAGAATTAATTACACTGTTAACAACATTGAGAGTCAGACACGCATTCGCATAGTCATGGACAACTTGTATACAAAGATTGTTTCCTCGAACGATACTGGGGCACCGGGACCGATTCGGCCTAGGAGGAAATGCAGCGCGCTTTGGTGGCACGATGGTATTGGGACATTCATTCGAACTTGCAATCCGAAGGAATGGTGCATCGCATACCCTTAAAGTCCTATATTGCAAGTCAATATGGTTTAACAACACTAGTGGCTATGTAGTCAGGATGCATGCTAATGATCATTTTATGCAGGGGCGATAAGTATATTATTATCCTGTATCTTATGCAGGAAAGCTGGATTCGACCGATGGTAAAGTAAACATGGTCTAATGAAATACCATGTTATTTGAATTATAATTTAATCTGAATGTCGCATGTCCCTAATAAGTTCATGATTTAAAATGCTTGTCATTAATAAAATGTTAGTTTAGCTGAGTGGGCCAACGGGGCTCACCAGCGCATTGTTATAATGTGCTGACCCCTCCTCCACAGGTACTGGAGAAGGCTCGGGTGCACATCGTAATTAAAGCTTTCTGAACTGTTGTTTCCTTTCAAGTTGTTTTCCCTAAAGACGCACAAAGTATTGCGAAGTTTTCAAAAGATAGTTGCTTATATTTCAAAGTACTAAAGGGGCATGATGTATGGAACGGGAAGTTATTTTATGGCAGCCTATCAGTTGTACTTCTTTTCATGAATCAATGTAGCCAAAAGGTATTTCAAATATTATCGAGAAAAGTTGTATTCTGACTACAAGTATCAATAAAATGAGTATTTTTTCTTCCTATATTGTGTCCTCAATGTTTCTCAAATGTGGTTGGATTTTAAATGTTTCTAAATGACATAACAGTGCACGTTCTTGCCTTGTACAAGTGCAACACCAGACTAGTACGGCATCACGCCTTAGTGAGGACGAACGATTCGGCACGAATCGAAGCGAGGACGAAAGATTCCTTGAATCGGGGCGTGACAAGTTGGTATCAGAGCCAGGTTTCAATTCCTCGGATTTCAAAAAGGAAGTCTTGATGCAAATTTTCTCGATTGATGGTGTTGGTAGCGATGGCATGAAATAATGTTCCATACATGTCACGACCCGATCCCAACTAATTGGGTCGAACCGGATCATCCCCAGCCTGCACCGTTGTTGAGACGGCGACAGTAAGCTGTTCCATTAGCAGGTAACCATAACAACAACATCTATATTTGTCACAACTCAAATTCGGGAAATGAAACTTTATTAAACTTTGAAATTAAATACAACTGGAATTTAAATGTACTGAAAAAATATCTGAACTCAAATAAACAGAGTTTCAAAATAGACAAAAAGCTGGAAAAGGAAAAGCTAGCTAATCAGTCGGCTCATCGGCCTCAGTCCCAACGTCCTCCAATGGGGACTCTGGCAGCACTATAGGGTACAGAACAAGGTCGTAGTAACTGCTGTATAACAGCTCAGCATCCTCAATGTCCCCTAAAAATGTATCTCCAGTCAGGAGAGAGCAAAGTACAATTCATGCTAATTTAAACAGTTAAAATAAATAATAGAATCATGCACTTTTCAACAGTTTAGAAATGAACAGTTTTCTAGCAGTAAAACAGTGTGATTTGAATAGGCAATGAATATGACCGGCTTGGGTTGTACAGTTGTATCCTATTGATACGATTCGGCTTATCCCCGTGTGTATGAGGGGTAAGCTAATACAGTTCTAAGTTACAGTGGATGTGGTTATAAACATTATTCTATTCTCCCAGTTCCCAACAGTCAATCAGTCAGTGCTCTCCGAGAGAGTTTCGTGTTGCATCGTGGTTTAAACTTGCAGTAAAACGATTATTAAAATAACTGTAAACTAACACAAACTATACTTACCTCAAAATAGACTGGACTGGAGAGGATAAAGACTTAGAGTTGGGAATTTAGGATCGTCCTCGAATTCCTACATTCGAGAAATTGGCTCAGAATCCAGGGTTACCAATCTAACTACGCTAGTTGAAATCTCTAATTGTGTCCGAATCAATTTTAATTCTTTATTAACAAAACACGAACAAAAACACGAGTATTGGTGCGTTAAATTTATAACGAGGGAAAGATCGTTTAAACTTTGTATTTTGGAAAACTCGTCGATACCAATTTAGTTGATTAAAACTTTGCATTTCTGTAATTAAAATATAAAACTAAATTTCTTATTTTAGTGAAAAATACATGATCGTTGTTTAAATATTAAAACTTGCAGATTTTATTGTGAGAAATCTTATTAATTTTCTATATGAAAATAACTATTATTAGATTTATGCGTAAGCTACAAAAACTCGCAAAATCAGCCAATAACAAAAATCCTACACTACTATTTACAAGCCACAGAACCAACAACCAGCTGGGCTTATGCCCATTACAATTTATTTACATAAATTAAAATAAGACAAAATGGTCGTTAGTTCTAAAACTTTCTATAATTAATTATGAATAAATTAAATAATAGAAATAAATTAATAATAACGAGTCTCAGATATGGTCCAATCGTCAACTAGGCTATTGCCTCAACGTCCGGGCGTAGCCGATTTCGTTTGCACTTAGCCGAGGCCCATTGACCGATACGGTCGTCGCCCAAAACCAAAATATTTAATATATTTCCGAAATCCATTTAAAAATCATTTTTAAAATATAATTAGATTTACGAAAAAATCCGGCAGCATCTCCTCTGTTTTTTGTCAACCCAAAAACTGGGAAATATGCCAATCTTTTTCCTGCAAATCCCAAACCAGGGAATCCCAAAATATATATATGAAAATAACCACCAACGTTCCAATATTAATTCGGGACGACCCGAAATGAATTCGGAAGTCCGAAACCAACCAAAACATCACAGCAAGCTACCGGAAAAAATCCGAAAATCCAAAATATTTAGAAATCCATTTTTCGAAAAGTTTCGGAAAAAGCAAAACAACCAACAGAACCTTTCCGAAGGTTCCGAAATTACGACGTCGCTAAAATCGAATTCCCGGGAGGGAATCGGGGACCAATCTCATCACAGACCAAAAAAAATAGGACGGGACAGGGGTTATACCTTGGGTTGCTCGGCTAGAGCTCTCAGATGCAAAATTATAGAAATAAAGAGATCCGAAACGCGACGGAAAATCTGAGACTCTGCTGGACAGGGCTGTTCAGAACAGCTGACACGTCTCGGGGTGCGCCGGGGAACAGCGTCCGTGTGCTAGGGCACGAGAAACCGCGGGGTCAGCGCTGGCCAGCGGCGTGGGGCGCCGGGGCTGCGGAAGTCCGCTGCGAAGGGGATCGGCGCCTGATGGGGTCGGCGCGAAGGCCGGGTGGCGCCGTACAGTGTCGCGCGCCGGGGCTGCGGGGTCGGGCGGCCGGGGAGCCGCGGGTGGCCGAGGCTAGGGGGCTCCGGCGTCGGGTCCGCGCAGGGCGGGGTCGCGGCCGTCGGGAGCTCGGCAGGGGTCGGGCTCGGGCTCGGGGCTCTGGGGGTTGGAGTGAAGGGAAGTGTTTGGGGAAGAGAAGTGGGGGTTCTCTTGGAAGAATAGAGGGAGAGGGAAGAGAAGTGGAGTTGTATTCTCTGGAGAAGGTAGTGAGGGAGATGGTTGGAGTTGTGGAGTGCTTTGGTGAAGGGGTTATAAGGAGGGATTGGTGTTATGAGTTGGTGGGGAGGAGAGGACGTGAGGAGTAGAGGAAAATGTGGGAAGGAATAGGGTGGGGTGTTGTGCTGGTCCAACGTGGACCAGCTCAAAGAAATATATATTTTTTTAAAAAAACAAACCAGGTTTCAAGAATAGGATTGGGTCTGGGTTCGTAAGTCAGGTCCGGGCTCGAGTCTGGGTCAGCACCCAAAAATCCATGTTTTAATTTTGAAACTTATTTTAAACTCAAAATACAATAATAATAGCAATAATATTATAATACTAATATTAATTTACTTTACAAAAATTGGGTTTTACAATCTTTCCTCCTTAGAAAATTTCATCATCGAAATTTAAAGTCAGGGTTAGGGGTTACCTTAAGTCTCAAACAGGTACGGGTACTGCTCCCGCATCTGGTCTTCTCGCTCCCAGGTCGACTCGCCTGGTGAGTTGTGCCGCCACATCACTCTGACTATCAGCGTCACAGAGTTTCTGGTTCTCTTCTCGCCTCTATCCAAAATTGCCACTGGCTTCTCCGGCACTGTGAGGCTGGGTCCAATCTCCAGCTCTGAATGGTCCAAGATGTGGCTCGGGTCCGGGATGTAGCGTCTCAGCTGCGAAACATGGAAGACGTTGTGGACGCCTTCGAGACTTGGGGGTAGAGCCACCCGATAAGCCACTTCTCCAATCCTGTTAAGTACTTCAAATGGACCAATATACCTGGGGCTTAGCTTTCCTGCTCTGCCGAACCGGATTGTTCCTCTGGTAGGAAAGATCTTCACAAACACATTATCGCTTCTTCAAACTCCAAAGGCCGTCGGCTGCTATCGACCCAATACTTCTGTCTGTCCTGGGCAATCCTGAGCTTGTCTCTGATCATTCTCACCTTCTCTGCTGCGTCGGTCACCATCTCAGGTCCAAGCAACACTCGTTCTCCGACGTCGTCCCAAGCAAGCGGAGTACGGCAACGACGTCCATAGAGTGCCTCGAATGGTGTCATACCGATGCTAGCTTGGTAGCTGTTGTTGTAAAGAACTCTACCAAGTGCAAATGGTCTTTCCAAGACCCTCCAAATTCCAGGACGCAGGATCTCAGCATGTCTTCTAGCGTCTGGATTGTTCTCTCTGATTGCCCGTCAGTCTGGGGGTGGTAGGCGGTACTGAACTTCAGTTGGGTTCCCAAGCTGTCATACAAACTCTTCCAAAAGTGAGAGGTAAATCTAGTATCTCTGTCAGATACGATACTTACCGAAACTCCATGAATCCGGTAGATGTGTCGCATGTACAGTGCTGTCAACTTCTCGGTGGATAGACCAACCTTGAAGGGGATAAAGTGAGCTGACTTCGTCAGTCGGTCCATGATAACCCAAATGGCATCCTTCCCTCCTTGGGATCGTGGCAGTCCCGATACAAAATCCATCGTTATGTGCTCCCATTTCCATTCCGGGATGTCAAGCGGCTGCAATAGTCCTGCTGGTCTCTGTCTGCTAGCTTTAACTTGCTGACAAATTAAACATCTAGCCACATACCTGGATACGTCCTTCTTCATTACGTACCACCACACTATTGTACGCATATCCCGGTACATTTTGTTGGCTCCAGGGTGTATGGAATACTGCGACTGGTGTGCTTCTTGCATCAGCTTGTTCCTCAGTTCTCCAGTTGGTACGCACAGCCTCGTACCATTCTTCAGTGCTCCGTCGCTGGCGATTGAGAATCCTTCAAGTGTTCCTGCCAATACTTGGTCTCTGAGTTTGCAAAGCATCTCGTCTTGGAATTATGCCTCCTTGACTCTGTCCCTAAGACTCGAACGCACTTGCAACTGTATCAATGATGATTCATCTCCTGGTACGATGGCTTCTCTTCCAAGTTTCTTCATCTCCTCCTCGGGCAGTACAATCTCCAATCCAAGCTTCTCTATGTCCTCCAGCAAATGACGCTCCTTGGTCAAGAACATTGCCATCGGGTATCGACTAAGTGCATCTACAAATATTAGCCTTACCCGGATGATATTGCAGGTTGATGTCAAAATCCTTCATCAGCTCCAGCTATCGTCTCTGTTCATGTTCAACTCCTTCTGAGTGAAAATATATTCAGACTTTTGTGGTCTATAAATATTTCTACTCTCTCTCCATACAGGTAGTGCTTCCATAGCTTCAAAGCAAATATCACCGCTGCAAGCTCCAAATCATGTGTGGGATAGTTCTTCTCATGAGTCCGTAATTGCCTAGATGCATAAGAAATTACTTTCCTGTGTTGTTGAAGAACGCAGCCCAATCCCTTACCGGAAGCATCACTATAAATTGAGAAACCGTCGGTACCTGCGGGTAGCGCAAGTATCGGCGCTGTTGTAAGCCTCTTCTTCAGTTCCTCAAAAGTTGACTGGCAAGCTTCAGACCAAATGAATTCTTCGTTCTTCCTGGTAAGCTTCGTCATTGGTTCAGCAATCTTGGAGAAATCTTCACAAACTTTCGATAGTAGCCAGCCAAACCCAAAAAGCTTCTGATCTCTGCAACCGAGCTTGGTGCAGTCCACTTCTCAATAGCAGCTATCTTCTTTGGATCCACCGAAATTCCTTTTCCTGTGATAACATGGCCCAAAATTCCACTTTGTCTAAAAAGAATTCGCATTTGGATAGCTTACCATAGAGCTTCTCCTTCCTCAAGGTACTCAGCACTTTCCTCAGGTGCTCTTCATGCTCTTCCTCCGTCTTCGAGTAGATCAGTATGTCATCGATGAAGACAACAACAAACTGATCCAGGTATTCATGGAAAACCTTGTTCATGAGGTTCATGAATACCGCGGGAGCATTCGTCAGTCCAAACGACATGACCAAGAATTCAAATTGCCCATACTTGGTGTTGAACGCCGTCTTGGGAATATCCTCCTTCCTGACCTTGATTTGATGGTAGCCTGATCTGAGATCTATCTTTGAAAATACTTGGCTCCACTCAGTTGATCAAACAGGTCGTCGATCCGGGGCAGAGGGTACTTGTTCTTGATGGTGATGTTGTTCAGCGCCCGGTAGTCAACGCACATCCGCACGGTTCCATCCTTCTTGGGCACGAACAATACTGGTGCTCCCCAGGGTGAAGCCCCATCTCTGATAAATCCTTGTGCCTTCAGCTCGTCGATCTGATCCTTTATCTCGTTTGCCTCCTTGGGGTTGACTCTGTAGCATCCCCGAGAAATAGAGAAAGAGCCTGGTACTAGATCGATGGTGAATTCCACACCTCGATCTGGCGGCAATCCTGGAAGACTATTGGAAAGACGTCCATGAATTCTGCGATGATAGGGTGAGGAGGCCCGGGTTCTTCGATGATTGAGTAGGTAACACTCTTTATGTCTTCCGGAGCTCGAAAGATTTCAAACTCCGGTTCTCCTGGTGGGCTGAAGATGACACATCCTCGGTGACAATCTATCAGCGCATGTTGTTCACTTAACCAGTCCATCCCTAGGACTACATCATAGTTGGGCAGGGGCATCACTAGTAAGGGTGTTAAAATTGATGGCCTGAGATAGTGATGGGACAGTTACAAGCCTCGGTGATGGGTATGGGTCCACCACCGGTCATAACTCTATTAATCACCTTGCTAAGTCCCGAATCTATGTGGTGTGCAGAAATAAACTCTGATGATATAAACTATGTGATGCACCCGAATCAAATAATGCTAGAGCAGGATGTGATAACACATAAATGGAACCTGTGATGACATCAGCGGTGGGTTCCTGCTCATGCTGCTAGGGCAAAAGCTCGCCCGGTCTTCTGCTGGTGTTGTCCGAACCGTTGCTGCTGAGTGGGTAGGGGAGCTCTTTGTTGAGTTGCTCCGGTTCGGTGGACTGACGAGGGACAGTCCCTCACTTGGTGGGTGGCAGACCCACAGACTAGGCAGTGTCCTAGCTTCTTCCTGTATATGTTCGACTGATGTCCTGGCATCTTACAAAAATCATAGATAGGGATCTGCTTCTGAGGCGCTCTGTCATTTGTCCTTGTCTGATGGTGCTGCTGCTGGTGATACGAAGGCCTGTTGTTGTTGTTGTTGGGCCTCTTCTGGTTACCCTGGAAGTTGCTAGTTCCAGGATACTCCCTCTTGGATCGAGAAGGCTGGCTCTTCTCCACGTCCTGAGCTCGTATCAGGATCCTCTCATAAGTCTTGGCGCCACCTGCGATCATAGGGGTGTGAATCTCTTCTCTTAATCCATACCTGAATCGTTCTGCACGATCCTTGGGGTCAGCAACCAGGTTCTGGGCAAAGCGGCTAAGTCGGCCGAACTCTGCCGCATATTCGCTGACCGTCATGTTTCCTTGCTTCAGGTCCTGGAATTGCCTTTCCATTTCCCGCATCTCTGATGTTGGGAAGAACTTCCTGCGGAACAGCCTCTTGAAGGTGTCCCAGTCGAGCTGCTTGTCCTGGAGTCGGGGTTCATTCCGATACCAGGTGCTCGCCACATCCTGTAGCTGGAGTCCTACCATTTCGGTCTTGAGGTCCTCTGGGAGTCGAGCGACGCTCAAGAGATGCTCCATGCTGTCTAGCCATTCATCGGCGTAGATGATACCCTCGGTTCCTTTGAAAGGTCGAGGGCCTTGCTTCTTAAAGCTCTCTATATCTCCGACCTTCATGTTATAATACGCCTCTAATCAAAAGAATGGCCTTAAGGATATAAATCTTAACTCCTAAATTTATGCTTACCTTGGCAGGTCGTGGCTCCGATGAAGTGGTTCCTCCTCTTTCGAGGCAGCCATAGCCACATTGTGGACATTCTTCATGCCTTCTCTCATGATCGCGGTCTGTGCGCGATGGGCTGCAGCTTGGGCTGCAGTCTGTTCTCGATGAGCTTCTGCTTGGGCTCTCTGTGCTTCAAGCACTCCTCGTAGCATACCCACTAGATCAGTGGGGTCCACGGGCACTGGTAGTGCAGCTGGTGCGGACATTATCGCAGGGATCTGCGGCTCTGCCTGGGGAAGTGCAGGGTTCGCCGCTTGAGAAGTAGTGGCGAAGCACGCGGAGTGCTGGAGATTGATGGGGACGGTCGGTCAGCTGCAACGGTGAAGGGTCTGGACGTGCTGGGGAGATGGGGTGTGTTCAGATGATGACACCTCATCGCCAGCAGGGGTGGTCTTTTCCTTGGTCATAATCTGGAAGGTTTAGGGTACAAACATAAGCAAGGTATCCTACCAGTCTATAATCAAACAAAAATATTTATTTATATAAAATTCGGACCTATATTGCGACAAATCAATGTTCTAGTGTTCTAGTTGTTTCTAGGTATGTTTTTCTAAGTTGTTGTATTGGACCTGCATGGGCCACCACTAAAACATGTCACGACCCGATCCCAACTAATTGGGTCGAACCGGATCATGCCCAGCCTGCACCGTTGTTGAGACAGTAGCAGTAAGCTGTTCCATTAGCAGGTAACCATAACAACATTTATATTTGTCATAACTCAAATTCGGGAAATGAAACTTTATTAAACTTTGAAATCAAATACAACTGGAATTTAAATGTACTGAAATAAATATCTGAACTCAAATAAACAGAGTTTCAAAATAGACAACAAAGCTGGAAAAGGAAAAGCTAGCTAATCAGTCGGTTCATCGGCCTCAGTCCCAACGTCCTCCAATGGGGACTCTGGCAGCACTACAGGGTACAGAACAGGGTTGTAGTAACTGCTGTATAACAGCTCAGCATCCTCAATGTCCCCTAAAAATGTATCTCCAGTCAGGAGGGAGCAAAGTACAATTCATGCTAATTTAAACAGTTAAAATAAATAATAGAATCATGCGCTTTTAAACAGTTTAGAAATGAACAGTTTTCTAGCAGTAAAACAGTATGATTTGAATAGGCAATGAATATGACTGGCTTGGGTTGTACAGTTGTATCCTATTGATACGATTCGGCTTATCCCCGTGTGTATGAGGGGTAAGCTAATACAGTTCTAAGTTACAGTGGATGTGGTCATAAACATTACTCTATTCCCCAGTTCCCAACAGTCAATCAGTGCTCTCCGAGAGAGTTTCGTGTTGCATCGTGGTTTAAACTTGCAGTAAAACGATTATTAAAATAACTGTAAACTAACACAAACTATACTTTCCTCAAAATAGACTGGACTGGAGAGGATGAAGACTTCGAGTTGGGAATTTAGGATCGTCCTCGAATTCCTATATTCGAGAAATTGGCTCAGAATACAGGGTTACCAATCTAACTACGCTAGTTGAAATCTCTAATTGTGTCCTAATCAATTTTAATTCTTTATTAACAAACACGAACAAAAACACGAGTATTGGTGCGTTGAATTTATAACGAGGGAAAGATCGTTTAAAATTTGTATTTTGGAAAACTCGTCGATACCAATTTAGTTGATTAAAACTTTGTATTTCTGTAATTATAAATATAAAACTAAATTTCTTATTTTAGTGAAAAATACATGATCGTTGTTCAAATATTAAAACTTACAGATTTTTTGTGAAAATCTTTATTAATTTTCTATATGAAAATAACTATTATTAGATTTATGCGTAAGCTACAAAAACTCGCAAAATCAGCCAATAACAAAAATCCTACACTACCAATTTACAAGCCACAGAACCAACAACCAGCTGGGCTTATGCCTATTACAATTTATTTACATAAATTGAAATAAGACAAAATGGTCGTTAGTTCTAAAACTTCCTATAATTAATTATGAATAAATTAAATAATAGAAATAAATTAAATAATACGAATCTCAGATATGGTCCAATCGTCAACTAGGCTATTGCCTTAACGTCCGGGCGTAGCCGATTTCGTTTGCACTTAGTCGGGGTCCATTGACCGATACGGTTGTCGCCCAAAACCAAATATTTAATATATTTCCGAAATCTATTTAAAAATCATTTTTAAAATATAATTAGATTTACGGAAAAATCCGGCAGCATCTCCTCTGTTTTTGGTCAACCCAAAAACTGGGAAATATGCCAATCTTTTTCCTGCAAATCCCAAACCAGGGAATCCCAAAATATATATATGAAAATAACCACCAACGTTCCAAATATTAATTCGAGACGATCCGAAACGAATTAGGAAGTCCGAAACCAACCAAAACATCACAGCACGCTACCGAAAAAAATCCGAAAACCCAAAATATTTAGAAATCCATTTTCCGAAAAGTTTTGAAAAAAGCAAAACAACAAACAGAACCTTTTCAAAGGTTCCAAAATTACGACGTCGCTAAAAACCGAATTCCCGGGAGGGAATCGGGGACCAATCTCATCACAGACCAAAAGAAAATGGGACGGGACAGGGGTTATACCTTGGGTTGCTCGGCTAGAGCTCTCAGATGCAAAATTATAGAAAAAGAGATCCGAAACGCGATAAAAAATCTGAGACTCTGCTGGACAGGGCTGTCCAGAACAGCGGACACGTCTCGGGGTGCGCCGGGGAACAGCGTCCGCTGCTAGGGCACGAGAAACCGCGGGGTCAGCGCTGGCCGGCGGCGTGGTGCGCCGGGGGCTGCGGAAGTCCGCTGCGAAGGGGGTCGGCGCCTGATGCGGTCGGCGCGGAGGCCGGAAGGCGCCGCACAAGGTCGCGCGCCGGGGCTGCGAGGTCGGGCAGCCGGGGAGCCGCGGGTGGCCGGGGTTAGGGGGCTCTGGCGTCGGGTCCGCGCAAGGCGGGGTCGCGGCCGTCGGGAGCTCGGCAGGGGTCGGGCTCGGACTCGGGGCTCTGGGGGTTGGAGTGAAGGGAAGTGTTTGGGGAAGAGAAGTGGGGGTTCTCTTGGAAGAATAGAGGGAGAGGGAAGAGAAGTGGAGTTGTGTTCTCTGGAGAAGGTAGTGAGGGAGATGGTTGGAGTTGTGGAGTGCTTTGGTGAAGGGGTTATAAGGAGGGAGTGGTGTTATGAGTTGGTGGGGAGGAGAGAACGTGAGGAGTAGAGGAAAATGTGGGAGAAGGAATAGGGTGGGGGTGTTGTGCTGGTCCAACGTGGACCAGCTCAAAGATATATATTTTTTTAAAAAACAAACCAGGTTTCAAGAATAGGATTGGGTCTGGATTCGGAAGTCAGGTCCGGGCTCGGGTCTGGGTCAGCACCCAAAAATCCATGTTTTAATTTTGAAACTTATTTTAAACTCAAAATAATACCAATAATAATAGCAATAATATTATAATACTATTATTAATTTACTTTACAAAAATTGGGTTTCACAATACAATAAGCCCATAAATATTTTATAAGTGCTAATGGAATTATTTCTTTGTTGTAGAATGACTAAAGGTGATAGCGCAAAGACGAATTCATCGTCTGACCCAATGGAGAAACTGATTAAACAATTGGAGGCTCAGAGGAAGCAGAGCGAAGCTCAACATCGCGCGCTTCAAGAGCAGCTTTAATATCAGTTTCAGGAGCAGCTAGATGCTCAATAAAAATAAATGGATAATCTATCTCAGATTATCACCAAGCTGACGGTCGACTCCAATGTTTCTAGAAAGGCCGCAGCAACTGAGACCGTAGAAGTGCCGGCAGAGAAATCTGAAATACCGACACTGAAAAGAACGAGCTTCAAGTTCTCCGACTTCAAGAACTGCGACCCGCCTGAGTTTAATGGGAGAGCAGAGCCAGATAAGGTGATGGGCTTCTTTAACACACTTGAGGGCTACTTTCGAATGTTGGAGATACAGGGCAGTAAGAGAGTGGTGTGTACCGCTGTACAACTTCGTCTCAAGGCCCAGGAATAGTAGATTTCGCAGAGACAGGCACTTTACGGTAATTATCCAGATACGAAGATATCTTGGGAGACCTTCAAGCAGGCTTTCATTGCGCAATTCATTCCACCAGCTGTCCATCAACAGAAAGAGAATGAGTTCATAGAACTCCGACAGGGCAGTATGTTAGTGGATGACTACGAGACAAAATTTTTGAAGAGAGTCGCATTCGTTGGGTACATGGTACCGAATGACGACGCCAAGCGAGGAAGATTCGTTCAAGGCTTGAATGAGGGCCTGCAGCACGATGTGCTAAGTCGAAAGTGTACGTCATACAGAGAGGCATACAAAACTGCTCTCGAGATGGAGAGATTCCATCCACCAGCTAGTCGTGGGACAACGCAGGGCAACCAAGGTAATAATCTGAAATGACCTTGGTCTGCGGGAAGAAATAACACACCTAAGCGTCATAATGCAGGTGACAACAAAGGACATCAACAACAGTTCCTTTATTGTAACAAATGTCATCGAGTGGGACACCGGGCTAAGGATTGCCGTGTTGGGTGTTTCAAATGTGGGGATGTAAATCATAAAGCATGGGAATGCAAAGGTAGGAGAGGAAATCAGTATCCTCCTCGTGGACATAATAATAATCAGTATCGTGGGCATAACAACAATCAGAACCGGGGCCAATATAATAATCAGAATCGTGGCCAAGCGCCACCAGCCTTACCAGCACCAACCGGGAATGCACCGAATCAGCAACAAGGTGCGCAAACAAGAGTTTATGCCTTGACTCAGAAAGAGGTCCAGTCCGCAGAGAATGTAATAACAGGTACGTTGTTGTACAAAGGCACACCTGCAAGAGTAATTTTTGATTCTGTTGCTACTCATTGCTTTATCTTGTTTGATTTTGCAACAAAAAAAATTTGTATGACTCAACTAAAGACAGCTTTGTGTGTTAGTACTCCTTCGGGAGTAGATATGCCTGCAACTTTAATTTGCAGGGACGGCTACATTAAAATTAGAGGCAAGACTTTATCTCTGGATGCAATCGTACTCGACATCAAAGAGTACGATATCATTTTGGGAATGGACTGGCTCAGCGCCTGTCATGCAACAATCGACTGTACGGATAAGAGAGTTATGTTTTGCCTACCCGGAGAAACAAAATTCTCTTATTCGTGCGGCTCGGCGTTCCAAGGACCCATGGTCATATCGGCAGTTACAGCAAGGCACATACTGTACTCAGGGTATGAGAGATTTTTCGCTTCTGTTCAAGACACTCGGATGAAGAATGTAGGCTCGAATCAGACCAAAATTGTGGCAGAGTTCCCCGATGTATTTTCGAACGAGATACCTGGAATGCCGTCGGATAGGGAAATCGAATTCATAATTGATACATTTCCATATACTCGTCCGATATCAAAGGCGCCGTACAGGATGGCTCCGACAGAATTAAAAGAACTAATGGTACAGCTAAAAGAATTGCTAGATCGGGGATACATTCGCCTAAGTGTATCTCCATGGAGAGCTTCAGTGCTGTTTGTAAAGAAGAAGGATAGGACGATGTGGCTATACATCGATTACAGAGAACTGAATAAGGCAACCATCCGTAACAAGTATCCCTTACCAAGAATAGATGATCTGTTCGATCAGCTACAAGGGGCGACCGTGTTTTCTAAAATCAATCTTCGTTCAGGATACCATCAGTTGAAGATCAGACCTGAGGATATCCTTAAGTCAGTATTTCGTACGAGATACGGACACTATGAGTTTTTGGTCATGCCATTCGGTTTGACTAATGCTCCAGCAGACTTTATGGATCTAATGAATAAAGTGTTTCGACCGTTCTTAGACAAGTTTGTTGTTGTGTTCATCGATGACATCTTGATCTACTCAAAGGACAGGGAGACTCATGTTGGACACTTGAGAGAAGTACTTCAGACGCTGCGGGACAATCAGCTGTATGCAAAACTAAGCAAGTGCAAATTTTGGATGAACAACGTGTCGTTCCTAGGGCATGTTGTTTCGGCAGAAGGCGTTGTCATTGACCCAAAGAAGATTGAGGCAGTTGTAGACTGGAAATAGCCTGCATCAGCTAGTGAGATACAGAGTTTTCTTGGTTTAGCCGGGTACTTCCGTAGGTTTGTGAAAGACTTTTCAAGAATCGCTTCGCCTTTGAATCGCCTCACTCAGAAGGGAGTCGTATTTAAGTGGACCGACGACTGTGAGAATAGTTTTCAAGAACTCAGGCAACGGCTCGTCATGGCTCCAATTTTAGCACTTCCAGAAGGCTCTGAGGGATTTCAGATCTATAGCGACGCATTGGAACTTGGTTTGGGATGTGTTCTCATGCAACGTGGGAAGACAATATCATATGCATCGAGACAACTCAAACAGCATGAGAAGAATTACCCAACTCATGACTTAGAACTGGCGGCGATTGTGTTTGTGTTGAAATTGTGGCGATACTATCTCTATGGTGTGTCATGCGAGATCTTCACGGATCACAAAAGCCTGAAGTACATATTTACGCAGAAGAAATTGAATTTGAGGCAGCGACGTTGGTTAGAATTGATCAAAGATTATGACTTGACAATTTCTTGCACATCGGGTAAAGAAAATATGGTGGCTGATGCCTTGAGTAGAAAATTCGTTGGGTCACTAACAATAGCAAAAGAGGAACTACGAGATCTTGAAGAGATGGGCATCGAATTTAGGATCCGTCCACCGAATGTACAGTTGGCTCAGTTATAGCTTGAGCCGAGTCTCCAGGGAAGGATTAAGATTGCTCATAAGGATGATCCGTTTCTGCAGAAGATATACAAATTGATTCTAGCAGGAAAGGCGCCAGACTTTACAGTTGAAGATGACACTATTCGTGTTAAGGGAAGATTGTGCGTCCCTAAGGATGAGGATATCAGGAAGGAAATACTGATCGAGGCTCATTTCGCGAAGTATTTCTTGCATCCGGAAAGTACAAAAATGTACAAGGATCTGCACACAACATTTTGGTGGCATGGCATGAAGAATGTGGCGCTATTCGTTTCACAAAGCTTATATTGTCAGCGTGTGAAGGCCGAACACCAACGGCCAGGCGGCGAACTACAAAATTTGGCTATTCCACTGTGGAAGTGGGATAATATCTGTATAGAATTTATAGTCGTCTTGCCAAGAACTCAGAAGGGACATGATGCGATTTGGGTTATCGTGGATAGATTAACCAAGTCAGCGCATTTCATTCCAATAAAAGTTACATGGGGCGTAGAACGGTTGGCTCAGATCTACATAAATAAAATTGTCCGATTACATGGGGTGCCAGCTTCTATAGTGTCGGATAGAGACGGACGATTCTTGTCGTGATTTTGGATAAGTCTGCACTCAGCGTTGGACACAAAGTTGAATTTCGGTACGACATACCATCCGCAGACTGATGATCAGACAGAACGAGTAAATCAGATTCTTAAAGATATGTTGAGATTGTGCATGCTAGATTCAAAGACAAATTGGGACGCACATCTCGCATTGGCAGAATTTGCCTATAACAATAGTTATCAGGCAAGTATCCAGATGGCCCCGTACGAAGCCTTGTATGGACGAAAATGTCGATCACCGATATACTGGGATGAAGTCGACGAATGGCAAGTGCTCGGACCAGAACTTGTGGAACAGGCCGTCGAGAGGGTCCGTTTGATTCGAGAAAGACTTAGAGTTGCTCAAAGTCGACAAAAGAGTTATGCGGATGTACATCGACGACCTTTGGAATTCACAGCGGGCGATCATGTCTTCTTGAAGGTCACACCCATGCGAGGTGTGATACGGTTTAGGATGAAAGGAAAGCTAAGCCCGAGATTCATTGGACCCTTCGAGATTTTGGAGAAGGTAGCCTCAGTGGCTTATCGACTTGCACTACCTCCGGCTCTGGCTGATGTGCACGATGTCTTCCATGTATCCCAACTGCGGAAGTACGTGCATGATCCAAGTCACGAAGTTAACTTCGATCAGTTGCAGCTGAGCGTTGATCTATCATACACAGAAGCCTGTCCAGATTTTGGACAGAAAAGATAAGTTTTGCGGAATCGGACAGTATCCTTGGTCAACGTGCTATGGTGGAACCATGCGGTCGAAGAGTCGACGTGGGAACTAGAAGAGGAGATGCGGGTGAAATACCCCTCACTATTGATAATTTTGAGGTAGGCCTATTGCTTTAAGTTTCGAAGACGAAACTTTTTCTAAGTGGTATATTATGTAGTGCCCCGCTCCTAGCGGTTCACTATGTAAGGCTTGTGGCTTAGCTAACTCGGTCGAAACCGAGTATTGGGAAAACTTACCATCGGCACTGAATCGATCACGGACAAGTGCATAAGAACCTTTCCAACTAATGGATTGGTTTCTCTTGAAATGCGTCCAAGAGTTTTCTCTGGATGTTTTGCTGCTGGTTTTGTTGCTTGGTTTTGATGGATGCTTTTCTGAATGATTTTCGATGATTTGATTCTTGCCCGTTTTTATCGATTTGTATAGCATTCATTCTTGAGAATTCTGAGAGAAGAGAACATAATGAGACGGAGTATTAACCAAACTTTTGGTGCCATTGCAGACTGACGAGTGATGGAAGGCAAAGTGCGCAAGTGTTTATCTCTCTCTCTCTCTCTCTGCGATTCTCTAATTTGGTGAGTGTGGATCTCTGTGGTGTATTGTCCCTCTCGCTATTTATTCATGCCAACTAAATAATTGTCTTGCAACATCCGTTGATCGATATCAAGTTGCTAATGCCACAAGTCAATACCACTAAGAAGCTAGAGATTGAACATTGAACATTGAAAGAATTGATTACACTGTTAACAACATTGAGATTGTGCTTGTCCCTTGAACATTGAATTGAGATAAATTGATGCCTATGATGATGAGATATGAAATATTGAGAATGAACATGTTGCCTAATACTTAATATTCTATGCACACAATGCTTATTGACTCAGACACGCATTCGCATAGTCATGGACAACTTATATACAAGGTATTGTTACCTCGAACGGTACTGGGGCACCAGGACCGATTCGGCCTAGGAGAAAATGCAGCGTGCTTTGGTGGCACGATTGGTATCGGGACATTCATTCGAACTTGCAATCCGAAGGAATGGTGCGTCGCATACCCTAGAAGTCCTATATGGCAAGTCAATATGGTTTAACAACACCAGTGGCTATGTAGTCAGGACGCATGCTAATGATCATTTTATGCACGGGCGGTAAGTATATTATTATTATCCTGTATCTTATGCAGGAAAGCTAGATTCGACCGATGGTAAAGTAAACATGGTCTAATGAAATACCATGTTATTTGAATTGTGATTTAATCTGAATATTGCCTGTCCTAATAAGTTTCATGATTTAAAATGCTTGTCATTAATAAAATGTTGGTTTAGCTGAGTCGGCCAACGGGGCTCACCAGCGCATTGTTATAATGTGCTGACCCCTCCTCCACGGGTACTGGAGAAGGCTCGGGCGCACATCGCAATTGAAGTTTTCTGAACTACTGTTTCCTTTCAAGTTGTTTTCTCTAAAGACGCACAAAGTATTGCGGAGTTTTCAAAAGATAGCTGCTTATATTTCAAAGTACTAAAGGGGCATGATGTATGGAACGGAAAGTTATTTCATGGCAGCCTATCAGTTGTACTTTTTTTTCATAAATCAATGTAGCCGAAAAGGCATTTCAAATATTATCGAGAAAAGTTGTATTCTGACTACAAGTATCAATAAAATGAGTATTTCTTCTTCCTATATTGTGTCTTCAATGTTTCTAAAATGAGGCTGGATTTCAAATATTTCTAAATGACATAACAGTGCACGTTCTTGCCTTGTATAAGTGCAACACCAGACTTGTACGGCATCACGTCTTAGCGAGGACGAACGATTCGACGCGAATCGAAGCGAGGACGAAAGATTCCTCGAATCGGGGCGTGACACTTAGCACAAGCTAATGGTCAATTTAAATATATAAGTGCAAGAGAAAAAGCAACAACAATACCGACACACGATATATCCTGGTATCCTCCCAAGGGACACTACAGTCCCGGAACTCTCTCCGGCTTTAATCCACTATTTGAGTAAATAGTTACACACGAGTTTGGATCCGAAGAACTCTTCAACTTCAACACGAGTTTGGATCCGAAGAACTCGTCAACTTCTTACACGAGAGCTTTAGTCCGAAGGCCTCTCCGACTTCAATCGAGAGTTTGGATACGAAGACTCTCCAACTTCAACCGAGAGTTTGGATCCGAAGACTCTCCAACTTCAACCTTTCACAATAGATTTTGATCTCCTTATACAAGAAGATGAAGATCTTACATTTCAACTCAATAACTCTAACACAATTTGTGGATGGCAAATGAAAGCTTTGTAGAGTTGTTTATGGATAGGCTTTGGTGTTTAGAAATTTTTAGGCTCAAAGCATCAACCTTAAATGAAAGGGTTCAAGGCTATTTATAACCAAAGAATTGAAAAGAGCTTAAAGGCAACTTTTTATTCAGTGATCGGTATACCGTCGGTACGAACCGGTATACCGTCGGAATACCGGTCTGTAATTACAACGGCTAGAAATATAGCCGTTGGGATCATTAAATGTTCGAAATTCGACCGTTATATTTTCAACGTTACTGACTCGATATACCGTCGGTATAGATCGGTATTCCGTCGGTATGCCGATTTTGTAGACAGAAAATTTCTGTAAACAAAAATTGTTATACCATCGGTATAGACCGGTATACCGTCGGTATGCCGATTTTCATCCGAAAATGATCATGGGCTAATTTTTACCCTAACTTTCGATTTTGTCATCCATTTATTGTGTTTACAATTATTCCTAAGACTCATTACAGACTCCAGATATACTGTAGCAGGTGTAGCTTCTTTAGAGTCTTGAATGATGATGGCATGGCATGGCTTCTTTCCTTGATAGATGTTGGCTTCTTTCTTGACGTCAGCTATCCAAAGTATCCAGTTTGTGAAATTGAATACCTTGTGGGATCCATCGTCTTTGGTCCGGAGATGTCGTCGGGTGGTTCAGAGAAATCTTGTGGGATCCGTCGTCTTTGGTCCACCATGATTTCTTCATTGTATATGTCCACATTGATCTTGGTTATTGCTTTTCTGCATGTACATGTTAGACAAACAAAGCAATATACATGTAGCAAATATGATAAGATAAAGCACAGTAGGACAATGCTAAGTTTAAGTATAAGAGCTATAGTGATAGCATAAATATTAGTGATATCATAATGTTAAATTTAATTGAATAACCATAATCAAAACATAGTTTTGATTTTGGTAACTTAATTAAATTTAAGATATATATAATAAAAACTCATATCACTAATAAGTAACATAATAAGCACATATCACCAAAGGTATAAGTATAAGTAGAAATGTTATAGTGATAGTATGAAGATTAGTGATAATAAAATGCTAAACTTAACAGATTAACCATATTCAAAAATATGATACAATCATTGGGCCAACAATCTTCCCCTTTTTGATTATGGCAAATCGGTTAAGTTTAGTATGGATACAATAGATGCATGTATCACTAATATACAAAAGACATAAGCAATATCACTAAAAGCATACTACTTCGATTACTTATAAATACATACTTAAACTTACTTCTCCCCCCTTTGACATGATCAAAAAATAGGGTCTCCCGTACTAAGAGATAAAATAAAATCAATTTCAAGCATAGAAATCAGAGCATGGGGAAGTCCTGGACAATCATGATCAAGATATACTAATGAAAAACAATGGAAGAAGGGTGTAATGACAAGTTTATAAAGCTACATTTCCAATATAAACATCAAATTTTTAAAAGAAGCATGTCAAAACACAATATAGTTGGAAAAACAAATAAAATTGATAAACAGTCAAAAATAGTTTTACCAACTTGAAATCCAAGAAATAAACTCCAAAACATAATATTATATGAATTAAAACTCTAGTTTTGGAAGGAAGTGATATACCAATTGAAATGAAAGATTTCAATCAACGATTTCAGTCAAAAGCCCATGAGGATTAGATAATTGCAAAGTAATTGATATTAAAAATACCAATTGAGATAGTTGGAAGATATAAACTTAATACCAATTGAAATATAAACATGAAACATTGATCAAAAAGCCATTTGAAAGTCAAAATTATCCACAAAAAATAGTGGAACAAAATAAATGATCAGTAAATAGAGCAATTGATATAAATAATCTCTTTATTTGCAAAATCTATTTGCTTACCCAAGTTAATGCATTTGAACTCAATTACCTTATCATGCTATGTGAATATCCTTTAGATAAATATGAAGGTAAAGAAGAAAATTACTTGAGAAAGAGATATTCAATCGACTTGAATGCTCCCCCTCAAAGTATTACCAATATAGATAAACAAGAATTTTAGGTAAGTCCTCAATAAGAAAAGCCAAATCAATTAAGCATATAAGGAAAGTAGTCATCAAGATAAGATATGAAAGTTAATATTAGCAAGATGACTTATTTAATCCATATAAAAGAGAGAGATAAATAATAAAGACACTTGCATACACTCTATAAATCCTTCACAAAAAAATATCATGACCTCAATCAATAGGATATGAAATAGAAAAAAATATGGGTCCATGATGAACTAGGTATACGACATATTACAGGGTATAAATGAATTGAATCAATTAATTTGCTCCCCTCAAAATATGCATCTAGTTTCAAAGCACTTATAGCAAAATATATAACTAGAGGATTTGGGGGTAAATCAAGTATGGATTTCTCCTTTGCTCAATGCATATAAGGCTACAATATCGTCAAAAGACGAATAATATCATCTTTAGTCAAGAAGAGATATCCAATAATAGTAACGCTAAAGATAAAAATTAGAAGAATATTTCAATTAAGCACGTATAATCAAAAGATGGAATACATTAATCTATATAGAAGGATCTCATATTTAAATATGATAGATCAATGTATGTTATCCTTTGAGAAAATATCATCATGAAAAAGAATAAAGTCAATTAAGAACAATCATGATGATAGACAGAATACAGCTTAAAAATAAAATAAAAATAAAATTCAAATATCATGTCCATGATTATCTAATTAAGAAAGAATCAACCAATTTATTACTTTACATGGACTAGGTATGTTTCACCATATATACCCATCAACAGGTAAAATCTAAACCTTGCTAATGGTAAATAATAATCCATAAGGTTCAAATAGCAAAGGCCCATATATGACAATCCATGAGTAGTCAAAGTAGAGTAATAAATTAGTTTGATAATCACATAATAAGATAATATAGGACTACTCAACCATTATGATCTTTTATCAATAAAAATAAACAAATTAAACATGATCCAACAAATCTCATAAATAAAATCCCAAATCCATATTTATGATAAAATCTCATAAATCAATGAAAAATATGGAAAATAGTCATTCTCATTTAAATGATTGCAAATATAATCAAAAAGAGATGTAAATGATAATACGATGAAATCATGACTCAAAATAAGAAAAATTAAGAGATACTAATGACTAGTATGGAAGAAGTTAAAGTAAGGAATCACAAACCTCTTTTGAAAAACAAGATCAAATCAAATGTTTGTCAAACTAGATCTAAAATAGAATACAAGTCACATCAAGACAATTCATACATCTTGTTTTTGGAAACTAGCATATCATATAGATTGAAACAAAAAACAATAGCTAGAAGAGTGAATGTGAACATAGATTATATACCTTAACAATAAATCATAACTAAGCAAGCTACATAACTAATTAAGATTAATGAGGTAAGTCATTAACAAGATAAAAGTGCCATTAAATCTTAAGTCACAAACACTAAAGATACTTGCTTAAGCATAGAGTTCACAATTAAGGCATACATTTTGAATGATCAAAATAATTTATAGACTCTTTACTAAGCAATGATAAGAGCAAGAAGATAGCAAAAAAAATGAACTAACTCTTATCAAAATATGGCTGAAAAGATATTCATAAAATAATAAATAAATCTCTTTGCCAAGTATTGAGATTGGTCCAGGATAATGAAATAATAGATCGATCTAGAGAATGCAAAATATTATAGCCATTATGAATAAGTGTATTCTCTAGAAATAGAAAATATCAACATAAAAGCTCAAACCATAGTAGCTAAAGTCATGAGAAATATGATGTAACAATTACATGTATTCTCATGTGCTACAAAAACATCATTGGGCAACAATAATTTCAAGAAAGCATAGTCTACGGATTAAGCAATGAAAGATATTAAGATCAAGAAAGCTAAATGTGCTAAAGATATCAAGAAGTTCATTTTCCAAAGAGCTTTTATAGTGCACCATAGTAAATTATAAAGATACAAACTAGAAAATACACTAATTAAGAGGTAAATTTAACATGCAAGGTAAAGCACAAAACTATGTGATCCTTAATAGAACATCCATAATTAGTCATGAGCAAGACATTAATAAACATTTTCTCTCAACATCCTAACTTAAAGGTATAAAACAAATAAATATCAAAAGTTTGGAATCATTTATATATATGAAACTATATATATCACGAATAGGCATACATGAAAAGATCAAAAATCAATTAAGAACATGTATCCATAATGCCAACCAAAAAGTCAAGAAGATATCATCAAAAGAAGACTTTAAGGAAAAAGCTAATTGATTCAAGAAGCACAAATTTGGTCAAAGGAATCAATAGCTAAAGTATAAGATAAGCACAAGTTTGAAGGTAACAAGTATAATTAAATATCTTCAAGTCAATAAAACTTTAGCTTAACTATATGCCACATAAAGATATTTATACAAAAATATATATCAACATGAGAAATACATGATCTACATATAAATGAAAATTTAATGAATATAGTCATGTATCCTTAATGAATGTTTGAAAAACTATCACAAATTAAAACACATATAAATAAGCTTTATTAGGCAAAGACATAATTGATTCATAAAAGGTTTAATCAAAATAAAATATGAGAATCAATAATGAATATATTATATAAGCACAAGGTTAAAATGAAGTATAAGTGTAAACTTGTCAAGTGATAAGAAGCTTATGCTAAACATATATTCACAAATACGATTAATGTAAATGTGACATACTAAAAACAAATCGACAAAAAAGTAACTATCTCAAAAATTTAAAGACGGAGAGTTAAAATCATATTAACTCAAATCAAAACCAAGCTCCTATGGACTAGAGTGATATCCATGCTTTATAAATAAAATTAAGAATAATGAGCATGCATATATATAAATATGTCACACTAATAGAAAATGAGTGATAAACTACATAGTGTGAACTAATCATTTAAGCCGAGTAACTAGTCATGCTAGATAAAAGAATTAATAAGAAAATTAACTAAGCATGCTAGTATTAAATCTCACATTGATTTATATAAAAGGCAACTAAAGGATATCAATGTGAGCTAGTAGCAAGACATCAAGAGAAATATGCTAGATTCTACAAATATAAACAATTTAAAGAGAATCGTTTAGCATGTTACCAAAGTGGCTCTAGTGGCCACGCTTGTTGGTGCAATTGACTTGGAAGATGACCTTTGAGCTTTGCAACCACCAATACGCTCTTGGTGCTATGTCCGATATAAGAAGCTCCACCTACAACATTAGGCGAAGACTTTAGTATCCAAATAAACTTGGATCCACATTTGTTAGCTTTAGGGACCCATATACTATTTACTCTAGCATTGGTAGAAAAACTCCTACGAATAGACAAGTTAACTCATGTGTCCAATGCGAGAGCAATAGAAGCACCTAATACTAGTGTGTGCACATGTATCGGAATGAGTATGATTATGAACATGTGACATACTAGAATGATGAATATCTCTAGAGTGAGCATGCATGAATTTGGTCTTAGGAATATCATGTTCTAATAGCAAATCATCATGCAAACAAGTAAGAGAATCAAATTTAGCATTTAAAGCATAATTTTTTTTCAAATAAAGCAATTCTAGAAATAAAATTATTTTGTTTCTTTAAAGAGTCAATAGAAGAATCATGCAAATGATTTAGCTCATGTGTTTGCTTCTTAAGATCTTTTATTGATGAGGAAAGAGATTTGATTTTCAAAATTAAAGCATCATTCAAACTCTTTAAAGAAACACAAGAAGTTTTGAGAATCAAGTCAAGATAATAAATCATTGTTTTCATTTCTCAATAACTCATTAGCTTCTTCTAAATGAACAACCTTTTCAGAAAATTCTTTATTTGTAAAATGAAGTTATCAAGAACTCTAAGGATTGTTTAGTCATGGCTTTCCATTTAGAGCATTTCTTGCATTTAGATGAAACATGATTGTCCATGCTACTAGAAGTAAAACCCATTTATCGGAGGAGGAGGAATACGATGCCATAGAAAAATTAATAAGGATCTGCTCTAAGGATGTTAAGCCTAACAATAGAGTCCTTGCTCTGATACCAATTGTAGTAACCCAGGGGGGGTAAATAGGGTCAAGCTAACTAATCAAGCACTAGCACAAGCTAATGGGCAATTTAAAAATATAAGTGCAAGAGAAAAAGTAACAACAATACCGACACACGATATGTCCTGGTATCCTCCCAATGGGCACTCCAGTCCCGGAACTCTCTCGGCTTTAATCCACTATTTGAGTAAATAGTTACACACGAGTTTGGATCCGAAGAACTCGTCAACTTCAATACGAGTTTGGATCCGAAGAACTCAACTTCTTACACGAGAGCTTTAGTCCGAAGGCCTCTCCGACTTCAATCGAGAGTTTGGATATGAAGACTCTCCAACTTCAACCGAGAGTTTGGATCCGAAGACTCTCCAACTTCAACCTTTCACAATAGGTTTTGATCTCCTGTACAACAAGATGAAGATCTTACTTTTAACTCAATAACTCTAACACAATTTGTGGATGGCAAATGAAAGCTTTGTAGAGTTGTTTATGGATAGGCTTTGGTGGTTTAGAAATTTTTAGGCTCAAAGCATCAACCTTGAATGAAGGGGTTCAAGGCTAATTATAACCAAAGCATTGAAAAGAGCTCAAAGGCAACTTTTCAGTCAGCGATCAGTATACCGTCGGTATGAACCGGTATACCATCGGAATACCGGTCTAGAATTGCACGGCTAGAAATATAGTCGTTGGGATTATTAAATGTTCAAAATTCGACCGTTGTATTTTAACGTTACTGAATGGTATACCGTCGGTATAGATCGTATTCCGTCGGTATGCCGATTTTGTAGACAAAAACTTTCTGTGAACAAAAATCGGTATACCGTCGGTATAGACCGGTATACCGTCGGTATGCCGATTTTCATCGAAAATGATCTTGGGCTAATTTTTACCCTACTTTCGATTTTGCCATCCATTTCTTGTGTTTACAATTATTCCTAAGACTCATTACAGACTCCAGATATACTGTAGCAGGTGTAGGCTTCTTCAGAGTCTTGAAATGATGATGGCATGGTATGGCTTCTTTCTTGATAGATGTTGGCTTCTTCCTTGACGTCAGCTGTCCAAAGATATCCAGTTTGTGAAAACTGAATACCTTTCGGGGGCTTCGCCCCCGAACCCCGACGAGGGGTGCTGCCCCTCGACTCCGTCCGCTGACCGGGCAGCGGAACCCCCGAGTGCGTGGCTCTGGAGATGTCGTCGGGTGGTTCAGAGAAATCTTGTGGGATCCGTCGTCTTTAGCCCACCATAATTTCTTCATTGCATATGTCCATATTGATCTTGCTTATTGCTTTCCATGTACATGTTAAACGAACAAAGCAATATACATGTACAAATATGATAAGATAAAGCACACTAGGAAATTAAGTTTAAGTATAAGAGCTATAGTGATAACATAAATATTAGTGATAATAATGTTAAATTTAATTGAATAACCATAATCAAAACATAGTTTTGATTTTGGTAACTCAATTAAATTTAAGATATATAATAAAAAAACTATATCACTAATAAGTAAAATAATAAGCACATATCACCAAAGGTATAAGTATAAGTAGAAATGTTATAGTGATAGTATGAAGATTAGTGATAACGAAATGCTAAACTTAACAGATTAACCATATTCAAAAATATGATACAATCATTGGGCCAACAAGGTTAACTTAGCATACAATGATATATTCTGACTTAGGCATGAAGGAGTAAAAAGAAGAGTCAATCCTCCACCTTGAGCCGATACGTCTTGTCGTTTCGCCGAGCCGATGCGGCTCGATTTTATAACTTCGTTGCACGACCAAATCTTCTGACTTAGCCATTCAGACACTTCTTGTTTTATTGAACTACTCGATCGATTCCGGCCTACCGTGTCCAAGTCTCAGCCCGTTGCAAGGCGGTGATTTGGGTTTTGCGGACCCATTGCGAATGAGGCAAAATGTCGACCTCTAATATTTCAGCGTAAATGGATAGCCTGCACATGAAACCAACTAAAATCAATACTTGCATCGATTCGGACTTGCGCCTTGGTCGATTCGATTTCTTAGAATCTTCAAGCCGTCACAACGCACTTATCCTTCGGGACAATACGGCTCTTCGCATCGATTCAACTCGATGCATTCTTTGGGACAATACAACTCTTCGCATCGACTTAGTTCGATGCGTTGCTCGGGACAACGTAACTCTCGTATCGATTCGCATGATACATTTTACTCGGTCAACGCGACTCTTTGAGTCAACGCCTCAGCGTAATGTGCCATACGGAGCGGGGCATTACAATACTCAGATGCCTATGCACAGAAGACGATGTACCTTAAATGTTGTGCCAACTCATAAACAGTGCATACAGGGGTTACACGCACATCAAAGCGACAGTGAGTCCAATATTAGCATAGCATATCAGTGTCATGTGCAGCCGCTCGTTCAGCAAATGGTGCATGAAGGAACCCGTGCATAATATTCTCTTCTCACCTATGGGACTGACACTGAGCAACTACGAATTTGAGGAGATCATGCACATTTAATGCCTAAATGTGCACACGTGTCAAAGTTTGAAGCAGTCATTCTTCTAATGGATATCACTTGTCGCATAGTCCGTGACATGCGCAAGCGTTTAGATCTTTGACATGCATAGTCATTTAAAGAAGCGCCGATGACTCGTAACATTCCACGTATCAAGTCGATCGTATCATGCGCAGGCATTCAAATTCATATCCTGCGTGCATTGAATATTTCAGCTGCATGTGCAGAATAATATTTCTATGTGCAGAAGGTAGAAAACATTATATTTTTACCTACATGCATAAAGGCACACACAGTTTATATTGCCTATTTCATGCGCGTATAGCCGTTACAGTGAGAATGGCTATAATAGCTTGGGGCATGTGCTTTCCAAGGGGTCATATTCCAGAAGTGCAAAGTCTTCTATAGTGTGAGAGTTCAATAAGAGCCTACGTGTTGCCAAAATTCTGCCAGTGAGATAGAGTTAGTAAGTTTCGTCCAATCTTAGCATTTGATCGTGAATGGAGTAAAGAAGTCACATGCGGACTTTCATTGCTACTCTTCTCCAAATATTCTTGTACTTAGAATTTATTGTATAAGGTTCTTTGTATCTCTCAAAATCATATAAAAGTTATTTAACTTTTGTTGTGAAAACAGGCCTCTAAAGGAACCATTGGAGGGGGATGAATCGGATTTAATTAAACAATAAAATAAGATAAGATAAGATAAGTCACAATTAAAAGTAAGTGCATGACATGCCAAGCGAAACGAGATATTGTTCCCCAACAATCCATCTAGCGCAAGAGGAAACATCAAGTCTGCGACACCAAGCGAAAAGTGCGCACAATGTGTCTTGATGCATACTACACGTAGCCATATACAAGAACGAGAATGATGTGGTCGACAAGTCGAAGATACGAAATTCGGATACGGCTTCGCATCGCATTGCAACCAAAGTAAATAAAATTAAACCAACATAGAATCGCAGCCATGGAAACAAACCCGACAATTACATCTGTGTGCAATATATTATTATAAAATCGAGAAAAGAAATGGCCAAAATTGACGAGAAATCGAAGTGTCGACAACCAAGTAGATTTTGGGTCATTCAGTCAATTAGTGTAGCCACTAGGGCACTTTAGTATTAGTTATTTATTCAATGCCTTCATTAATTCTTCTCTCATTGTGGTGTTGGTATCTAAATGAGAAAGATGGGAGATTTTTTTGTATGAACTAATTTCATATTATTTCTTGCTGCCCTACACATCCACACGCAACCCTTAGGGTTTGAGGCATACTAGAAACATGCTGACATGACACTGTATCCTTGACACAATATCGTTTATCCCAAAGTTCGAGATAAATCAATGTAACTTGGCGCACACTCTACTTTGTGACGTGAAACTTGTTTACACACCTCCCATTTTTACTGTAGAGTACTACCACTTTTGGGAGAAGAGCGGTCGAGAACCGATCAAAGAAAGTGGAGAAAACTGTTGTTTTGAGCTGTGAACATGATTTAAAAATTAAGCACAAGTAATGAGATGATAAGTAATTGAAAGTAAACGCAAATGTTAGATCAATATCGGAGTATCATCTGCGAGGCACTTTAGTCCAAGAATTATCTTCGTTTATAATCCAGTATTTAGAAATAGTTACAACACGAGCTTTTGATCAAAAGAACTCGCCAACTTCTACACAAAAACTTTAATCTAAAGGCTTGCTGACTTCAACCACGAGCTTTGATATAAAGGTTCGTTGGCTTCAACCTCTTTACAAGAAAAGGTTGATCTTCTTATAAAGGGTGAAATTTCTTTTATAATTTAGCAATAAATCTATCACCAGAGAGTATAAGCAATTTAAAGTACTAGATATGTACAAGGCTTTGTATTTGGTAGATAGAAAATTATGGCTCAAGAAGTAAGTTTGAAAGAAGACATAAAGATCCTATTTATAATCTGCTAACCACTCAACCAAAAGTTGCATGTTGTTCTTCATACCAGTATACTGGCAGTATAGTAGTTGAACATGTAACAACTAGATAAATAGTCTTTGCAGAGTATTAATAGATCAAAACCAAGGTCACCAGTTGTCAGTATACTAAAGCATATTGTGTGGACGAAATTTGAGGTTCAAAAAGTTATTGATTGAAACAATGGTATTCTAGTAAATTCTCGTAGTGTACTACCAATTGACTCGTATAGGGAAAAAAATCTTGTAGAAGGGTTAGAGATAAAGGGTTTTAGGTTTTGAAAAATAGTTGAGATTGATTGGGTTAGGTTAAAACTCAACTCTAAGTCTTCATATGTCTAGGTCCTTTAACTTCTAATTGCTTGTACCCATTCATGCTAAATTCGACACTATGACGACAAATAAAGAAAGAAAATACAAGTCTAGAAATATTTAGTCACCTTAATATTTTGCTTTTAACTTGAACGCCTTGATATCCTTTGCTCTTGACTTGAGAGACTTGATCTCAACCTTGATTGTCTTGACTCTTTGCTAGTTCATCTTGTTTGTGCTAGTGCTTTTCCCATGGCATCCATGCTTTTCATCCTTACTACAAAACGATGTTAGTCCCACACTATACACAACTATACAATTTTACTAATATATGATTGTCATCATCAAATTTACAACCAATATTGGACCAATAGAAACCCTACTGACCCAGACCTGTCTCAAGCACTGCTGGGATCCAACCTGGATGACCTAGACCTGACTCAGACTAGACCCAACCCGCATTAAAGTAGAATGACCTAAACATGATCCAACTTGGACGCAACCTGAACTCGAGTATGACCCAGATAACCTGGACTTTAACCCAATTGATCCAGGTCCGAGATAAACATGAATGAGAGTCGACGTGTTTCATGTTAACCAGGATACAAACCAAACTTGCCCATCCCTTTCGAATCCAATTTGACTCACCCTAACTCAACCCAAACAATAACCCTTTCCCATGGGAAAGAAAAAAATACTCATCTATTTAAGAAGTATGTTTTCCATAAAAATAGTATTCCTAGGATGCCTAAGAAAAAGACAATAAAACACATAAATAACAAAGTAATTATTTTTCCATCCTTATATTATCGAAATTCTGAAATTGTACCAAATGCACCCTTAAGCTGTACGTTTGGTTTGATAGAAAATGGAAGAAATGAAAACACCAAAAAAGAAAAGGAAAAGAAAGAAAATGAAAATGAATATAATCTCTTGTACTTGTACAAATTTCATGACAACGACTCGAAATAATTATTTTCAAAAAATCCTTTATTTTATACTAGCTACAACAAATCCATCATCTTCCTTGCCACCCCTTTACTTCAATAAGCTTCTCCTCTTCCAACTTTCTTTCTAAACCAAACACACCTAAATGGAAAGAAAATTGCTGTCCATGTCACATGTAATGGAGTAAGATCAAATGACCGGCATATGAACCAAAATCTTGCTCGGAAAGCTCCTAATTTACATAGGGGATGAAAACCCTACCCGGCCCGTTGGAGTACGTACGGGGCAGGGCCACTGTACAACTCCTGTGGGCAGATTGGGGTTCGATACAGGTAAGAATTTGAAGTCTAGTTGGTTTAATTGCTATTGCAAGGGTTCACTTGAAAATTTTCAATTACAAGGAACCAAGATATAATACTTAAGAAGTGGCAGAATGATCAAATCTATTTCTGATATATATACACATAATCTCTTTACAGGTTCTTGGCTTCTTTTGAAGCTCATTTTCATTTTTTTTCCTGAAGGAGACCAGAATTTCTGTACAGTTACTCCTGTCAAAAGAGCATTTCATCACCACCTCAAATAGCATATACAAGAATACAAAAGAATGTAGTATTATTGCTTCTCACTTGCAGCAAGTTGAGCCACATGGACGCAAATTTCACTGGCAGCAGTCATCTAAATAGTTTAGTTGAACGCATATCCAGCTCCACCTCTAGTGCCAGCTCCCTTGGAATCTTTACCGAGTAATTGGGCCTTGTGTAATTCTCTACTTCTGAAGATATTCAATGTGACGCTTCGAGAGATTATAATCCAAGAGAGAATATGTTTGGTCATATTCTACTTATGTTGCCTTCTCCCTGCAGCAGTTGAACTTCACCAATGAGAAATCGAGTATATCTCTGTGGGAGTCTAACTATATTAAGTTCCAAGGCAAACTTTATCGAAACAAAATACCGCATGAGAATAAAATGTGCATCCTAGAAAAATTAGCATACATGTATGGAAGATGCTGATGTCTGTATAATATGCAGTGCCATGGAGGAATATATATATTATATATATATATATATATATATATATATATAGGGAGCGGATCAAAAGCCCCCCTTAGAAAGCCCCCCAAAAACCCCCTCACTCTAATTCGTAATATTAATGTTAATATTAATGTTAATATTAATGTTAATGTTAATATTAATGTTAATATTAATGTTAATGTTAATATTATTTTTTTTTATATTAATGTTAATGTTAATGTTAATATTAATGTTAATGTTAATTTTAATGTTATATAATTTTAATGTTAATATTAATGTTAATTTTAGTATTTAATGTTAATATTAACATTAATATTAACATTAACATTAATATTAACATTAAATTATGGATTAGAGTGAGGGGGGGTTTTAGGGGGCTTTCTAAGGGGGGCTTTTGATCCGCTTCCATATATATATATATATATATATATATATATATATATATATACACACTATGTTCTGATGGACAGTTTCGGATGTATCCTTCTTTTTTCCTTTAGCATAAGGTGTCATGGAGATGAATATTAGCAACATATATTGTAGCTCTTCGTGTAGACTCTTCTTCTGGCCTAGAGACTTTGAGGTAATCCTTGGTTGAATGAGCTTGACCAGGATAGTTGGTTTTCCTTATCTTCTAAGTTGTACGGCAAGACCCTTTTTTTCCTCAGCTATTTACTTTGGTTAGTAATTCGACAACACGGGTTTGAGTTTGACAAGAGCCAGTCATAAAAACGGTCGCTTCCTTTGTGGTGATTTATCGTGCTTCTAGAGCTGATCATGTTCTGACAGGAGAGAACTAGAATGATGATGCATATACAAACCAAAAACCTCGGATTGAGCCTATTATATTAATCAGTATACACTTGGCAAAAGAGCACAAGAAATATGAGTCAAGGATGAGCAGTCTTGGAGTCGAGGCAAAGAAGACAGAAATGATTACACTTGGCAAAAGAGCACAAGAAATATGAGTCAAGGTTGAGCGGTCTTGGAGTCGATGCAAAGAAGACGCAAATGATTACACTTGGCAAAAGAGCACAAGAAATATGAGTCAAGGATGAGCGGTCTTGGAGTCAAGGCAAAGAAGACAAATGATTACAAGCGATGAAAAGGAGTGTTGGAGTGAACAGGATTTAAAGAAAAGACAATTACAACAATTTAGGTAAGGAATGGTCCATGAGTCGAAAATAAAGAGTCATAAGACATGATTATAACCTATGCAATGACTTTGAGACACCATGTTTTGTAGGTCTATTGGTCCTAAACCAACAAAATTGAGGAATAAGACTAGTATATATTTACTTTGGTTGTATGTTGCACAAATAAGGACACGATACGATAAGGACACAATGCAAATATGGGATACGGATATTTTCAGGTCACTTATGTTGCACGAATACAGACTGGATACGGGTGTGAACACGACACGGGCCCCATAACTTTGGTTAGATGCACTGAGAAGTATGTCATTTGGGAATTATTTGGAAGGGACAATTTTTTGCCTGAGATCAAACAGAGTCCAGATAAATCTTAGAATGAAATGTATCAGCATCGCAAAGAAAGGATTCTTCACCGACTTTAATGTACTAATGCATGTGAAACACCATATACAGCCCAAAGTAAGTTATCAACAGGAAAAGAAAAAAGACTCTACGGATCCATTGGTCTATAAGCTTCACAGGGATCATTCCAAACACTTTATACAAGATTTATTTGTGAAATTGATGGAATGTTGAATTCTATGCTGAATGACACAATAAAACCAAAGGTTCGCAGTATCGGAATCGGTATCAGCCCCTTCCTATGAGTATCGGGATCTGCGGTTTTGATCAGAGTATCGGATTTTTTGTAAATCAAATAATTATTAATAAGTTTTTAGAATTGTAGAAGAAAAAAAATTCCATACATTTAGGCATAATTTTTAAGTATTTTTGTGTGTTTATTAGTAGTTTTGATAGTAATCACCTTCGCCGATTGGTTTACATGCAATAATTTTTTTTTTCCCTTTCACATGATTTTACAATCTTACTATAGTTTTACACCCTTGCCGTTTTATCTTTTTCGTTCAATTTTCTTTACCGAATTGACTGAAAAGAGATCCCTCAATGTTGGTATTGGTCAATATCGGTATCGGTCGGTATCGGATAGGGACATGCCAAACCGTATCGGATCAATATCGGACGATACTGCAAACTATGAATAAAACACAGCATGATACGGACACAGCAACATGCAGACAGCATTATTTTTGGCATGTCTTGGTGCAATTTGGTGTGTCTTAGTTGCGTCCAATACGTGTATGACAACATGACATGGGCACAGCACCACTTTTGACTTTTGAGAGGTCGTGTTTTCTAGGTAGAATATCTCATGAATATTCTGATTTTTTATGTATAATTTGTAGAACCATATTTCTAACGAAAAGCTAATGAGCAATTTCTTATTTTCAAATAATTTAGAAATAGTGTATATGTTGTTTGGATAGAGCGTCAGCAAATGCACAAGGAATCTCAATTGTGGATTCTGTTTAAAGCATGATTCAATTACCTCTTTGGAACCATGATCTACGAACTGCTTGGCGGATGTGCCTCTCATGCTTCTCAAGAAGTTCATCAACCTTATGAGCTTGAGACAGTAAAGGCCCAGAGAAATCTACTCTCTCCCCTTGATCTTGATAACCCTGATAGTTTCCAAATGAAGTTCTAAATTATTAGCTGATTTTTAAAAAAAGGCCAAAAAACCACACTAACTGCAGCATTACCATTATGCTACGATTCACAGACACTGCATCTGCCATACAAATTCCTTTTGAGAATTCCTGAGAATGATATAAATCAGAAAAATTAAATGAATCTGGACGTTCTAACTGTGCCCACTTCTTCAGCATCGCCTGCTTTGCAATTTCATAAGACTCATGGCCTTTGGAATCACCACAAGACTCATTAGCAGCATGACCAACTGCTTGTCCATTCATAGTCAAAATATTTTAGCTTGGAGGATACTTGAAGGATCTAAAGCGCCAGAAGAAACATGGCTTCTTGATCTAGATTTACTGTGAGATCTATCAAGTGGCCGGTCTTCTTTTGTTTTCTTCACCCATGCAAAGCCACTAGAAGAATTAACCTGCAAGGGACCAGAGAAAGGAATGTCCCCTCCAGAGGCATGTTTCGTGTGCCGACCATCATCTGGAGCATTAATTGAGTCCATTGGCTTGAGATCTACAAATCGTCTAGTGTCACCTTTAAGTCTAGAATGATCAGACTTCCCACCACTTCCATTCACTTCACCGGCACTGGTTTCTGACTCCTGAAAATACCAAAACAGTTCACTTCTTTAGCCACACTATAGGATACCAAAAACTGACAAAGAAAATGTCTTCAATTTATAGATTTATTATTCACCATGGAAGAACTAAATATACCTCTGGCTGAGCTGCTAATATGTTTATTCCTTTTGCTTCTTGTGGATCTTTATATGCTTTTGATGATCTTCTTGTTGTTTCTTGCATGTTCCCTCTGGAAACCCTTGCAACTTTTCCTGGAAGTAGAAAAGCAGTATGCATTTTCTATTAAGAAAGCACTCCAGTAGAAGTAGGTTTACTTGTAATAAATGGGCATGAGTGAATATACCCTTACAATCATAAACAAGTGTTCAATGTTCTAATATTCCAACTACATAGAAAAGAAGTATTGAATGTTTTAATATAGACATGATAAACAAACAGTTATATCTAACCTTCGTGATTCATCACGACTTTTTGCATCGATCTCCTTGTTAGGTGGGTACTTTGGTAAACTTGCTGGGTCACATGTATAAGGCTTTGCCGAAAAATACTACAAACATATATAAAAAACGATTGTAAGTACAACCTTCAAATGTTATGATTTAATATGCAATACTAAAGATATAAAAAATGTGCATAGTATATTCTGGCAAGTAGATACAAGTACAGCAGTTTGTATACTATCAAATATAAATTGTCGAGAAACCGTCCATATAAAAATAATAAAGGACACAGTACAGTTCAAGGAAGGGGAGTAAATCTGGCAGTGAAGAACCTTGAGTCTTGTCTGCTTTATAAGGTAAAACAATTAGGGTAACAATTTTTCTGACTGAGTTCGTGCTCTTAGTTCAAAATTCGGAGTTCTTGTTGATGGTCATAAATTTTAATTGTAACAAGTCCACTCAACTATGATGACTTTCGATTTGAGACCATCTTTCGAATGTGAAAATTCTTAGCGAACAGGTTCAGTGAACAGGTTCTATAGTTTTCTTTGTTATGGAAGGCCGAAGTACTTCATGTCTGAGTTGAAGATTGTTGGAATATATAAATATTTGATATATGACAGAAGGCACATTGGAGAATACAAAGAAGGCATATTGGATTTGCTTGTTTAGGATTAGTTATCTTTAATTTTGGATAATTGGAATTAGCTAGTTTTGATATGATTTGTATCCTTTAGTTGTTTTAGATAGTGTTTATCTTTTCTTTCAGTTGTTTGGATCAAGGTTCACAATATCACTAATGGAACCGATCATGGGCCTTCCTTCTTATTGATATACAGCAGTTATGGATCGAATTTCCGGGTTTCTCATTTCAGAAAATAAAAAGATATTAAAGAACTAGAAAAATATTTGATATATAGGCCTAATATTTATGTTCTTCTCTTAGTTCTAAATGGAATAATTTCAAAATTAAAATGCTCTTTATATACTTTCTCCTTCTTTATCTTTTGATTTGTTCCTCCTCTTTATATCTCGATTTTATCAGTGATTAAGATGGATAAATGTTGTGAATTTATTTATAGATATAAAACTTTGGGAGATGTGTGTTAACACTGCATGAAAATCTTTGGCATGACAGAATAATTTATCTATACTGTTTCATCTTTTCTCTGTATCTAACTTATTTACAGACTGAACGAAAAAAGGAGCCCCACTGTAACTAGCCGGTTTTGTGTGTATTGGCCTACATACCAAAAGTTTTCGACGGATACTTATTGGTATTGACCAAAATCCAATAATTTACATTAGTAACAATTGGGACAGGATAAAAATCGAACCAATATGGCTGATACTGCGATTGTTTGTTTATATTTGAATGTGAATTATTGGATGTAAGCCTACAAACAATGTCACACAGACACATGATATGACACCGTAACATGGACACGGAACCTATTTTGGTTTGTCCTAGTGTATTTTGGAGTCTCTCTTTTGCGCTTTGTCCTAGTGTATTTTGGAGTGGGTGGTTGTGTCCAATATGTGGCCAATATATATCCGACACAACAAGGCCCACAATTTTGGTGTGCTCCTGCTTCCTAGCCTATAAACAAGGTCTGCAGTATAAGTTGAAAATACGTACAGACCTCATCTTACGTTTTAGCATGTTCCAACAATTCTATCCAGATAGGATCAATCAGGACTCTTTCTTGGACAATTCCAAAAAAAAGAACGAGATAAGTACGAAAACTATCAGTGTTGGCATAATTATTTGGTCATATTGAAGACCAACTTGCTATATGTAATTGAGTATTTTTATTACGCCAATCAATTTTCTCAATCGGGTTATTTACACACTGACACCCCCTATGTTTTGTGTTTATTACGCGGACCTCTCCTAGTTTAAAAATAAATACACTGACACTCTTTATGTTTTATGTTAAATATACGGACCACCCCTAAGTTTTATAATTTATGTAAAGGATTCTACGCTGACCACCCCTACTTTAAAAATATATATATAAAGGGCAAGGGGTGTTAGTGTATTTATTTTTAAACTAGAGAAGGTTTGCTTAGTAAACACAAAACATAGGAGGTGTCAGTGTAAAAGCCCTTCTCAATCACTAATAGTTAATACTTGATTGTGGCACATTCTCATCTTTCACACTTAAATTCATTATTCACGAATCACTATTAGTGTCAAATATAATACATATACTTGTTTGCTATACTATGTACATTGATTTGTATATTTAACTTTATTTTGTAGAAAAGCAATTCGAAGCAAAAATAGTCATGGACTTGTGCCAATGAAAGGAAGAAATGATGTTGGGCCAAATATACATGTTGAGTATTAATTGGTTTGTTCGACATCGGGTAGAGAGGTAGAGAATAGTGAAAAGATTAGTCATCCCCTATATATATGTAATCACTCATATCAATAATAACAATCCTATTATTACCTCCTACATGATATCAGAGTCAAAATCCTAACCCTCGCTGCCACAACCCCCTCTCTTTCTCCCCCCATAACTCGGCCGATCTCTTGTCCCCTCTATGACCTATCACTCCCTGCCGCAGCCTCCGCCCCTGCCTTCTCCTCCACAGCCACTGCCGACCCTCAGTCTTCTCCACGACTTGTCGCAGCCACATCAAATCCACCTCCGCCCCCCGATCCCTAAAGCCCATGTTCCCCACAACCCTGCACCTTCCCCTCCACAGCCGCAGCCCGCCACCTCCAGGCCACTTCCAAGCCTCCAATCCCTCCACATCCAGGCCACCACCCCCACGTCCAGGCTGCCAACCCCCTCTACCGACTGCCTCCCTCCTCCCCTCTGCCTCTGCCACCGCCTTCCAGTCCCACCATGCAAACACTAACTCTAAGCCCTAACCCTAGCCTCACCGTACAAATCCTAGTTGTCAGCCTCCATCTCCCAAAATCCTAACCCTAGCAGTTCCCAAAAAATATATCTGGAAAAAAAATATCGGAGTTGAGATCTTCACATGACAAACTATGATAGTCCGCGTAAACCTCTGAACCTCGACAACGACATCGGAAGTCAATAGAGAGCAAACTTAATTGTTTGTGTGAATCTTTGTTCCTAACAAGGTATCCACATCAGATCTAACAGAGAGTAACCTCGGTTTGCACAAATCTATGTCCTGGCTTGTATGATCCATAGTCGATTTCTGCCAACATTGTGCGAGCCAATTCTAACAACATTGATCACGCATTGGCAACGTTGATGTGAATATCGGGGCAGAACGATAATCGATAGTTGAATCGAGAACTTGAAGGATGTCAAACACTGCGTTGAATAGCAGTATTGGTAGCAACAATGTCGGGAACACATAAAAGGGGACATCGATCACTGGTATAACAATTTCTTCGGTTCGACTTGTCGATCAGAGGCTGGATGGTTCGGATAGCTACTCCATATGGAAGAAGTCGAGAAGAAGCTTCGAAAAATGCGGTTGTCCAAGCATCATTGGCAACCCTCCAAAGAAAAATAATCCCACATATAAGCAGGAGAGGCTGATGATAGCAGACTGTTTACACAATTAATGAATTTGATAGAACCATTCGTCGAGGATATGGTTCAGAACACGGATACGGTAAAGGAGTTATGGGAGGTCCTAGCAGCCGCGTTTGATAGCAAACGCGATTTGTCTCATATCTATAACTCGGTTGTTGGCGTCTACCAAGTTGATCAAAGAAGACAAGTCACACTAGGATCAATTCCGAGCCTTTAAAACCATGACTGATGCAGTTGATCGTGTCTTACCATTGACAACGAATCTTAATGAGACGAGGAATCAACGTCGTCAGCTATGTAATGTCGTACCTCGCATCACTTCGTCCTAATGCAGATTCCGCACTCTCATATTATTGCTGGGCTAAGATTCCATCTCTGATGGAAGCCTACTTTCGTGTCATATGAGCAGCGAAAGTAGTGATGACTGATACGAGGGATGCACCTACTGATCGATCTGCTTGGGTGTTATTCGTGGTGAATTTCGTATGGAACGTGGTGGTGAACGAGGTAATGACGGATGTGGTGGAGGTAGACCGCGCACATGTTTCAACTGTGGTTAACAAGGATATTTTCAGTGACGGTACCCCAAAGCCACTGCCTCGTGGTGGATTTCGTAGGGAACGTGGTGGTGGACGAGGTAATGACGGCTGTGGCGAGGTAGACCGCGCACATGTTTCAACTGTGGTCAACAAGGACATTTTCAGTGACGGTACCCCAAAGCCACTGCCACCAATGTTGCATCAGATGCTCATGACAATAATGGGTTAATTGTGTAGATGACGGCGGACACATATGCAGAACCCGCTGAATTCCAAGCTCAGCGTTGTGGTGAAGCTTCAATATCTGGATCCATAGCCGGATATTAAGCAACATCTGTGGTAGGGTCGAAGCAGTGGGTGATATTGGACTCTGGTGCGTCTGATCACATGATATGCGATGCAGGTATGTTGCATGATTATCAGTGGTTCGTGTGACCAATATTACTATTGCGAATGATAATTCATTAAAAATTCATGAAAAAGAAAGTACCTACCTTTCTCCCGGTCTGCTACGTACTTCAATGTTACATACACCCGAAAACTCATTCAGCTTATTATTCATTAATTGGATTATCCGCGACTTACAATGCTCGGTAACATTCTTTTCTGATGGTTGTATTTTTCAGGACCTGAAGACTGAGAAGACTATCGGTAGGGGCATATGGCTGGAGGCTTGTACATGTTTGCAATGAATTCTTCTATTGCCAGTGCCATTGTTGTAGTGCCCCACCCCGTTCAGTTCAATAAGATGAATCAATAGACGCAACGCCGTTCAGACTTGGGTACGCAACGACTTGTTCGGAGTTTCGCTCGGTTGAGGCAACTCCTCGTTCAGGTGGGTGGCTTCGATGAACTCGTCTCTGCTTCACCTTCACACCTAATATAATGGATGTTTTCTTATGTACTGAGTAGGTATGCTAATAGAAGAGACGAATCCACATAGTTAAGAATAATCCCGTTCAGTACCATATTTGTGTAGACCATATAATTGAACTCGATGCCTAGATAGTACTTCACGTTGGGTTTTTAAATTTGACACTCGGTCTTTCGATCCCACTACTTAGCAAAAGTAGACTTTTTATATGCTACCACATAACTATCGACTTGCTGTCATAGTCTATACGTTCTCACTGTTTCAATGCTAGTTATAGCATATACGTTCCTATGATTTTAACGCGTTATATAGAGTATGACTGATTTGTGGCACTGCACGAAGCACAGTTTGTTCAAGTTAAGCAAGAGGACTATCAAATAGTCGTTCCTGAGACGAAGATGGAAAGTATAGAAATATGGAAAGTTCTCGGAACCGTTTGTCACCGAGACAATTCCTGGTCTGGAAGCTGCATAGAGATGGAAAGTTGAGAGAAAAGGTTTGAGTCGTACTGTCAGTTAGGCCATGCATTTACGTTGAGTCTAGATGTTCTCTTAGGTGTGTGGTCATGGACAACTTGTACAAAAGACGATGTTTCTTAGGACAGTATTCTGGGACCACAGGACCATCCATCCAGAGGAAACACGATATAGTTGAGTCAGTAGAGCACCTGGTGATTCAGGAACTTTCAAGAGGCTCGCTACCCTGCTGGAAGGATCTTCGTCTCCGCCAAAATATGTGCGATGACTTATTATGCCAGTGACCTTCATATAGATTGAGTTAGCTTGCTAGTGGCAATTCGCGTGCATGTTGTAGTTTAAGTCAAGAATTAGATGCACGGCACGTAATGCAGTTATTAAACCTAAGATTTAGCTTATGCAGAGGCACATGTTACAACGCAAACTGTGATACTATGGTTCGATAGCGTGGCACTAAGTCTTTAGGTTATAATTGTGTTGTGTTGAAACAGGGAAGGCCGAAAGGTAAGTATGATAAGTTTCATATTGTTGCGAAGCACGGTCACGATGTGGCAACACAAGTAGGCTTTATAGTTATGCCATAAAATTGATCCTAATGCAAGATTAGAAAGACCACAAAAATTATAGTGCGCACTTTGAGTTAGCTTGCTAGTGACAATCCGCGCATGTTGCAGTTTAAGTCGAGAATTAGATGCACGGCACACAATGCAGTTATTAAGCCTAATATTGGCTTATGCAGAGGCACGCGTTACAACGCAAATTGTGATACTATGGTTCAATAGCGTGGCACTAAGTCTTTATGTTATAACTGTATTGTGTGTTGGAACAGGAAAGACCGAAAGGTAAGTATGGATAAGTTTCATACTGTTGCGAAGCACGGTCACGATGTGGCAACACAAGTAGGCTTTACAGTTATGTCATAAAATTGATCCTAAGGCAAGATTAGAAAGACCACAAAAATTATAGTGCGCATCACTATAATAACGTGTTGGTTTTGTAGGTGGACAAGAGACCTCCCCACCAGTGCATTCTATGTACTGATACCCCACCAAATTGCTTGCAGGGTCAGATGGCCACACGCTCGGTGAGGAGCCCGCTTGGATGCGTCGAGGCATGGAGTTCTTTGCATTTCGAGGCGTGCGGCCGCGTTGAAGACTTTACTTATAGGAACGTAATGTACGGACATTACTCTTGTATTCTTCTTCTAAGTTGTAAGCCTAAGGGCATGGGCTATTGTAATTGAGAGAGAGAGAGAGAGAGAGCTTGAGTGGTTGTAACTTGGCTTCGAGCCATTGTAATCCTCTTTTCAATATTAATAAAGAGAACTGTTTTCATACATGTCTTTGTTTTGATTCAACTTTTCTGCTTGGGACTTCTATGCGACTCTGTTATCTAGCTGCTCAATCAACGATTTTGTTATTTGCCTTGTGCCGGTGCAACTTAGGCTCGCACGACTTCACGTCCATGTAAGGCGATCGGTTCTGCGAAACCAGGCGTGACATAGTTGTATCAAAGCACGGCTTTACCTTTACGTCCTTAGATTTTCGATTGAATTATTTTGAACTCTGATGTTGTGTTCATGATCGATGTGTTGATGCTCTCTCAATGTTCCGGGTGTTCTATACAATAAACCTAGATATTTTACAAATCTGCGTAGGTGTTTGATTGAAACAAAGATAGTTTCATGTAAGGCCTTGTGGCTGAGTTGTGTTGAGCAATACATACTTAGAATCGCGTCGATGCTAGCGAGTCGTGTGCGGGATCCGAATTGTTTCGACGAGGATAAGTTGGGCTTGACTCATTGATGGTCGATAGCTAATCGATAGATGTGCCGTCAAAAATAGATCTCGTCGATGCGAAAATAAATGGAACATGCTTGGATTTTTAAGGAATAGATCGGCCGGAGATCCAAAAATGTGTAGGTTGTGATTTGAAATTTGTTCCGATGATTTGTCGAGTGACTCGATCCCTGAGTGGTGTATGGATGGAATAGCTTGGAATGTCAATGATTGAGGATTCGGGGTACCAACGAGTCTATCAGTAAGCGATACAATTGCAAAGCCTTATATTGTGTATCATAGAGTTAGTCGTGATGATATATCTACTATGAGATTGATTCAACGAACAAGAACGACACATAAGTTGGGATTGCGCGATTATGAATGCAAAATGATAGAGTAGATAGATTGATCGGAAAAAAATATGCAATGGAATGGATGATTCAGTCGAGGAATCGATATGGATAGTCCCATCGGATAGAGAATAGTGAGAAGGCTAGTCCTTTCCTATATATGTATCTTTCATCAATAATAACAATCCTATTCTCTCCTACAATACAATAACTCAATCAAAAGATACAAGAGCTCAAGTCAAATCAAAGCGAAGATTGTTTGAAAAGTTTTTGTAATTTGGTATCTTGTATGCCTTCGGTGAGGATAGCGATGTAACACTTAGAAAACAAGGTGCACTTGGAAGCTCAACTCCCCAAACCTTATATAAGACATAAAACATCTTGCATGCATTCTAGTTAGACAGTTCACGAGTTGGGAGTTAGATCATATTTTTCAAATATCAAATTACTTATATATTTACATTTACATTCAGCCCGACACCCCTTCACTTTTTCAATCATATTTGAAGCCACAAACAATATTTTAACTTGAAATTTTGGTTTTTTGGAAACTATACTTCCATACCTAAAAGTTATATGTTCACAAGTTTCCTAAAATATGTCTCTAACATTGTCAAAATTAAGACGAAAGACGGCATACGTATGCAGAATACTCTATACGGTCCAGTCTAACACACCTTCACTCTTTGGACCATATCTGGAGCTACAAACATTATTTTGACTTGAAACATGGTCTTTTGGAAATTAGACTCAAGACCTTTCTATCATATATAATACTTCGGGCTAATTCAAGCGAAAACATGTTCAAAATTATGCATCTTCCTCAAATAGTATGTGCCAGAAAAATATATTAGCGGTATACTACCAGTACACTGGTAGTATACCGAAAGTATACAGCCAGTACACTGCCCTATGCTTATTTTACAATGTTCTAAATTTCGCTAGGCGGAATCGGTGCGCCGGAGGGCCGCCTAGGCGCCAAACTGAAATTTTTTTAAATTTTTTTAACATGTAAAGTACATAAATAGTTAATATGTATAATAAAGACACAAAAGCTTATTTGCTCTTGTGGCTAGCAGGATGACTTTAAATCATGTTGTGTTGTTTTGTGCATGTGGTATTTGGTTCGAATCTTACCTATGGATTCTTTTTTTTTTCTTTTTTTACCAATCCTTAAAATAAAAGGGGAGAGGAAAGAGAGTCCAGCAAAACCCTAACCCTCTCATCTCTTCCGTCCCTCCAGATCTACCACACTTCTCTCTCTCTCTCTCCATCTCTCCTCTCTCCATCTCTCGCCTCTCCAGAGAGGAGGAGGAGGAGCACCAGCAGCAGTAGCCACAACAGCAGCAACACCCGCACAAGCAGCAACAATAGCACCCACTGCAGCAGTAACAGCAACCAGAAGTTTTGGATTTTTTTTTGGAAATTTCAATTTAAAAGTTCAAATCTGAAATTTTTGATTTTTTTTCTTTTTGAAATTTTTTATAGTCCGCCTAGGCGCCACCTAGGCGCACCTAGGGGGTTTCCAGTGCCGCCGCGGCCGCCTAGGCCGAAATTTAGAACACTGCTATTGTCTTCCACTAACTTACTTCGATCTCAATATTTCCTCACAGTACACTGGCAATATATTGTGAGTGTATTATCAATATGTCGCCCTGGCCCAAAATCGTTCCAACGAGTTTGTTTCACAAAAATATATTCCACAATACACTGGCAATACATTGTTTTCCTTCTGTACTTTCATCGTTTTCCTTTTGTACTTTCATTTAACACCTAGATTTCAACGGTATATTTAGCCCTTATTGTGCAAACAATATACTAGCAGTATATCACTTGTGCAATAACGCTCTATTTCTACAATAACGACTCTATTTGAGGCGGATGGTTGTTGAGATATAAATAGAATTGAATACCCTCATTTATACTTACTTCTTGAGCAAAAAAACTTGCAAATCAACTAGAGAAAAATCTCTAAGCATTCCATTTTGCATATTACCAAGAGACAACTCTCCACATACCAAAGAGCTTCCATTTGTCCTTCATCCAAGTTGTTGGATCTTCATCATGTGATCAAGAAGACCAACTTTTTCTCTTCTGTAAGAGCTTGAAGTCGACGAGCTGTCGTATCAAAAGCTCGTTTTTGAAGTCGGCAAGTCTTCGGATCAAACCTTACGTGTAGAAGTTGGCGAGTTCTTCATATCAAAACTCGTATTGAAACTATTTGTTCAAATAGTGGATTAAAGTCGGAAAGAGTTTCAGGACTAGTACCTCATGGAGGATACCAGGAGTGTTTTCAATCTTGCACCCATTTTTGAATTACTCATTATTGTCTTATATTGTGCTTAATTTCATAAAATCTTATCACTCTTCTAGGGTTGTCTTCAATTAGTATCATAGCAAGAATCTTTTTATAGGCTTAATATCCTTAGAGTAGATCATTGTCTATCATGGCATCATATTCCTCCTTCGATAAAGAGAATTTCATTTCTAGGCATAAACAGTCATAATTCTTCTAAATGCAACAAATACTCTAAATTGAAATACATGTTTTCTTAGAAGAACTTGATAATTTTCATTCTATAAATGAAGAACTATCGGAAAAGAATGTTCATTTAGAAGAAGCAAATAAGTTTTTTTTGAGAAATAGAAATAATGATTTGTTATTCCAAATTGATTTTCAAAATCTTCTAGTGAAACTTCAAAAAGTTCAAATGAAAAGTTGATTTTAAAAGTAAAAGATTTTAAAAATAAGTTTTTTTAGAAATGAAATAATATTTGTTATCTTGTATGTCTCTGGTAAGAATAGCGATGTAACACTTAGAGAATAAGCTGCACTTGGAAGCCAAAGATACATGAACAAATTGATTTTCAAATTGATTCCAAATTGATTTTCAAAATCTTCTAGTGAAACTTCAAAAAGTTCAAATGAAAAGTTGATTTTAAAAGTAAAAGATTTTAAAATAAGTTTTTTTAGAAATGAAATAATTATTTGTTATCTTGTATGTCTCTGGTAAGAATAGCGATGTAACACTTAGAGAATAAGCTGCACTTGGAAGCCAAAGATACATGAACATGTGCCAATAAAGAAAGAAATAATGTTGGGAAATAACTCAATCCAAAGATACAAGTCCATGTCAAATCAAAGCAAAGATTGTTTGAAGACTTTTAGTAATTTGATATCATGTAGGTCTTCGGTAAGGATAGCAATGTAATACTTACAGAATAAGGTGCACTTGGAAGCCCAACCTCCCAAACCTTATATAAGACGTAAAACATAAGTCTTGCATGCATGCTAGTTAAAGAACTTCACAAGTTAGGAGTTGGACCATATTTTCACATATCAAATTACCTATATTTACATTTACATTCAATCTGACACCCCTTCACTTCATTGTTTCAACCATATCTGGAGCTACAAACATTATTTTGACTTAAAAGTTTGTTTTTGGAAACCAGGCTTCCATACATAAAAGTCATATTGCTCACAAGTTTTCCAGAACGTCTCTAACATTGCCAAAATTAAGACACAAGACTGCATATGTCTGCATATTCTCTATAGTCCAGTCTAACACACCTTCACTCTTTGGACCATACCTGGAGCTACAGACATTATTTTGATACAAAACTTAATTTTTTGGAAAGTAGACTTCAATTCATTTCTATCATTACACTTTAGGCTAATTCAAACCGGAACATATTCAAAATCATGCATCTTCATCGTACAGTTTTTGTGTCAGAAAAACGACGTACTAACGGTATTCCACCACTACACTGGCAGCACAATACCTTATTCTCATTTTTTAAGTAACTTACTGTGATCTCAATTTTCTCATAGTAACTTTCTATGATCTCAATATTTCCTCAATACCTTAGCCTAAAATCGATCCTGCAAGTCTATTTGTACAAAAATATGTTCCCACCGGTATACTCCAATCCTTGTTTTCTTTCTGTATTTTCCTCTAGAAGGACGGCTATAATTCTAGCTGTTATGGTGCAGCAATATACTAGCAGTATATTGCTTCTACAGTATCCACTTTATTTTGAGCAGGATGGTCGTTGTGTATAAATAGAATTGAATACCCTTATTTATACTTCTCGAGCGAAAAACTTGCATATCAATGAGAGAAAAAAATTCCAAGCATTTCATCTTGCATATTATCAAGAGCTCTCTCCAAATATCTAAGAGCTTCCATTTGCCCAAAATTTATTAAAGTGAGTGTAATAATGAGAGATTAATTGAATTTTTCTGTGATCAAGAAGATAGAGGTTGAAGTCGACGAGCCTTCGTATCAAAGTTCGTGTTTGAATTCTGCAAGTCTTCGGATCAAAGCTTGTTTGTAGAAGTTGGAGAGTTCTTCGTATCAAAACTCGTGTTGCAACTATTTGTTCAAATGGACTAAAGTCGGAGAGAGTTCAAACTAGAGTCTCTCATGGAGGATACCATAATACATCGAATGTTTACAATCTTGACTTATTTTCATTATTTAATTGCTAATTATTGTCTTATATTGTGCTTGATTTCATTAAAATCTATTCACCCCTTGCCCCTCTAGGGTTGCCTTACTATTATGGCAATAATATTCATTGCTGACATTGTAACTATTACCATTTTTCAAAGTGATAATTATAAATTCACAACATCGATCTTCTTAAATTTGCTATGCACTTTGTGCACAGCAATAAATCAAGTAAAAAATTATCTATTGTGGGTTAAGGATTCGACAATGTTGAATTTATTCCATTCAAATCTATCAGACATGCAACATCCACCGTACTTAAAAAAATCTACTAAAAGTTAACTATCACAGACGTATTTTGTGTAAAAGCAATAAAAGCAAGTAAAAAATTTATCTATTGTGGGTTAAGGACTCAATAATATTGAACATTATTCAATTCAAAACTAACAGAAAAGCAACAAATATACATAAGATTATGCCTAAATGTATGAAATATCTTTAGTTTTTTACTAAAATTTTATTATAATTTGCCTTTCCGAAACCAAGAACTTTGAAACTTCCATCTGAATCCACTGAAAAACCCAAAACCCTGCTACTCTCACAATATGGGTTTGAAACCGATTCCAATACCGAACCTTGCTATAAAAGGGTATGAACAAGTAGTTTCTTTAAAAAATGGAATGTTTATGGATTAAATTCAGAGTTTCTCTAATTTGGATGAGATGTCCTCCTTGGTGTGCTTCCAAGTATATCTAGCCTTGATGTGTCCTTCACCACAGGCAGTATGAGATTGTCTATCATCCGAGAACAACATAGTAATTTTCTTGCATTCAGAAGGTACAAGATCGCATATTTTCATCAAGCAGCTAGGTGAACATTATATGGAGCGATCTATCCTATTCTTTCCTATAGATGGTATGGTCAATATAAAAGATAATATAGCTTTCTCTACTTATTTTCTGGAACTTGAAAAGGCAAACACACTTGATAAGGAGCAAAAACACAACCAGATTATGTTTTTGTATATAAAATAATGGCCAGGTGGTGACAAAGTGTTGTGCTACACGTCTTGTGTATCAGTGTTTCTTAAATAATGAGAATGTCAGGTGCAAAGTCATGAGCTAAAATTGTTCTCTGACTGTAAGTTGACTTCATAATTCCATGGAATTCTTATGACAATATAAATCATGGGGTAGTAGGGACTCAGATATTAAAGGACTGACAACCCAATAGTTGCATATGACTTCAGTAGATTTAAACCCAATGTCTAAAAATCGGGCTAGTCGCCGGCCCACCGCAACGAAAACCCCCTAGGGTCTAGGCGCCTAGGCAGCCTAGGCAGCTGATTTTTTGATTTTTTATTTTAGTTGTATTGTGGATATTTGTTTGGGTTTTAAGATAGGATTTGGATTTAGAACATTGAAATTTCAAGTTTCAAATTTTCTAAATTTTCAAAAAAAAAAAAAAAGGCAGGCGCCTAGGCGCTAGGCGGGCCTCCGCGACACCGGGTCCTCCTAGCGTTTTTTTATAACTGCTTAAACCCGAATCATCCAATGGGGAACCTTAAGAGGTTCTCGAAAAAAGATAGGGAGAAATATCCCAAGGTCGAGAATGAAAGGAATGCATAGAGCAAAGTTACATAGGTTAGCCATGGTTTACAATTATACCATCAACACCTATTCATTTGGGATCATTTACCATATCATATTAAAAACACATAAAGATCAACTAAAAGTGGATGAGTCTTCAGATGTGCAAGAAAATTGAATCAGATATACTTTTCAAGCAAAAGAGTAATCCCAATGGTTTGTTTGAAGAGTTCCTATTCTACTTACACAAATTATAAGCTGAAGCTTCTTAAATAAGTGTAGTCTCTATTCCTCAACGAGTTATGAAAAAGTTGCTTGAACTTATCCATGGTTTATTCCGTATCTACAAATTCTATTTTTATTCATTTCAGATCATATCAAGTGGTGCATGTGTGTAGGTGTGGAGTTCTTCCTTTTCAGGTCCATACATACATACATGCTTGCAAATATAGCATGCGCATACACGTTTTTTTGCGCCTGATCTTCCTTTTCAAGCTTCCTGCCCCTTGGAGTCTAAAGATCAACAAGTCGCTTTCCTGCTTGACCAATTTCTTTTTCATGACTCCTGCTTGAGACAGTAGCAACATGATCCTCTCTAAAGTCTATCAACTAAGCAGTTCATTTACTTTCCATTGACAACTTAGGTTGCTTCTGTTGCTTTGAAATACTTATACTACTTTGAATTATGTACTAAGTACAATTGATTTGATTTCCATTGTCAGTACATATAATTGCTTTTTCTAACAAATCTTTTCTTGACTTGTAACTAGCTAACCAATCCTTCAGACTAATCAATGCTGGTAAATTCAGATAGTATGCTACAATGAAAATAAGTATCAATGTGTGTTAGAAAAAAGCTCATAAATGAACTTACTTCAGATGTAAGAGCACTTGTTGCAGTCCCACGTTTATAGGTTCAACTGATAAAAGAGTTTCCAACATATAAACGCGGTTACTGGTAATGTTTTGAATGTCTCGTAAAGACACTGTCATAGGACGATGGGGTTTAAATATAGTTGCATGTGGCAACTTAGATTTCTTCCAGTACTTTCTGCTGGGGAACCACAGAGCTTAAAAATCTTATGCAACTGTTCAACCTGAATACAGAAAAATATCCTATCAGAACTTAAAAATTAGAACATAATGAACATGGAATCAGATCACAGAGCTTAAAAATCTTATGCAACTGTTCAACCTGAATACAGAAAAATATCCTATCAGAACTTAAAAATTAAACATAATGAAACATGGTAATCAGATCTAACTTGGAAAATTGACTTTCATAATACTGTTAGAAAATGACAACAATAAAAGGAACTAATAATACTTTCTGCAGTTTAAACCTGGTATTCTATTTTTTTTGCTACATACAGTGATCTTCATTGAAACTCCTTTTCCCACTCTAGAATATTACTGTGCTGCGGCATTTTGGAATATCATATTTGCATCTTTATATCATATAATGCAGAAAAGATACATTCATCTGCACTAGTCCAATCTTTTGACAAAGTTATTGCAAGTTTATATTTGAAATGTTTGTCCTTAAGATATGGATATGTGGATATTCAAAATAGAATTAACCTTCAATACTAGGATTAGATCACTTACCTGATACAATGAGATAATTGTTTGAATGGTGGGCGTAATTGGAGGGTTGGAGCCCAGATCAGGATTCGTGTCACAACTCTAGTTTTTTTTCACAATCCCTAAGACCTCCAAAGGAAAAGGTCTCTCTTTATATGCCCAGTCTCCAAGTGGCATCTAGACACAATGGAGTTTGATAACTTCAATTCACCTCAATTTATATTGTGCACCACCTGACACTGATCATTACTTTGCATTACTTGTGCCAGACATCCGATGATATCGCTTTTTATTTCGTAGTACCCGTCTATTTACTTGTTGATGTTTAATTGGCATTTTATTTATCATTCATATTGAGGTTCCAATATGGACTTTTTGTTAAAACTACGAACTGACATTATCCACATTCTATATCTTTATTTACCCTTGTCTCCAATAATATGAATTTGTCACTCTAGCCTATGACCTATCAGGGATCTAAAACTACACTAACCTATGACCTATTCAACTCACTTCACATTTGAACTTGTTTCTTTTAGATCCTGACTACCTCCTTTCTAGCTAGATTCTAGGGTTTGTTCTTTTTCTTGATCCAGGAGGATCTATAATGATTGAAGCCCTCAAAAATGATAAGAATACCACATGAAAGTGTAGGAAATGTGGTCGATCAGATCTTATACCATGGTAAATTTGCTAAAAGGCTTAAGACACCTGTGGATATGTGATGGATTACAGTAAATTTGGGGCGACAACTGAAAAAAGTAGTTAATCTGTCATAAAAAGAAAACTAGTTCCACCTTGACATACTTTATCGAAGGACATCTATAGAGATTCAAGGGGACTGTTATCGAAGCCCAAAAGATATATTGAAGCAGGATAATCAGTCCTATCCTATTGAACCTAGGGCTTACAGGACCCTACAGAAAGAGGGTTCCAAGGGGACAGATGAAGCAAGATCTCAGAGGTACACAATGAAAGTAAAGATGATCTTCCAACAACGAAGAGGATGAAGCTACTATATAGGATTACCCAAAAGAAGAGAGATGATCTACATGATCTAGCAAAAAATGATGAAGAAAGAGGCCTACAATCCCAAGAAGATCTAGCGCGTCAGGAAAGACAAATTTCTGATTTCTTTGCAAGTACAAGAAAACCCATTTACTTCCTGTATATTATCATTTTATCCTTCTACCAATAGTATTTATTGGAGAAGGGGAAAAAAGGAAGCTCTAAAGAAAACTTCCACA
>JANAVB010005526.1:0-45586 GCA_029216955.1 Iris pallida
ATGGAAGAGGTGTTATCGTTTGTCTGTACGTGGACGACATGCTTATCCTAGGTACGAATATTAGCTGTGTCACTGAGACAAAGAAGTTTATCTCTAGCAAGTTCAGTATGAAGGACTTGGGGGAAGCTGATGTGATCTTAGGGGTCAAGATCATCCGGACAGACACTGGACTAGCGCTGTCACAGTCTCATTATATTGAGAAAATGATCACTCGTTATGGGCATCGGGATCTTCCAGGGATGGATACACCGTACAGGTATGATCTGAAGCTGAAGCCTAATTCAGGGAAAAGCGTCAGACAGCTGGAGTATGCAAGCGTAATGGGAAGTTTGATGTATGCTACTACTGCCACAAGGCCTGACATAGCTTTCGCCGTGGGAATGCTGAGTCGTTTCACGAGCAACCCAGGTGCTGAACACTGGAAAGCTGTGAAACGGGTTATGAGATATCTCAAGAAGACTCAGATATGCACTGTACTACAGCAGAGATCCGCAGGTAATGGAAGGCTTCAGTGATGCCAGTTGGTGCTCAGAGGTGGAGAGCGAGAGGTCCACAGGTGGATTCATTTTCACAATGGGTGGAGCTGCTATATCGTGGAAGTCGAAGAAGCAAACTATGCTCTTGCGGTCATCCATGGAATCTGAGTTCTTTGTACTAGATACCGCAGCCGAGGAAGCAGAATGGCTTCGGGAGCTCATGTATGATCTTCCATTGGTTGGGACGCAAATACCGACGATACCAATATACTGCGACAACCAGGCGACTGCGGCGGTGGCATCAAATGACCTTTTCAACGGGAAGAAGAGGACTGTGCGGTTGAAGCACAGGGCAGTACACGATCTTATCAAGAGAGGTGTTATTGCAGTGATTGATGTTCGGAGTCAGGGAGAACCTGGCGGATCCGTTCACCAAGGGCCTCAAGCGCCAGCTGGTCGATGACACAGCTTGTAAAATAGGCTTGAAGGCATTCTGATATTAGATTATTGTATTCCTACCATAAAGTTTTATGCTAATAGTTCAAAGATTTATCTACTAGGCATCTAGCTTTTGGTTCAAGGAGGACCACTAATCGGAAGAATATCAGGAACGGTGGGTACATGTTCTATTGGGCATGGAGAGGTTACGGACATATAACCACTGTTGTCTACTATTGTTTTCTGCGAAAAAACGGTTCCTGTGGGAAGGTTAGCTTAATTGCCTTAATGAGTTCTCAGGCAGAGTGAATGCCTGGAGTGCTTTACAGGAAGCACGATAGAGCAGTACTACAAGGAGCGAAACTCCATGCTACAGTGGGGTGACTCCACAATAAGGTTCCTATATGTGGGATGCTGCCCAGGAATAGGATAAAGCCTCGGCTTTGCAGGCCAGTCACAGCGGCGTAGCACCGCAAATAGGCAGTTAGCCTAATGCTGTATGTTAAAAATAAAGAGGGGTGTAGTCAACACTACAAAGAGGAGGAGTTCCTCATGTTACAGTGGCACGACACCACCATGAGGTACCCGGTTAGGGATAAATCCTCGGCCTTGCAAGCCATGTCGTTGCGGCGTAACACCGCAAGGAAGCCTAAGGCTTCATGCTGGGTAGTTTGGCACTACAAAGAGGCGGTTGCCTTATGCTACTGTAGTATGACACTACGATGAGGTTCCCGGTATGGGGTAAGGCCTCGGCTTTAAGCCATGTCATAGCGGCGTAGCACCGCAAGGGAAGCGCAAAGCGCTTCATGCCATGTCTCTTTATAATGAACTCACCTAGTATATGACAGAGATATCAGGCCGTCTCTTGAGGGTAAACTTGTAGACACCCAAAATTATACACTGAAACCAGGCTGGCACAGGGCCTTTAATGTGTAGCCAGAAGCACATGTAACTACATTATATGAGTGGAAAGAATTTTAGCTATGATACAGAATTCAAGGCTTAGTCCATTCTTGTATTATAGTTTGATTTTTGACCCATGTGGGAAGATTCAAGTCGTAAGCGACATCTCTCCTAATGCATGACGGACAGTTACTGTGGGGAACACTTATATCCATATATAGAGATATGTGAAGGATTGTTGGGTTTTGGTTTTTCCTTTAGAAAGGTTTAGTCCCACATCGAAAAAAACAAATGGTTTGTATCTCTATATATTAGCTTTGCTATTATTGGAGATGCACATGTGGTGTGGAGGTGCACATGGGTTTGCCATGTGGGATTATTTTTCTAATGGGAAAAAGGCTAAAATCAACAATTAAAGCATTCATGCTTTTTGCTCTTGGGAAATTTATTTCCATAGGAGCTAAGCCCGTTGGGGCTTAGCGACTCGGACTCGGACTCGGACTCGGACTCGGGCTCAAGGGCTCATGAGGCATAATATGGCGTTTTGTTGGCGTACTTTGCACTTAGCACGTCAGCATCATCGCTAGGTGCATAGTGCGCTTAAGTTGCGCTCGTTGTGCGAGCCACTTGCGCGACCACGTTGCACGGCCCGTTACGCGAGCCCAGTTACGCAGCCCAGTACGCAGCCCAGTACGCAGCCCAGTACGCCCAATACGCGCAGCGTACGCAGCGTGCGTAGAGTGCGCAGTGTGCGCAGCGTACGCAGTGTGCGTAGAGTGCGTAGTGTGCGTAGGGTGCATAAAAGGGACTGTGTGCGTAAAGTATAAATTACGCTGGTGGCACAACTTCCAGCAGAACGTGTCCTTGCATGTTCTGAGCGGTTGCTCCATGTTCGGGGTGGTTACTACCATGTCCCTAACATTGTGCTAACCGGGCAGTTGTTGTAGGGGCTTATATAAGGCCTCCTCCTCCTCTCTCACAAGTAACAGAACAGAACAGAAAGAGAAGCCACCGGAGAGTTTACGAAGTATTCTTTAGCACAAGTAAACAGAGATTTTTAGACGTGTTCTTTAACACAGTTCTGATCTGCAGCCTTCGAGAGAGAGAGGAAAGGCGCCACACCAGCGTTGCTTTTGCACGGGAGTTCGTGTCCATCCGAGGAGTCAGAAGAGCAGGAGTGTTCCAAGTTCTCCGACGAACTTGCTGGTTCCTGGAAGCTGTTCACGTAGGACGAATAAAGCTTTGAGCAACGGTGATCATTCACCCCAGCAGGCGTTCTTCCATCTTTCGCCAGTCACCTTCTTCGTTACTACCAGTAACTCTGATTGTATCTTCTTTTTAGAAGTACTACGATCTGATTGCTGTGATTACGAAATCTTTTTAGATTCTCGTAATATCATAACGATATCTTTTTAGATCTTCGTTATCCTTGTGCAACCTTCCTAGAAGTGTTGCGTTGGAACATTGTTTTTACAATTGTTTCATATTCTCAGTTTTCCATCGAAAAAATTGTGCCCCGGCAATAACAAGAGCGGTTATAACCAAAAAAATAGATCACAATATATAGTTAGGAAAAGTTCTAGTCTGTCTACAATCTAAATTTGTAGACTAAAACAAGAAGAAAAGTTTTCAAGTTTGTACAAAGTACCTACTTAACAGCATGTCAATTTTAATAGCAAGAGTTCCTATACAAATTATGTTATTCCCGGCATAATTTTCGATAAAAAACAGATAAACAAAACAGTTGTCTCAATAGTAACAACTTTTCGTAGCAACACTTCAAAGAAGGTGTACCACAGAGATCCTTGGAGGATTCTGGGTAACGAAAACTAAAGAGATTTCGTTACAACAGCAAACGAAAGTAGAGCTTCTTTTAGGAAGGTACAAATCGAGTTGCTAGCAGCAGCAACGACGAAAGTCCACAAGAAGTATCTGATTAGATCAGAGAAGAAGAGAAGGAAAGAGAAATTTTGTTTTGCTGGGGTGATAAGATCACCGTTGCTCAAAGCAAGATTCGTCTATATGTGATCCGCTTCTAGGAACCAGCAAGTTCTTGTTAGTCTCGGGACTTGACCAAAGATGGTAGACTCTATGTCGAGATCAGAGGTTCAACAAACGCTCACCTTCTGATAATTCTCGCGATCCAAGAGGAACACTATAATATAAATCTGATTACAAAAGCAACAATAATCAGAAAAATAAATCTCACGTTTTTCTTTACAATCGCAGTTGCTGACGGACAGAACTGAGTTACAACTCAGATGAAGGAGAAGAAAGAAAAAGAAGAAAGAAGAAAGGAGAAAGAAGAAGAGGAAAGGATCTTGCTGGGGTGATTAAGATCATCTTTGCTCAAAGCAAGATTCGCTCCACCACGATCTGCTTCCAGGAACCAGCAAGTTCATGAAGAACTTCTGGAAACGCTCGTAAGTCAAAATTTGAGACTTGAACGGACTTACTGGACTTTACGGACTCCCTTAACTCTCTTTTTGGTGCATCTTTCAAAGGAGGCCAAGGGACTCTATTTATAGAGTGGAGTGAGACTTTACCTCTTCTCCTATCCGATGTGGGACTAAAATACCAATACTCAAAAATAGAGTTTGATATTTTAGATCATCCCATAATCAGCATAGAAGTGTGACAGTCCACGCCTACCCCCCGAACACTCTCATGCATGCACGAGACATCCTGGAGTCCGTGTCCGAGTCTGAGTCCGCACAACAAAAGTCAACTTACTTCTTTGTTGGAATTAATCTTTTTTCCTTCTAGGAAAATACTCCCATATGGCACACACTTGTGCCCCACTATACCTCATGTGCACACCTCAACACAAACAATGCATTATATTGAGATACTCACCATTTGGTGTAGCCGATGTGGGACTATCTTTCCTAGTCCAAAGACATAAATACCAACAATCCTTCACATATCTCAATATATGGGTTGAGCGTTCCCCACAGTGACTGTCCATCATGGATTAGGAGAGATGTCACTACGACTTGAATCTTCCCGCATAGGTTAAATAACAGCATGATACAAGAATGTACTAAGCCTTGAATTCTGAACCATAACTGCAATTCTTCCTACTCACATAATGACATCAACTGTGCTTCTGGCTGCAAATTAAAGGCCTTGTGCTAGCCTGGTTTCAGTGTATAATTTTTGGGCGTTTACAAGTTTACCCTCAAGAGATGGCCTGATATCTCTGTCCATACATTATAGGTAAATTTTTTATAAAGAGTCATGGCATGAAGCATTGCGCTTCTTTGCGGTGCTACGCCGCTATGACATTGCTTAAAGTCGAGGCTTTACCCCACCTGGGTACCTCATCGTAGTGTCATACTACTGTAGCATGAGGTCGCAAGCCTCTTTGTAGTGCCAAACTACCCTGTATGAAGCCTTGCGTTTCTGTGCGGTGTTACGCCGCTATGACATGGCTCGCGAAGCCAAGGCTTTACCCTACCTGGTACCTCTTCGTGGTGTCATGCCACTGTAATATGAGGACATCGTCCTCTTTGTAGTGCTGTCTACCTCTCTTTATTACGATTATTATACATCATTAGGCTACCTGCCTATTTGCGGTGCTACTCCGCTGTGACTTGGCTCACAAAGTCGAGGCATTATCCCTAACCGGGAACCTTATGGTGGTGTCACCACACTATAGCATAGAGTTACACTCCTTGTAGTGCTGTGCTACCGTGCTTCCTATAAAGCACTCCAGGCATTCACTCTGCCTGAGAACTCATTAAGGCATTTAAGCCAACCTTCCCACAGGATCTGTTTTCCGCAGAAAATAACAGTAGACAACAGTGGTTGTAGGTTCGTAACCTCTCCATGCCGCAGAAGACAAGTACCCACCGTTCCTGATATTCTTCTGGTTAATAGTCCTCCCTTGAACCAAAAGCTAGATGCCTAGTATATTTTTCTTTGAACTAATAGCATAAAACTTTATGGTAGGAATGTAATAACACAATACCAGAATGCCTTCAAACCCATTTTACAAGCTGTATCATCAACCAGCTGGCGCTTGAGGCCCTTGGTGAACGGATCCGCCAGGTTCTCCTGACTCCGAATATCAATCACTGCAATAACACCCCTCTTGGTGAGATCGTGTACTGCCTTGTGCTTCAACCGCACAGTCCTCTTCTTCCCGTTGAAGAGGTCATTTGATGCCACCGCCGTAGTCGCCTGGTTGTCGCAGTATATCGGTATCCCCGGTATTTGTGCCCCAACTACTGGAAGATCATACATGAGCTTCCGAAGCCATTTTGCTTTCTTCGCTGCGGTATCAAGTACAAAGAACTCAGATTCTATGGATGACCGCGAGAGCATAGTCTGCTTATTCGATTTCCACGATATAGAAGCTCCATCCATTGTGAAAATGTATCCACCCGTTGTGAAATATATCCATATGTGACCTCTCGCTCTCCACTTCTGAGCACCAGCTGGCATCACTGAAGCCTTCCACTACCGACGGATCTCCGCTGTAGTGCAGTACATATGTCTGAGTCTTCTTGAGATATCTCATAACCCGTTTTACAGCTTTCCAGTGCTCAAAGCCTGGGTTGCTCGTGCAAAGACTCAGCATTCCCACGATAAAAGATATGTCAGGCCTTGTGGCAGTAGTAGCATACATCAAACTCCCGAATACGCTTATATACTCCAGCTGCCTGACGCTTTCCCCTGAATTAGGCTTCAGCTTCAGATCAAACTTGTACGGTGTATCGAATCCAGTAAGATCCTGATACCCGTAACGAGTGATCATCTTCTCAACATAATGAGACTGTGACAGCGCTAGTCCAATGTCTGTCCGGATGATCTTGAGTCCCAAGATAACATCAGCATCCCCAAGTCCTTCATACTGAACTTCATCGAGAGGAACTTCTTTGTCTCCGTGACACAGCTTATATCCGTACCTAGGATTAGCATGTCGTCCACGTATAGACAAACGACGACTCCTCTTCCGTCAGCAAACTTCGAATAGACACACTTGTCTGTTTCACTGACCCTGTAGCCATTTGACCTTATGACTTTGTCAAACTTCTTATGCCATATTTTGGGAGCTTGTTTTAAACTGTACAGAGATTTCACCAACTTGCAGACTTTGTCTTCAAGACCTTTGACGACAAATCCTTCTGGCTGTTGCATGTAGATCTTTTCGGTCAGCTCGCCATTCAGGAATGTCGTTTTCACATCCATCTGATGTATCACCATCTTATGTATCGCTGCGAGAGCAATCAACATTCTGATGGTGGTCATCCGGGCTACTGGAGCATACGTGTCAAAGTAGTCGATCCTCTGCTTCTGAGAAAACCCCTTTGCCACTAGCCTGGCCTTGAATTTGTCAATGGTTCCATCAGCTTTCATCTTCTTCTTGAAGATACACTTGCATCTGATAGGTTTTGCTCCTTCAGGTAGATCAACCAACACCCAAGTGTTATTGGAGGTGATTGATTCAATTCTATTGTCTATCGCCTCCTTCCAGAAAATAGCATCTTTGGTCTCCATCGCCTCATCATAGGTAAGCGGATCTGCTTCCACATGATAGGTGATGAAGTCATCTCCGAAGTTCTTCGGCCTCCTCGCTCGCTTCGACGACGACTCAGCGAGTTCTGGTTCAATCGTTCTCCTCAGTAACAACTTCATCTTGAACAACTGGCTCATTGAAGATCTCAGTCACCTTTGTACCTTTATCATTCTCCGGAATGTCCGTTAGAATAATGTTCTTGTGCCTTACAAACTTTTCTTCAAAATATTCAGCATCGTGAGATTCGATGATATGATTTGACTCAATATCATGAAATCTTCGAGCATCACTCTTCTCGACATACCCCAAGAAGATCATCTTCGTAGTCCTTGTCCCCAGTTTCTGAATCTTCAGATCTGGGAGCTTCACATAAGCCAGACATCCCTACACTCGAATGACATTCAAGTTAGGTCTGACTTTGAACCAGAGTTCATGAGGAGTTACGTCCGAAGTTGCATACGGCACTCTATTTAAAATAAAAGTAGCCGTCAATACAGCTTCTCCCTAGTAGCATTTAGGAAGACCCGCAGTTAGCAACATTGAGTTAATCATTTTTGTCAACGTTCTGTTCTTCCTCTCCGCTACTCTGTTAGATTGAGGAGAATACGGAGTAGTAGTCTCATTTATGATTCCATGTTCTTTGCAGAACGATGTAAATCATGAGACCGATACTCTCCGCCTCGATCACTTCTTAGACTCTTGAGTTGTTGTCCAGTTTGTTGTTCAGCCTCGGCCCTGAACTCCTTGAACTTCTCGAACGCTTCATCTTTAGACTTGAGCAAGTAGATAAACGCGTACTTTGAGAAGTCATCGATGAAGGTTATGAAATGCTTCATCTCGGCTTTTATAGAGAATTGCTTGAAGTCACAGATATCGGAATGCACCAACTCCAGAAGATCTGTGCTTCGATTGACCCGATGAAAGGGTTTTCTTGTGATCTTTGTCTGAGCACATACTTCACACTTCTCTACCTTAACCCCATATTTGGTGATAAGTCCTAGACTAGACATTTTGTTAATTCTTTTACAGTGAACATGTCCTAGCCTATTATGCCATAACTTAAGAGAATAATCAGAAAGAGCGATTGCTTTGACTGGTCTACAAGCTGAATTTTGAATATTCCTTCGATTTAAAAAGCTTTTCCAAAGTATGTTCCCTTCTTGGACATCACCATCGGGTTAGCATTGATGTCCATCCTCAAGCCTGTGTTGCTAAGCAGGCTTCCAGAGATCAAGTTCTTTGTAATCACCGGAACGTGCTTCACACCTTGAAGCGTCAGAGTGTTCTCGGATGTGAGTTTTAGCTCCACAGTTCCGATCCCCAGAACTTCACCTTGGGCTTGGTTCGCCATGATAAATTTTTCAGAAGTTGGCTGGTATGTGACGAACCATTTCTTGCCAGAGCAGACATGGCAGGTCGCACCAATGTCTATCCACCAGTCAAAGTCAGCCCCCACAGCTGTGACTCTTATAATGGCCCTTCTTGCTATAGTTGAAGCAAGTCACGTGGGACTTGGACTTCTGTTGCTTGAATGAAGGACCCTTCACTTTCAGATTAGTAGAGTCCTTCTTCTTGTGATGAGAAGCCACATGCTTCCCCTTGAACTCTATTGTCTGCACCAAGTTGGCCTTAGCCAGTTGGTTGGACAGAGAGTCCATCTTCTGTTGAGATCGCATTTCATCCTCAACGTGGATCTCTTGTAGGAGATCTTCAAAGCTAATGTCCAGCTTCTTCCGATGCATTCTAGCATAGAAGTTGCTCCAATTAGAAGAAAGTTTCGAGACTATCCCTCCAACGACAAACTTGTCGACGAGGGGCATCTTCTCGTCATCTAAATTCTGGCGTAACTTAAGAAATTCCTTCACTTGAGGTAGCATCGCCATCTCGTCTTCGAAGAGCTACTTGTGGTTCTCGACGATGAAGATTTTGGACCTGTTCTCATCATCTTCATATAGCTTACCCAAAGAATCCCAGATCTCTTTGGCCTTTACCTTCTTGGAATATGATTCTGCAAGAGAGTCTTCCATAGAATTGAGAATCAGCAGTTTACATATGCTGTTTTCTCTCTTCCATTTGCTCTGTTTGACGAGTACAGCAGCAATAGCATCGACAGTTCCTTTTTTTGCAATCGTCGGTTCATCCTAAATCAACACATGGTCTACGTCCACGAGTTGAAGATTAAGGGTGACCTTTCTCTTCCAGATTTGGAAATATTCTCCGTCGAATTTCTCCAACTTGTTAAAGCTGGTATCGATGAGAGAAGCACGAGAGTTTTCCATCTACAAGGATCTTGCTTTGAAATTGTTAGTCTCGGGGCTTGACCAAAGATGGTAGACTCTATGTCGAGATCAGAGGTTCAACAAAAGTTCACCTTCTGATAATTCTCGAGATCCAAGAGGAACACTATAATATGAATCTGATTACAAAAGCAACAATAATCAAAATCTTACGTTCTTCCTCGCAATCGCAGTTGCTAACGGACAGAACTGAGTTACAACTCAGATGAAGGAGAATAAAGAAGAAAGAAGAAGAGGAAAGGATCTTGCTGGGTGATTAAGATCAGCGTTGCTCAAAGCAAGATTCGCTCTACCACGATCTGCTTTCAGGAACCAGCAAGTTCACGAAGAACTTCTAGAATGCTCATAAGTCAAAATTTGAGACTTGAACGGGCTTCCTGGACTTTACGGACTCCCTTAACTCTCTTTTTAGTGCATCTTTCAAAGGAGGCCAAGGGGCTTTATTTATAGAGTGGAGTGAAACTTCACCTCTTCTCCTATCCGATGTGGGACTAAAATACTAATACTCAAAAATAGAGTTTGATATTTTAGATCATCCCACAATCCGCATATAAGTGTGACAGTCCACGCCTACCCCCCGAACATTTCCGTGCATGCACGAGACATCCTGGTGTCCGTGTCTGAGTCCTAGTCCGCACAACAAAAATCAACTTACTTTTTTGTTGGAATTAATCCTTTTTTCTTCTAGGAAAATACTCCCACATGGTACACACTTGTGCCCCCCTACACCTCATGTGCACACCTCAACACAAGTAATGAATTATATTGAGATACTCACCATTTGGTGTAGCCGATATGGGACTATCTTTCTTAGTCCAAAGGCAAAAACACCAACAGTTCTAGAGAACTTCTGGAACGCTCGTTAGTCAATATTTGAGACTTGAACGGGCTTCCTGGACTTTACAGACACCCTTAACAATCTTCTTTGGTGCATCTTTCAAAGGAGGCCAAGGGGCTCTATTATTGAGTGGAGTGAGACTTCACCTCTTCTCATATCCGATGTGGGACTAAAATACCAATACTCAAAAATAGAGTTTGATATTTAGATCGTCCCACAATCAGCATAAAAGTGTGCCAGTCCACGCCTACCCCCCGAACACTCCCGTACATGCACGAGACATCCTGGAGTCCGTGTCCGAGTCCGAGTCCGCACAACAAAATCAACTTACATCTTTGTTAAAATTAATCCTTTTTTTCCTTCTAGGAAAATACTCCCACATGACACACACACTTGTGCCCCACCACACCTCATGTGCACACCTCAACACAAGCAATGCATTACATTGAGATACTCACCATTTGGTGTAGCCGATGTGGGACAATCTTTCCTAGTCCAAAAGTGTAACATTCAGTTTTCCAGATGAGGGTAATTTTAAAATTTTGTAATTATAATTAATAATTATTGATATTTATTTTACATCATGATTTTTGGTAATTTTTAATAATTTTTAAACTATTTAAAAACTGCCTTAAGTCATGACTTATGATTTTGACGTGCTGCTAGTGAAACCCTAGAGACTGCATGACCTAGAGTCTAACCATGTCATTAGGATGATTTAATTATCATTTTTAGCCTAGGAGTAATTTGGTCATTTTGATTTATTTGAATTATTTGATGATTTATTGAATTGGTGAATTCTAGTTGACCTTGACTTGTTGAGACCTAGTGGACTAGCCTAGAAGCTAACCCTAGCCATGGTGACCCTAGTATAACTTAGGTTAACCTACTTTTAGTCATTAGAAACTAATTTTGGATTAGGAGGATTAGTTTAGGTGAATTTAAGTCATGGCTTGTGGTTTCATGAAATGACTTATGGCTTAATGATTTGATTGATCATGACTTAAGCCCATGGGCCATTTAGTAAGCCCTAACCCAAATTATTGAGCTTATGACCAGCCATAGGGATCCCCATCCTATATAAACACTTATTCATTAGGGCTTGCCTCTTTTTATCATTCCAACACTTGGAGAAAAGAAAGGTATTTTTCCCCCTTCCAAAAATTCTCATTTTATTCATTTGATCTCCTTTTTCATCCTAGTCTTTTGCATTGGGTTCTAATTGAAGTTTATGGACTGTTGGTGGAGAGATAATTCAGTTTGGGATCAATTTGGAGCATTTGGCCATCAAGAAAAATACCCCCCATTTGAAGCTTTTTCTTGCAAATTGCACCTATAGGTAAAACCCTTTAAATTGCATTATTGTTTTGATTTCTTTGCATATTAGGCTAGGTTTAGGTGTCCCCTAGATGTACCTCGAATTTGGGTAGATTCGTGTCCGTATCGGACACGTGTCATAGGGTATGTAAGGTGTTCGACGAAATGCCTCTAAGGATTTCATTTTCTATTTTGCTAGACTAATTACATGTTTTCGAAGCTCTTGATGTGTAGATTAATTATTTTGAGGAGTGAGCACGATTCGATGCACATTTTGTGTCCAAATCGGACATGCACCGTACGCACGGGACACAGCACAGGCCTCGTGCTGCCCCCTGCTGTTCGAGTGTCCTAGCGGACACGACACGAGACAAGACACCACAAACATTTGTGGGGACGTGCGGGCACCCACTGACGTCACCTCCACAAAATTTCACGGGTTCTCAATCAGTGTGCGCGGAGAAATCAACTGCGCACCGATCTTGCACTGCTCGTGCACGCTGTGCGCGTCCCCTACATTTCGGGGATGACACAGGACACGACACTTCACTAGGACACGTAAAATTTGACGAGGTGATGGGGCCCATGTCTGACTAGACCCTCACCAAGTTTCGTGACACTTGGTTGCGAGTCGAGAAAGTTCTCGAGCTCGCACTGAAATTCCTGACACGCACATACACGAAATTCAAGCCACTGATACGGTCTTGTATCGACACATCGACACCACTTGGACACGGGGCAGGGTGTTCAGTTCCTAGCCCTATACCCCACCTGTCACTGTGCAAGAGCACGGCTCGTCTCGAGCACTGAGTCGTGTCCAATCGGACACGACATGGCTGTACGAGACAGCCTTAACTGACAGTTCTATTACTGTAGGGTTCCTTCTTTTTTACACTTCGTGTCTACACATTGGATGCGGTTGTGGATACGATTAGCACCCTTGACACGTATGCATGGTGGCTCACATCTGTACTTTAATTTTTGCTGATTTGATTGGGGTGTTGATTCAGATTTGGTTGAGATGTGTCGAGCAATGCACTCTGATACTGTGCTATCCCAAGTTTTCAGAAATGAGATGAGTTTAAAATGGATTTGTTTGAGTTTCAAATGAGAAATGTAAATGTGTATATGTGTAACCTGAGGTTGGGGTTGGATTCGAAATTATGTATTGATTTCTTATTTGCAGTGATCAATTCAACCCTGTCACATTTTGATACTGAAATAGGAATGAAATTGAAATGTCAGGTGTTGGTTTTGTTTGGGTTGACTGATACTTAAATCCTGAACTTTCCATTCCTTTTAGAAAAAAACTGATTTTATTGATGTTTGATTTGCCACATTGATTTTGAACTTAAGACATTGAGATACATGAAAGGTTGCATTGACACCCACACACACACACACAGGTACACAGGGTTACCTATAGCCTAGGTTGTATTGACACATCACTGATTTCCTAAGTTTGTAAACCTATCTTCTAACTGTCAATGCTTTGAACTATCATTGACTGGAATCTGAGATTTAAACTGAACCCTGAGATGGTTTCAGGATTTGAAACCTGGATTTGGATGGTTGTTTAGTTGGTAAGTTGTATATTGTATGTATACATATATCTATGAATAGGTAAAATTGGTTAAGTCCATTAGTTCCTAAGGTACAGTCCATTACCTTGATTTCAGTCCTTTCTTCGATTGTTCAGTCTCTGTGGTTCAGTCAAATTCACATATTTGATTTGCTTTATATATGTATTAGAGGGTTGTGAGGGTTAGATACTTGGGTAATGGCAAGGTGTTGGGTAGTATGGTTTTGGCACTGCTGTGGTTTGCTTTGGCAATTTGGCCATCAGGATTTGTTCAGCCTTCACTGTTTTATGGTGTTGTAACATTCAAATTGATGTTAGAGCCTTTGGAGGTTGTCCTGTAATAGCCAGGACAGTAAGTGTTTTAGCCTAGCAATTCAAGTGTGGCAATTGTCAGGTAAGGTTGTGTGTGTCAGTGAAATAGACTGGAGTGTAGATGTTGTGGTCCTGTAGCAACCATGAGAGGGACATGGGACCTTGGAAGTGGGGTTAGTGTCCAATAGGATGTTATATAGTTCAGTCATACTAATATGGAGAGGGTACTTGTGTGTGAGAGTGAATTTGTGTCATAAAGTTTGATTAGGCTAGGGTTCATATATATCATGCATTATGTATGAGCCATACCTTGTATATATATGCAATATAGGTATATGTGGACATGTATTTGAGGGATAGACATATGAAATTATGTTAGTATCATACATGATGAATTAGGGTAGTGTGTGTTATGGGTATTTGAAGTTGAGGGCTAAGATAGTGGGTTGGTATCCTATGTATTAGTGTAGTTGGACTGGGATATTATATATGTATATATATATGTTATATAAGTTAGCCTTGAGTAGGATTTATGTATGTGATCTAGGGTTATGTGGATAGATGAGATAGGGTATTGGAATTTTGGGTAAGATATGAGGAGTTCACATACTTGAGTATATATATAGGTTAATTGATGTGGGGTTAGATATATATTTATACAAATAGATAAGGATATATAAGAGGTATGGTATGTATATGTTCTATAGGGGGATATGTATATGTGATATAGTACTAAGGTATCTTAGGTTATTAGCCTATGGATTATGAGATAGCCTATGGAATGACATAAAAATTGACCCACTAGGCCCAAGTGACTTTGTTGACTAGAATTGACCTAGGGTTGACCCAATAGTTCAGGTTTGACTAGAGTTGACTAAAAGTCAACATTGAGCCTAAACGTGACCAATTGACCTAGTTTTACCTAGACAGTTGACCAGATTTGACTTAGAGTTGACTTTGACCTAGATTGGCCTAAAAATCATGTAGATTGTATCATAAACACCATTTACCTTGTTTTAAACACATTATAACTTGTACTGCTCTATTTAGGATATTGTGACTCCGGTGCAGACGTCTGACATTACACTACTCTTTTCAGAGTATCAGGCGAGTACATTCTCTGATAGTTCTCTTATTTATTTGCCAGTTACTGTACTTCAGTTCTATTTAATTTTATGTGATTCTTTGATACCACACGTATGGATATTTTTGGATTCATGTATGTGTCACACTTACCATATTGTCTGGCCTCTACTACTGGAATTATTCTGGAATCATTACTAGTATCGTGTTTGGCTGGACTCTCTCGATTCTCGTGTCTTATACTGGATTCACTTGTATTGTGGGGTGGAGAAATATTGAGTAAGGCATATAGACATACCCTGTAACTCCTCTTCCCGAATTAACAACATTAATCATATATTTTAATTATTTGTTTAAAGATGTTTTTTTATTAATTCATGTTATTGTTAATTTACTTCAATCCTTGCTATTTATATTAGTGACTATGACTCATTAACTTACTACTATTATATTTTTCAATTCTTTATATTTTTAATTCAGAGCTTAACTTACTTTGTAAATCTATTATTGTTTTAAAGCTATCATCAGCAATCTATATTAGATTTACCAATATAGAACTTTGTTTTTCTTGATATTATTTTTCCTTTAAACATATAATCTAACATTTTTTTTCTTCTTGTTCTGTCAATCTTTTAGTTTTAAATTTATCACAATTTTATAGTTGACCTTCATTTTATTCTTCTTCACTATTTCTTTGGTGTTGGATATCATGTTTCACTAAAACGTTTATTAGAAACATGTTTAATTCGAATTGTTTTCGCTAAATGAAAACATACCTCCATACCTTATTTTGTAGTAAATCAATTACTCGTTTGATTTGAAAAATATATGATTTAAACTATGATAGCAATAAATATTTTTAAATATTTTGTATTGAGAACTTAATCTATTTAGAATTGATTACCATATAATATGAAATATGCGGTTTAAAGTATTTTTAGAGTATGATAAGATTAAGTTGATTTAAACATTTATTAGATTTAAACAAAATAACAGATTTCGATTGTATTAAATTGAACTAAATAGTTTTCCTTGATTAAGAATAATGGAGAGAGTTATCCAATGGGACATATAGTCCATATCCTTCTAGGAGAATTGCCTCTTATATAAGTTGGGTTATTTCTTCCCAACCTAGCCATCTCCCAACGACATCACCGAAACTCCTGCCCTTCCGGATCCCACGTAACCTTCGCCACCACCAATGGAGCCCTCGCCACCACTATACTGACCACCACCATATCCCGTGTCCCACATCGCAAGTCAAGCCATTTTAGAAACCCACGCCCACACCATTGCCGAGCAGCCATCATCATCATCACCACCACCACCACCACCACGACACAACCAACAGAGCCAACACAATTCCGTGTCCAAGTGTCTGTGTCCACCATAGAAACCACCGTGTCCGGACCCGTGCGTCCGTGCCCAACCCATCTTATTCCATGGAGCTACAAGGTACAAACCGAACCCCTATGCCCGACAGCAGGACACAACCCCAAGCAAATACAAAGGAGGAAATCCTAACCTAATCCCGGCGCCGTCGCGGCCGAAGCACTGCCGCCGACGAGAAGGTCGGCAACCTTTCCGCGATCGCCTTCCTCTAGCGCCGATGACCGGTCTCACAGCCATCGACCGAGTGTTTCGGCGGCACCACGTGCACGACGATCACCACACGTCATAGCCAGGGGCGGGAACCGGCATGTTTCTCCTTGCTGCTCACCATGATCTGTCGACCGGCGCACCCGTGCCATACCGAGGCTCGACTTCGATTCGACGTCCGCCCAGGCCTCCAGCGTCGGTGCTCAGACACACGGCCAGCGCCGTATTCGCCTCTGGTGAAGCACCAGTGAACGGCCATCTCGCCAGCTCCGCCCCGGCCATGGTGGGACGACCGCACCGTCGTCAGAGCAGCACACCGGCCCAGATCTCGAACACCGTGCTCGCAACCTCCTCCGCTGCCCCTGATCTGCCATCCCGAACCACCGTCGAGTCCGCCCCGTGCGTCGCACACGAGACTCGAGAAAAAACCCTATCGAGAATCGGTCGCCGTCTTTTCTGGCCGTCGAACTCCCCGCAACCACCACGTTGGTTGCCAGAACTCCGCCGGCGCCACCTTCACCTCGTCCCCACGGATCTGCGCCTGCCACCAGCGCAGCGGCCGTACTCGGCCGGAGCGACCGAGGTGAGACCCCTGCCGAGCTCTGCGCCCGTGCGCAGTAAGCCGCCGAGAGCCAGCCGCCTGTCGTGGCCTTCCCCCGCGGAGATCTCCAACCACGACGACCGACATCTCCTACGTGCGTCGCTCGCGGTGCTGCACCGCCGGCACCGCAGTACCAGCTTTTTTGCCGCCAGCCGAGGTGCGCCTCAGCGCCGACTCTCGAGAGCCGTGCCCTCCGCGCTGCCACCGCGCAGTGGCCGTACTCGGCCGGAGCGATCGAGGCGAGACGCTCCACTCTTTCCCTCTCTCCGCTCGTAGCTGCGACCGTCGAGCGCCGCCCTAGCTCCGCCGGCGTCGATCCCAATGTCAGTGAGTTTTCCCTTTTCTCCATCCTCTCACTTAAATTCACTCTCTCTCTCTCTTCAGAATTACTTAAGAATGAATGGATTAAGAATGAATGGATTCATTCATTCTTTTAGGCTACTATACATTTGGAGTAATGAAATTTGGGCCAGTCTATCTGTATAAGGGTTTAGGATTGAGATTTAAATATGGGTCCGACTATTGACACCCCATGTATTTCTAAGGACACCCCATGTAACTTAAGTGAAGAAATAGATTAATGTGTAAAGACGTTAATACCCCCCATCTATTATAGCACATTCCATCAGTCTCCTTCATTATTTGCTCTTCTTAGTACACCCCACTTTCTCTCCCCAACCCAAAAACCCTCCATTTCCCCTCCCCAAGCCAAAAATCCTAAATTCTTCTTACTTTGAAGGAAGTTAAAGGAAGTTGAAGAAATCATGATGGAGGGACAAAATGCACATGAATCTTCCAAGGTACGTTCCTCTTATGTTGATTTTTTCGTTTGTAATCATGTGATTCGGTTTTTTTTCGAAATTTTTTTTCAGAATTCGTGATCTGTTCGACCTGTACAAGTCGAACAGATGAAGAGATGTTCGACCTGTAAGGGCCGAACAGTAGGGGTTCGCACGACCTGCTCTGGTCGAACAGTATGAATTTGTTCGACTATTGAAGGCCGAACAGTTCAAGTTAGCACGACCTGCTCTGGTCGAACAATATTAGTTTGTTTTTTTCACCTTATTCACTTGTTAAATTTCTTCACTGTAGGAAAACACCTCAAATGACAATGAAATTAACACTGAAATGAGCATTATCAGGCATCCAATGTTTGAAGAACAACCTAATTTCGTAGACGAATTTCATACGGATGCTTTATTTGAGAATCGTGAATGTTTGGTGAATTGGGTACGAACGGTAGGAAACCGTCATAATATGGTTATTTTGGTTAAACGATCGGATAGCGGAGATGGAAGGCGAGCTCGAGTAATTTTGGGTTGTGAGCGCGGTGGTAAATATCGGCAGAAGAAGCCAAAAGTCGATGAAAAAAATTCGACTAACATTGCCAAGAAGCGGAGACGTGAAAGGCTTACGGGCACGAAGAAATGTGATTGTCCATTTCAGTTGAAGGGAGTGCAAGCCAATGACGTAGGACAATGGTCATTGAGGGTTATATGCGGGTCACATAATCACCCACTGGGACGAAATTTGGTTGGACACTCATATGCCGGTCGACTGACCCCTGCAGAAGATCAACTTGTTAAAGACCTGACGAAGAACAATACAAGGCCAAAAGATATACTGAGCACGTTGAAAGATAGTTTTAGTGGGAATGAGTCAACATTGAAGACTATTTACAATGCTCGACATAAGCATAGAGTTGTCGAGCATGGAGGACTTTCTCAGATGCAATATTTGTTGGAAAAATTGGAGTCGGAAAAGTACTACTATCTGACTAGGAGATGTGAGCAAACCGATCGATTGAAGGATCTTTTTTATGCTCACCCGACTAGTGTGGACTTGTTACGTGCATTTCCATATATTATATTGATGGATTGTACATACAAGACTAACAGATATAAGATGCCACTTTTGGAAGTGGTAGGCGTTACGTCCACAAATATTACATTTTCAGTGGCATGTGTTTATATGGAGGCAGAGCGGGAAGACAATTATATATGGGCACTTAGTACGCTTAAAGGATTAGTTGATCAATCATTCTTACCCAAGGTGATTGTGACCGATCGTGAGTTAGCACTAATGAATGCCATAAGCGTTACTTTCCCCAGCTCCACTCACTTGCTTTGTCGGTGGCATATTAGCAAAAATATTTTGGCCAATTGCAAAAATATGTTTCGTACCAAGGAGAAGTGGGATAGTTTCAATAATTCATGGAATTCGTTGGTTCTTGCTGAAGACCAACCTAGATACAAATGCAAACTGTTCGACCATTACAGGTCGAACAGTTGCTTTTTGCCCGACCGACCAGGGTCGAACAATGCCGCGAATTCCAAAAAAAAATGCGAACGATTGTCTCGTTGTTGTCACAATCGATCGGTTTCGAAACATACACAGAGATCCTAAACGAAGATAGATACTAATTTCGAACAAGATTACTCATCTACAGGTCGATTTGCGGAAATTTACCTTCCGATTGAACTTGTTTTCCTCTATCCATTGCGAAGCCGAACAAGGGAGAACTCTTCGACGAAGGGGAGGCGACCGGGCAACGACTGGAGGGAGGAGAGTGAATGTTAGGGTTTTGTGAGGGAGGAGAGTGAATGTTAGGGTTTTGTGAGGGAGGAGAGTGGAGTGGAATTTTAGGGGTGTACTTAGAAAGCTTTGAGATGGGGGTGTAGAATAGGTAGGGGTATTTTTGTCAAATATTGGGGTGTACTTAGTATTTTATAAGCTTAATCAACTACATGTGGGGTGTACTTAGAAATTGGGGTGTCCTTAGAAATACATGGGGTGTCAATAGTCGGACCCTTTAAATATTTTGGGCTTTATCCTTTGGGTTTGATATTGGGCCTTATTATAATTAAAGTAATTAAAGGTATTTTTTGATTAATAATTAGTTTGAGGCTTTAAGAATGTTTTTGGGTTTTGTAAAATCAATACGATGTATTTTGGGCCTTCAAGATTTTGTGGGTTTTTTAAAATAAGTTTTAATAGGTATTGGGCCATATAACCAGGCCAAAATATTCCTTATTTCTTCTATTACTATTTCAGCTTTATTACCATTATCATTAATATATAGATTAGTAATATGCTTATTTATTATGGATAGCTATTATTAAATAAAAATATTTCCTAATAATTTCTAAAATATATAGGTTGGGGCGTGGCCCTATAGAGGACAAATGGATCATGGATTCTTGATGTTTTCAATAAAATATTTTGTGTTTGGGTCCTATTACTCATTTTGGGCTTAACAACTTTTATAAAAGTATAGATATACAATATTTTCAAACTATAGTATATAGTGGACTTTTCCTTAATAAGAAGCAAATATTTTTCATTAATAAATTTTATATATATATATATATATATATATATATATATATATATATATATATATATATATATATATATATATTTATATATATAAAGTTTCTAATATGTTTGTAAATAAAATATGAATATTTTCTAAAGTATCATTTTGGCTAAAATGTTACTACTAGATTTCATTTTAACTATAATTTCTGACTAACAATAAATATTTTTCTAATATGAGTATTCTAATGAATCTTCTAAAAAGGGGTATTTATTATTGGTTACGGGATTTCTCTCTAAATCGATTCCCTTCTAGATTATTCTTGACCATGACTAATCTATTTTTATCCCTTTGCGAATTCGGACTCCTGTTTATCAGCCCTAGCAACTGGACTATTCTAGACTCAACGAGCGATTTTGTGCACGACCCGTCGGAATCCAAAATTGGACATACCGTTGGGTTCGTAGCATCAAAACGAATCCGTAGACATATAATTTGATGACTTTAGAGACCATAGACTCTAGCACGCTTTTCGGTGCAAAGCGGGTCCAACGGCGGACATCGTTTTTGTCCAAAATTACCGTTTTGCCCCTGTGTCCAGAATTGGACTTAAGGACAGGCAATCCTAGCTAATTTGATTATTCTAAGAACGTTGGTACTATTTATTTCAGCATCTGGAGACTTCTGCATGTGTTGATTGATTGTGGCTCATTGAGTGGTATGGTATTATTGGTTTCACCAGCTAAGGACCTCAGGCAAGTGCACTTTCTGATTGCTTTTCGATTCATAGTAGTTGATACATTTCATGTCTATACATATATCTTGCTGCTTGTTGACACGCTCGTCACACGGAGTAGTCGGGAGGGGAAATATCTTAGTAAACATGTGGACTACCCAGAACTATCTCATTGTCTCTCGTGAATGCTAGCTGCTGCGCACGACACGTGCAGTGTGCCTTATTTTACCCCTAGCCGTCCACATGTTGAAACGGATATTTCACACCACCTAGATAGATGTCTTTTATTAGTTTTTCCTTGTTTACTTCTCTACCGTGCTATGTCATCAGTTTTCTTACTAGCTTTCATATTCCATATGCTATTTTCATGTCTTGTTAATTCTATTATGTTTTCGTTTTATCGTCGGTTTATGTACTTGTTCCATTCCTGACAGGAAACCAACATTTTTCAGGTTTAGCCGTGATCATTGTTAGCATTGGGAAGACTTGGGTATGCTGAGGACAACCTAGAATAGAAAGCAATTGTATCAATTTCTTTAATTGTAAAATTTTGTTTTTCCTTTAAATATAAATGTTGTAATGTTGTAATAACTTAGAAATGTGAATGAGCAGCAAATATTTATTTTTGAGCATCTATTTCTTGCGGTCTTGACAACATTCTACCGCCGACTCTGCAGCGTAGGCTGGCTTGGACACATCTTGTATCCGAAAAAGCGGGTGCGGGTCGTGACAAGTTTTTGTGGTGGCCCATACAGGTCAGTTTTCGCAAAAAGATTGTGAACTCGTGGTAGTACCATATTAGTCGTACTACTGCGAGCCTGCGACTAGGAAATGCTTATTCACAACTAGGAGTAAATCAATTTTAAGAGAATGATCAGGATTAGGAGTCCCTAATTTAATTTGACATTTGGGTAGTTAAGGTTGCTACATAAGCCTCTTTGAATTCTAAATCCTGTTAGATAATTTTTCGAAAAAGGATGCACTATTGTATTCTGAATCGATAATATTTCTTAAGGAGGGTAGATTCGCAACCCTCTTTCCGGAATTTTGTTGTTTACTTATTTGAATTAAGTATGATTTTTAGAATTTTAGAAAATTTTAATTTAATATCTTAGTCATGGTTAAATTTTGGAATGCCAAATGACTAGAAGTGATGGCACGGATAGTGCAGTGGCATGATTTGACTAGTGCATTAGCTGTGGTTGGGAAGATCGAACAATAAGTGGTCCAAATTAGGAAAACCAGACCAAATTATGACTTGACCCAAAATATGTTTATTTATTTATTTATTTATTATTAGAATTATTGGCTTTTAGAAATATCGATCGTTCAAACTAGTCCAAACCCAACCCAAGCCACGGTAGTCAAGTAGTGCGACCAACGACTCACATGTAGATATATGGATGTGTATACATATTGGTAGCCCATTTTGGTCTTGTAAATAATTTCTATAAATTGTATATTAAATAAAATAGATGTGTTTATTGCTATTTAAATTCGTATTTACTTGAGAATATGGTAACCTTCCCTTAAATGATATTTCAGGATTATTCAGACTATACTTGTGTATAAATATATATTCGTAATAAGTAGGCATAGTGCTTTATACATATTTCTCTCGATCTTGAATATTTGAGAAATAGAGATTAAAGTTTATATTTATTTGCCTTCGGACCTTTCTTCCTGATCTTGACCATTTGTACAACTTTACCTTATGTCATTTGTACAACTTTACCTTATGTCTTCTCTAAACATCGCCATATCATGAGTTTGTATCACTTATATTTTCCTTGGACCCGAGGGATTATATTTTTAAATAATTTTTCACTCAGTTGTATATACACTAATCTCAAGTTAAGTTTTGGATTCAAGAGTTATCCTTCCTAACTAATTATTTTCTTTTCAAGACTTGATATTCATACTTAAAGGACAAATACTTACACCCTCTTGGAACTTGTTTGAAATCCTAGAACCTCCCTTGAAATTTCATAAAGTATAGTTAAAAGAATGTTCGTTGACTTGCGAGGGCCAGACAGCAGCGCACTGTCACCACTTATTTGAATTATCGAGACTACGGGTTCACTGCAGCCAGCAGCGCACTGGCGAGGCATGACCCCTAAGTTGAAATAATTCAGATAAGGTGAGTAATCGACGATATTAAAACTATGCCTTGGTTGTCCTATTTCATCCTCGAATTGTTATGTCAAGATTAGATAGAGTTGATAAGGTATTCGTTACCGTATCCTTACTCGAGTCGTGGAACCAAGAATTGAATGCAGCCAGATGTACACTGGCGAGGCATCAAGTTGCGGTAAAGTGGCTTCGGATAGGGTTATAGTTTTCGAATACCATATAAACTATATCTTTTATTGACCTGCGACTATTCATTTTCCCAAGGTGATTAGTGTCGTATTTCTTATCACCGTCGCATTCTCGATAAACTGGTAGCCCTTTCCTCCTTATTAGCCTCCTATCTGATTCATCATTAATAATCATTTAGAACAAATTACCATATTTGACCTATTCTACTAGGATCACAACCGCATGTGGATTTTGAAATCATCTTCGTGCCTAAATAATTTTGCTTCATGCTAAAATGATTTTTTATCGTTCCTAAGAGACCTCGATCCTGACCAAACTATTTGACTATAGGCGTAGTCGTGCTTATACTACTTCTAATGCTTAGATTTTATTTCCACTATGATCACGACTATTTTTATCATGATTCATGCCCGTGTCAAAATTTCTAATTTTGATTTAGACTTCGTCAAATGTTTTGATCGTTCCTGAGTATTTTGTCGTGACTAGGTCATTTTGAGTATAATTGATCGCACCAAATCGCATCTTCTTTTAGTCTTAATTCAATTCTACCCGCGAGTACGCTCATCTAATTTTGGTTGTATCACTCTTCTTGATTATGTTTCTAGTAGTGCCTACTCCTATCCCTTGAAATTCGAGGACGAATTTATTTTTAAGTTGGGTAGATTTGTAACTCCTCTTCCCGTATTAACAACATTAATCATATATTTTAATTATCTGTTTAAAGATGTTTTTTATTATTAATTTATGTTATTGTTAATTTACTTCAAACCTTGCTATTTATATTAGTGACTATGACTCATTAACTTACTACTATTATATTTTTCAATTCTTTATATTTTTAATTCAGAGCTTAACTTACTTTGTAAATCTATTATTGTTTTAAAGCTATCATTAGCAATCTATATTAGATTTACCAATATAGAACTTTGTTTTTCTTGATATTATTTTTCCTTTAAACCTATAATCTAACATTTTTTTCTTCTTGTTCTGTCAATCTTTTAGTTTTCAATTTATCACAATTTTATAGTTGACCTTCATTTTATTCTTCTTCGCTATTTTCTTTGGTGTTGGATATCATGTTTCACTAAAAGGTTTATTAGAAATATGTTTAATTCGAATTGTTTTCGCTAAATGAAAAAATACCTCCATACCTTATTTTGTAGTAAATCAATTACTCGTTTGATTTGAAAATATATGATTTAAACTATGATAGCAATAAATATTTTTAAATATTTGTATTGAGAACTTAATATATTTAGAATTGATTACCATATAATATGAAATATGCGGTTTAAAGCATTTTTAGAGTATGATAAGATTAAGTTGATTTAAATATTTATTAGATTTAAACAAATAACAGATTTCGATTGTATTAAATTGAACTAAATAGTTTCCCTTGATTTAGAATAATGGAGAGAGTTATCCAATGGGACATATAGTCCATATCCTTCTAGGAGAATTGCCTCTTATATAAGTTGGGTTATTTCTCTCCAACCTAGCCATCTCCTCACGACATCACCGAAACTCCTGCCCTTCCGGATCCCACGTAACCTTCGCCACCACCAATGGAGCCCTCGCCACCACTATACTGACCACTACCATATCCCGTGTCCCACATCACAAGTCCGACCATTTTAGAAACCCATGCCCACACCATTGCCGAGCAGCCATCATCATCATCACACCACCACCACCACGATTCAACCAACAGAGCCAACACAATTTCGTGTCCAAGTGTCTGTGTCCACCATAGAAACTACCGTGTCCGGACCCGTGCATCCGTGCCCAACCCATCTTATTCCACGGAGTTACAAGATACCAACCGAACCCCTATGCCCGACAGCAGGACACAACCCCAAGCAAATATAAAGGAGGAAACCCTAACCTAATCCCGGCGCCGTCGCGGCCGAAGCACTGCCGCCGACGAGAAGGTCGGCGACCTTTCCGCGACCGCCTTCCTCTAGCGCCGGTGACTGGTCTCGCAGCCATCGACCGAGTGTTTCGGCGGCACCACGTGCGCGACGATCACCACACGTCATAGCCAGGGGCGGGAACCGGCATGTTCCTCCTTGCTGCTCACCATGATCTGTCGACCGACGCACCCGTGCCATACCGAGGCTCGACTCCGATCCGGCGTCCGCCCAGGCCTCCAACGTCGGTGCTCAGACACACGGCCAGTGCCGTATTCGCCTCTGGTGAAGCACCAGTGAACGGCCATCTAGCCAGCTCCGCCCCGGCCACGGTGGGACGACCGCACCGTCGTCAGAGCAGCACACCAGCCCAGATCTCGAACACCGTGCTCGCAACCTCCTTCGCCTCTCCTGATCTGCCATTCCGAACCACCGCCGAGTCCGCCCCGTGCGCCGCACACGCGACTCGAGAAAAAACCCTATCGAGAATCGGTCGCCGTCTTACCTGGCCGTCGAACTCCCCGCAACCACCACGTTGGTTGCCAGAACTCCACCGGCGCCACCTTCACCTCGTCCCCACGGATCTGTGCCTGCCACCAGAGCAGCGGCCGTACTCGGTTGGAGCGACCGAGGTGAGACCCCCGCCGAGCTCTGCGCCCGTGCGCAGTGATCCGCCGAGAGCCAGCCGCCTGTCGTGGCCTTCTCCCGCGGAGATCTCCACCCACGATGACAGACATCTCCTACGCGCGTCGCTCGCGGTGCTGTACCGCCGGCACCGCAGTACCAGCTTTCCTGCCGCCAGCCGAGGTGCGCCTCAGCGCCGATTCTCGAGAGCCGCGCCCTTCGCGCTGCCACCGCGCAGTGGCCGTACTCGGCCGGAGCGATCGAGGCGAGACGCTCCACTCTTTCCCTCTCTCCGCTCGCAGCTGCGACCGTCGAGCATCGCCCTAGCTCCGTCGGCGTCGATCCCAATGTCGGTGAGTTTTCCCTTTTCTCCATCCTCTCACTTAAATTCACTCTCTCTCTCTTCAGAATTACTTAAGAATGAATGGATTAAGAATGAATGGATTCATTCATTCTTTTAGGCTACTATACATTTGGAGTAATGAAATTTGGGCCAGTCTATCTGTATAAGGGTTTAGGATTGAGATTTAAATATTTTGGGCTTTATCCTTTGGGTTTGATATTGGGCCTTATTATAATTAATGTAATTAAAGGTACTTTTTGATTAATAATTAATTTGAGGCTTTAAGAATGGTTTTAGGTTTTGTAAAATCAATACGATGTATTTTGGACCTTCAAGATTTTGTGGGTTTTCTAAAATAAATTTTAATAGGTATTGGGCCATATAACCAGGCCAAAATTCCTTATTTCTTCTATTACTATTTCAATTTTACCATTATCATTAATTATAGATTAGTAATATGCTTATTTATTATGGATAGCTATTATTAAATAAAAATATTTCCTAATAATTTCTAAAATATATAGGTTGGGCGTGGCCCTATAGAGGACAAATGGATCATGGATTCTTGATGTTTTCAATAAAATATTTTGTGTTTGGGTCCTATTACTCATTTTGGGCTTAACAACTTTTATAAAAGTATAGATATACAATATTTTCAAACTATAGTATATAGTGGACTTTTCCTTAATAAGAAGCAAATATTTTTCATTAATAAATTTATATAATATATATATATATATATATATATATATATATATATATATATAAAGTTTCTAATATGTTTGTAAATAAAATATGAATATTTTCTAAAGTATCATTTTGGCTAAAATGTTACTACTAGATTTTATTTTAACTATAATTTCTGACTAACAATAAATATTTTCTAATATGAGTATTCTAATGAATCTTCTAAAAAGGGGTATTTATTATTGGTTACGGGATTTCTCTCTAAATCGATTCCCTTCTAGATTATCCTTGACCATGACTAATCTATTTTTATCCCTTTGCGAATTCGGACTCCTGTTTATCAGCCCTAGCAACTGGACTATTCTAGACTCAACGAGCGATTTTGTGTACGGCCCGTCGGAATCCAAAATTGGACATACCGTTGGGTTCGTAGCATCAAAACGAATTCGTAGACATATAGTTTGATGACTTTAGAGACCATAGACTCTAGCACGCTTTTCGGTGCAAAGCGGGTCCAACGGCGGATATCGTTTTGCCCGAAATTACCGTTTTGCCCCTGTGTCCAGAATTGGACTTAAGGACAGGCAATCCTAGCTAATTTAATTACTCTAAGAACGTTGGTACTATTTATTTCAGCATCTGGAGACTTCTGCATGTGTTGATTGATTGTGGCTCATTGAGTGGTATGGTATTATTGGTTTCACCAGCTAAGGACCTCAGGCAAGTGCACTTTTTGATTGCTTTTCGATTCATAGTAGTTGATACATTTCATGTCTATACATATATCTTGCTGCTTGTTGACACGCTCGTCACACGGAGTAGTCGGAAGGTAAAATATCTTAGTAAACATGTGGACTATCCAGAACTATCTCATTGTCTCTCGTGAATGCTAGCCGCTGCGCACGACACGTGTAATGTGCCTTATTTTACCCCCTAGCCGTCCACATGTTGAAACGGATATTTTATACCACCTAGATAGATGTCTTTTATTAGTTTTTCCTTGTTTACTTCTCTACCGTGCTATGTCATCAGTTTTCTTAGTAGCTTTCATATTCCATATGCTATTTTCATGTCTTGTTAATTCTATTATGTTTTCGTTTTGTCGTCGGTTTGTGTACTTGTTCCATTCCTGACTGGAAACCAATATTTTTCAGGTTTAGTCGCGATCACTGTTAGCATTGGGAAGACTTGGGTATGCTGAGGACAACCTAGAATAGAAAGCAATTGTATCAATTTCTTTAATTGTAAAACTTTGTTTTTCCTTTAAATAAATGTTGTAATATTGTAATAACTTAGAAATGTGAATGAGCAGCAAATGTTTATTTTTGAGCATCTATTTTTTGCGGGCTTGACAGCATTCTACCGCCGACTCTGTGGCGTAGGCTGGCTTGGACACGTCTCGTATCCGAAAAAGCGGTGCGGGTCGTGACATACCCCAAATCTGGAATCTCCAAACTAGAATCTGTTGGAAGCATAGCCATCTCTCGCCTGATCAGTGAGAGATGTGCCTGATACCTATAGCCGTTTACATGTCGATCTCAATATTTTAAAATACACTGTTAGAGTATAGCTGGTCTCACCTGGATTCTTGATCACTGACTAGAATCGTCTTGTACTGGATTCATCTTGTATTAGATTCATCCCGTACTAGATTTACATAGGTTTTACACTTGTTTACATTTACTGTCTGGACTTACCATGTTACTCTAGTTCAGCTAGTTACAATTACAATCTTTATTGTCATGATGCTCTTGTTTTAGTTACTTACTTTTCTTGCACTTACCTGTCCTTCCATACCATTACCTGAATATAACCCACCATGTTCATCAATAAATCTGTCTATAACTGCTTTATAGTTCCCTGTCATTTACTTGAGTTTTCTTGATGAGTTGTACTCGTTGCCTGTCCTGACTAGACATGTTGTAAATTTTACAGATGATTGCCCTGAGGACATATGCCCTACATATTATGGATCAGGAGATGGCTTAGCTACCTATGGTCCCGACACTCAGGAGTGATCGGGAGTTTAGCTAGTTGTCATATTTTAGCTTTCATATTTTAGAACTGGAGTTGTATATAAGTTGAGATTTGTAGTTGAGATTCGTAGTTGAGATTTTTTGAGATTATATTAGTTGTTGGTTTTATTCTGTTATTAGTCTTAGTTTTAATCTTCTGTGCTATCATATCGTTCTTAGACTGTGATTGAGACTATATTATATCTATACTTGTCCTCCGTTCGGAGTTGATATTTTGACAAGTACATTTTATAATGCGTGATTTGATTGGTTAGATAGTGACCTAGAACAGCGTTCTACCACCGACACTCGGCGTAGGTTGGGCATTGTTACGTGCTCGTACCCTCACAGTGGGTGCAGGTCGTGACACGTTTTTAGTGGTGGCCCATGCAGGTCGAGAGTCATATTAGTGCGATATCGTGGTAGTACGGCAACTTAGTTGTACTGTCGCGAGCCTGCGATAGGATTGCGAGATAGGCTTAAACGGAGAGGCGCTCATCACAGTTAGGAAAATTTTTGTTTCAATTCATACCATCTCTACATCTTGCTGATTGTCTTCCTTGAAATTAACTGTCCTCCCTTGATTTATCGCTTCTATCTCAGTATTGATTTCTTGTTTGATCTGTGTCTCCAGGATGGTTGAGACGAAATCACATCGCCCAGGACTGGGGGACGCTGCAGAGGGGTCTGCCACTTCTCACCTTCAGCAGCCAGTTTCCGGTACCGCAGCCCCATCATGCCAGCTGGGGTGGGTGTTTCAGCAGCTTTCGGAGGAGCACCTCCACCAGCTGGGAGGCAGAGTCAGTGCTTCCTGAGATCCTTCTGCCGCAGCAGCCTCCACCTGCGGGGATGGTCGATGCTGCTCATCTATTCTCTTTCGTGGAGAGGATTCTGGCGTCTCATCAGCAGCAGCACAGCGACAGACTACCAATTTCTGTCAGGGGATTGACGAGGCACATCAGCTAGTTCGTACTACTGTGGAGATGGTGACTGCTCAGGGGAAGCAGCAGCAGCCTCGTCGAAGGAGAAAGATATACAAAACTTTCAGAAGATGCATCCCAGAGAGTTCCTGGGCACAAAGGGCATCCATTATGCAGACGACTGGATAGAGCATATCGATGAGATATTCAGGCTGGCAGAGATACCAGCTCGACTCCATATCGAGGCGGCGGACAGTCAGATGCAGGACTTAGCCCGTACGTGGTACCAGACAGATCCCAGGGTGGGAATTGAGGGCCAGACTTGGGCCCAGTTCAAGGAACTGTTCAAGGAGCAGTTCTTTCCTGATGTGGCCTTGGTAGGTATAGAGGCACAGTTTGAGGGTCTGGTTCAGGGAAACCAGACGTAGCTGAGTACGCCTGGGAGTTCTGTCGATTGGTCCGGTTCATAGATGACTTGACTGAGAAGACGAAGGCGAGGAAGTTCCGTCGAGGCTTGATTAGGGTGGTTCGGTCGCTGACTAAGAGCGATCGAAACGCTACCTTTGTAGAGATATTTTCTGGGGCTATGGCACGGAGGACGACCTAGGGTTGAAGTTGAAGAGGGTCGTGACTTCCAGAGTGGTAGCAGCAGCGAAGGCCAGGCCAAGAGGCCTCACATTCAGATTTAGCAGACCCGGGCACCAGTGATGGTTTAGCAGGTGTAGCATCAATATCGGGATCAGGACCCAAAGACGATCAGTTGTTTATACTGCAGGAAGTTGGGACACACCAGGAGCAGTGGAGAAGAGGCTGAAGGTTTGCTATTCCTGTGGGTCTGAAGCCCACCAGAAGATAGACTGTCCCTTTGTACCTCCTTTTGAGGGAGCTAGGCCACCTGTAGCTCAGCACCAGAGGGGTGGAGCTTTTGTGATGGCGGTCGAGAGACCGACGCTGCAGGTGATGGGTTAGCAGGTTTGTCCTTCTCATTCTTCCTCCCCACTTTCCTGTGTAATTCCATTAGTACCTGCCAGGTTATTGTTTTGATCGCTAGATAGTGTAGCTACCCTGTTCGAGACCGTGGAATCACGACAAGTAGGATTGTGTTGCTTCGACTTTGATTGATTGGGGGTTTGACCTAGAAAGGGTGCGATCATTTTAATTTCGAGGGCAAATTTTTTCTAAGGAGGGTAGGATTGTAACACCCAGTTTTCCAGATGAGGGTAATTTTAAAATTTGTAATTATAATTATTAATTATTGATATTTATTTTACATCATAATTTTTGGGGATTTTTAATAATTTTTAAACTATTTAAAAACTGCCTTAAGTCATGACTTGTGATTTTGATGTGCTGCTAGTGAAACCCTAGAGACTGCATGACCTAGAGTCTAACCATGTCATTAGGATGATTTAATTATCATTTTTAGCCTAGGGGTAATTTGGTCATTTTGACTTATTTGAATTATTTGATGATTTATTGAATTGGTGAATACTAGTTGACCTTGACTTGTTGAGACCTAGTGGACTAGCCTAGAAGCTAACCCTAGCCATGGTGACCCTAGTCTAACTTAGGTTAACCTACTTTTAGTCATTAGAAACTAATTTTGGATTAGGAGGATTAGTTTAGGTGAATTTAAGTCATGGCTTATGGTTTCATGAAATGACTTATGGCTTATGATTTGATTGATCATGACTTAAGCCCATGGGCCATTTAGGAAACCATAACCCTAATTATTGAGCTTATGAATAGCCATAGGGATCCCCACCCTATATAACATTTATTCATTAGGGCTTGCCTCTTTTTATCATTCCAACACTTGGAGAAAAAAAGGTATTTTTCCCCTTCTAAAAATTCCCATTTTATTTATTTGATCTCCTTTTTCATCCTAGTCTTTTGTATTGGGTTCTAATTGAAGTTTATGGACTATTGGTGGAGAGATATTTCAGTTTGGGATCAATTTGGAGCATTTGGCCATCAAGAAGAACACCCCCCATTTGAAGCTTTTTCTTGCAAATTGCACCTATAGGTAAAACCCTTTAAATTACATTATTATTTTGATTTCTTTGCATATTAGGCTAGGTTTAGGTGTCCCCTAGCTGTACCTCGAATTTGGGTGGATTTCGTGTCCGTTTGGTGTCCGTATCGGACACGTGTCATAGGGTATGTTAGGTGTTCGACGAAATGCCTCTAAGGATTTTATTTTCTATTTTTGCTAAACTAATTACATGTTTTTGAAGCTCTTGATGTGTAGATTAATTATTTTGAGGACTAAGAACGATTCGATGCATATATCGTGTCCAAATCGGACATGTACCGCACGTACGGGACACAGTACAGGCCTCGTGCAACCCCCTGTTGTTCGAGTGTCCTAGCGGACACGACACGACACGACACCACAAAATTTATGGGACGTGCGGGCACCCACTGACGTCACCTCCATAAAATTTCATGGGTTCTCGATCAGTGTGCACGAAGAAATCAACCGTGCACCGATCTTGCACTGCTCGGCACGCTGTGTGCGTCCCTGCATTTCGGGGATGACACAGGACACGATACTTCACTAGGACATGTAAATTTGACGAGGTTATGGGGCCCATGTCTGACTAGACCCTCACCTAGTTTCGTGACACTTGGTTGCGAGTCGAGGAAGTTCTCGAGCTCGCACTAAAATTTCTGACACGCACATACACGAAATTCAAGCCACTGATACGGTCTCGTATCGACACATCGACACCACTTGGACATGGGACCGGGTGTTCAGTTCCTAGCCCTATACCCCATCTGTCACTGTGCAAGAGCACGGCTCGTCTCACTGAGTCGTGTCCAATTGGACACGACATGGCTGCACGAGACAGCCTTAACTGACAGTTCTATCACTGTCGGGTTCCTTCTTTTTGACACTTCGTGTCCACACATTGGACACGGTTGGGGACACGATTAGCACCCTTGATACGTATGCATGGTGGCTCACATCTGTACTTTAATTTTTACTGATTTGATTAGGGTGTTGATTCGAATTTGGTTGAGATGTGTCGAGCAATGCACTCTGATACTGTGCTATCCCAGGTTTTCAGAAAAGAGATGAGTTTAAAATGGATTTGTTTGAGTTCAAATGAGAAATGTAAATGTGTATATGTGTAACTTGAGGTTGGGGTTGGATTCAAAATTATGTATTGATTTCTTGTTTGCAGTGATCAATTCAACCCTGTCACATTTTGATAATGAAATAGGAATGAAATTGAAATGTCAGGTGTTGGTTTTGTTTGGGTTGACTGATACTTAAATCCTGAACTTTCCATTCCTTTTAGAAAAAAAACTGATTTTATTGATGTTTGATTTGCCACATTGATTCTGAACTTAAGACATTGAGATACATGATAGGTTGTATTGACACCCACACACATACTGGTACACAGGGTTACCTATAGCCTAGGTTGTATTGACACATCACTGATTTCCTAAGTTTGTAAACCTATCTTCTAACTGTCAATGCTTTGAACTATCATTGACTGGAATCTGAGATTTAAACTGAACCCTGAGATGGTTTCAGGATTTGAAACCTAGATTTGGATGGTTGTTTAGTTGGTAAGTTGTATATTTATGTATACATATCTATGTATAGGTAAAATTGGTTAAATCCATTAGTTCCTAAGGTACAGTCCATTACCTTGATTTCAGTCCTTTCTTCGATTGTTCAGTCTCTGTGGTTCAGTCAAATTCACATATTTGATTTGCTTTATATGTATTAGAGGGTTATGAGGGTTAGATACTTGGGTAATGGCAAGGTGTTGGGTTGTGTCACCCCCATTTCCTGTATTACGTATTTATGCTCGTATTTGATTTTGGCACGTATTTTAATTTTCTCGACTTGCGGATTTTGGTTTCTCGTAAATGGGTTTTGGACCATGGCTTGGTTTTATTTTGTGGAAGTTGGTTTGGTTTGGTTCATCATGAGTGGAACACTTTAACCTACTCACTCTACCCTCAATACAACACAACCACCCTCATTATATCTCCACCAAACTTTCTCTCTCCTCTTTACTCTCCATTAATTTTCTTCTTCTTCCTTCTTCCACAACCCCCAACCCATTAGGCAAGTGCACCTTGCCATCAAATAAGTACCACTTTTATTTGTCCATTAGCTAGATTAGGCCATGAAAAACAACTTTAGAACTTGACATTTGTGATTTGGAGTTTCCTTTGTTCTAGATCTAGGTTTTTTACTATTTTCGGATTTACATGGTTTTGATCTATTTAACTTTGATTTTTGTATGTTTTGATACTTCCATGTGGAAGAGAATTCGATTTTACTCAAGTTAGAACTTTGAAAATCTAGATTTGGTTTTAATTTGGCTAAGTTATGAAGAATTGAAGTTCTTGGTGTTCTTGGACTTGCTCTCGGCCAGGAAAAACAGCCCTCTGCCTTGCGCTTTTTAGCGTATGGCCGATTGCGCACCCCCGGCCTGTGCTCCTTAGCGCATGGCCGATTGCGTAATCACTTGGCCAGTGCTTTGCGCTGCACTGGATTGCGCTGGCGCAAGCTAGCCATGTGCAAGCCAGCCATGCGCAAAGTAACCCCTGCGCAATCGACCATTGCGCAATCCACCCCTGCGCAATCCTCCTGTGGGCAATCCATCTGCTGCGCCATCCACTCCTGCGCAGTTGGTACCCTGCGCAGCTCACTCCTGCGCATTGGTACCCTGCGCAGCTCACCCTGCGCAGTTGGCCTCCTGGCGCACTTGACTCCTGCACAATCCAACCCCCTGACCCCTTGCGCAAACCATTGGCTCTTGGAGATTTGGTTTTATTTTCTTTAAGCCTGGCTCTTCTATAGTCCTATATATTGATATTGTATTAGATATTTTACGCCCATTTTATATCCTTACGCCTTTGTTATGAACTTGATTTTACTTAATATGTTTGGAATGTCTATTGTACATGGCATGGTATGACAAGGACCTAGCATAACACGACAGTGACCCGTAGTGGTGCACTCCTGACATGACCAACCTGACATGACAGTGACCCGTAGTGGTGCACTCCTAACAAGCACCCTGACATGATTTATCTTGATAACTTGATAGTGGCCCGTGGGCGCACTCCTGACTTGACTTGACTTGTAACTTGTAATTAACTCGTATAATCAACTTGACACCGTGGGTTCCTACTTGCTTGCTTGTACAATCCACTTGTCTTGTCTTGCATCATGTCTAGGACGCGACTTCCTGGGTACCACGGCCAGGACTCGCGCTAAATTGGATTAGGCTAATTATTAGATCAAACTAGAATATGAAGAATTCCCAGTCACAGGTAATCTCGTTATCTGGGCACTTTAATGGACTTGTAGCTTGCCGACGAGTAGAGCACATTTCCAGCACACTGTCATGTGTTGCCCCTCTAAGTCACCTAAGGGTACATTTGTCTCCCGGCAATGTACCCACCTATAACTCTCAACCCGCGAAGGATAACTGGATAGTCTGCAGGGCTTGGGACTGGAAGTTTCTCACTTGCATCTTGTTAGTATTAGGCTTGTGATAACCCTAGTTAGTTAAAGTAGTAAGCCGTAGTACTTGTTTGGCCGATTGCGAATGGATGGTGTCCAGCCTTGTCTGAGTCTTGTCTAGCTCCAGTACCTGCTATCTCCTGAGCATGTTTGTTTTACTTATCTTAACGATAAATGAGTAAAGACAGTGAGCTATTCAGGCGAAGGGTTACAACCCCGGTCCTTGTCTGGTTTAAAGATTGTAACCTGGCTCCCGGAATGGTTTCGCGTCCCTAGTCGTTTATCGCCCGTGTACCTTACTACTTGTACTTTCTTTTATTCTTTATGTTCTGATATGCTGGCTTTTGTTCTTATTTGTGGCCTCCTTTGTGGCACTTACTCTTTCTGGGGTTTACCCAGCTGGTTTGTGTGGCCAGATTTCGGAGCAGCTCCCGAGGATCTACCGAGCTTCCAGCCCAATGGTGACAACTAGACGGAACCCGGGCCAAGAGTGGATTTTCTTTTTTGTTTCACCCACTTATATGTAAATTTATTCTTTGAGGCGTTTAGCCGACGAGCACCTGTTAGCTCGATGCACATTTACTTACTGTCTGCCTACGGGCTGTAAGCATGATTAACAAATCCTAGGGTTGATCATGTATGACTAAACTCTTGCTAGTCCCATCATTTTGTACGACTAGCTTCATGATCATCCAATATGTAATATTTGGGACGCCTTATATATATATTTGATGCTCTAATATCTTGTAACTCTGTTAATTGCTTGAGATTGAGACAATAGGCTTGACCTTAAGAGACTGCTGGCTTGTAGTAAACCCTCATATCTAGACAGCCGTGACCGTATAGTTGAGATGTATTCTATTTTAATATACGTAGCTGGCTATGTCTGTCCCCGCTCTCCAGTATTCTGGTTCTGGGGCGTGACAGGTAGTATGGTTTTGGCATTGCTGTGGTTTGCCTTGGCAATTTGGCCATCAGGATTTGTTCAGTCTTTACTGTTTTATGGTGTTTAACATTCAAATTGATGTTAGAGCCTTTGGTGGTTGTCCTGCAATAGGCAGGACAATAAGTGTTTTAGCCTAGCAATTCAAGTGTGGCAATTGTCAGGTAATGTTTTGTGTCAGTGAAATAGACTGGAGTGTAGATGTTGTGGTCCTATAGCAACCATGAGAGGGACATGGGACCTTGGAAGTGGGGTTAGTGTCCAATAGGATGTTATATTTCAGTCATACCAATATAGAGAGGGTGCTTGTGTGTGAGAGTGAATATGTGTCATAAAGTTTGATTAGGCTAGGGTTCATATATATCATGCATTATGTATGAGCCATACCTTGTATATATATATATATATATATATATATATAATATTAATATATATATATATATATATATATATATATATATATATATATATGCAATATAGGTATATGTGGACATGTATTTGAGGGATAGACATATGAAATTATGTTAGTATCATACATGATGAATTAGGGTAGTGTGTGTTATAGTTTTGAAGTTGAGGGCTAAGATAGTGGGTTGGTATCCTATGTATTAGTGTAGTTGGACTGGGATATATATATGTATATGTATATATATTATATATATATATAATATATATATATAATATATATATATTATATATATATATATATATGTTATATAGTTAGCCTTGAGTAGGATTTATGTATAAGATCCAGGGTTATGTGGATAGATGAGATAGGGTATTGGAATTTTGGGTAAGATATGAGGAGTTCACATACTTGAGTATATATATATATAATATATATATATATATATATATATATATATATATATATATATATTATATATATATATATAGGTTAATTGATGTGGGGTTAGATATGTTTATACAAATAGATAAGGATATATAAGAGGTATGGTATGCATATGTTATAGGAGGATATGTATATGTGATATAGTACTAAGGTATCCTAGGGTATTAACCTATGGATTATGAGATAGCCTATGGAATGACATAGAAATTGACCCACTAGGCCCAAGTGACTTTGTTGACTACAATTGACCTAGGGTTGACCCAATAGTTCAGGTTTGACTAAAGTTGACCAAAAGTTAACATTGAGCCTAAATGTGACCAATTGACATAGTTTGACCTAGACAGTTGACCAGGTTTGACTTTGAGTTGACTTTGACCTAGTTTGGCATAGAAATCATGTAGATTGCATCATAAACATCATTTACCTTATTTTAAACATATTATAACCTGTACTGCTCTATTTAGGACATTGTGACTTCGGTAAAGACATCTGACATTACACTACTCTTTTCAAAGTATCAGGCGAGTATATCTCTGATAGTTCTCTCATTTATTTGCCAGTTACTGTACTTCAGTTCTATTTAGTTTTATGTGATTCTCTGATACCACACGTATGGATATTTATGGATTCATGTATATGACACACTTACTATATTGTCTGGCCTCTATTATTGGAATCATTCTGGAATCATTACTAGTATCGTGTTTGGCTGGACTCTCTCGATTCTCGTGTCTTATACTGGATTCACTTGTATTACGGGGCGGGGAAATATTGAGTAAGTCATATAGACATACCCCAAATCTGGAATCTCCAAACTAGAATCTACTAGAAGCATAGCCATCTCTCGCCTGATCAGTGAGAGATTGTGATACATATAGCCGTTTACATGTCGATCTCAATATCTTAAAACACACTGTTAGAGTATAGCTGGTCTCCTGGATTCTTGATAACTGACTAGAATCGTCTTGTACTGGATTCATCTTGTATTAGATTCGTCTCGTACTAGATTTAATAGGTTTTACACTGGTTTACATTTGCTGTCTGGACTTACCATGTTACTCTAGTTCAGCTTGTTACATTTACAGTCTTCATTGCCATGATTCTGCTCTTGTTTTAGTTACTTAATTTTCTTGTACTTACCTGTCCTTCCATACCATTACCTGAATATAACCCACCATGTTCATCAATAAAACTGTCTATAACTGCTTTATAGTTCTCTGTCATTTACTTGGATTTTCTTGATGAGTTGTACTCGTTCCTGTCCTGACTAGACCTGTTGTAAATTTTATAGATGATTGCCCTGAGGACACATGCCCTACATATTATGGATCATGAGATGGCTTAGCTACCTATGGTCCCGACACTCAGGAGTGATTGGGAGTTTAGCTAGTTGTCATATTTTAGCTTTCATGTTTGAGAATTGGAGTTATATAAGTTGAGATTTGTAGTTGAGATTCGTAGTTGAGATTTTCTGAGATTATATTAGTTGTTGGTTTTATTCTGTTATTAGTCTTAGTTTTAATCTTCTGTGCTATCATATCGTTCTTAGACTGTGATTGAGATTACATTATATCTATACTTGTCCTCCGTTCGGAGTTGATATTTTGATAAGTATATTTTATAATTGCGTGATTTGATTGGTTAGATAGTGACCTAGAACAGCGTTCTACCGCCGACATTGCGGCGTAGGCTGGATGTTGTTACTTGCTCGTACCCTCACAGTGGGTACGGGTCGTGTCAAAAAGCAAAAACACCAACAATCTCCTACATATCTCAATATATGGGTTGAGCGTTCCCCACAGTGACTGTCCATCATGCATTAGGAGAGATGTCGCTACGACTTGAATCTTCCCACATAGGTTAAATAACAGCATGATATAAGAATGGACTAAGTCTTGAATTCTGTACCATAACTGTAATTCTTCCTACTCACATAATGACATCAACTGTGCTTCTGGTTGCACATTAAAGGCCTTGTGCCAGCCTGATTTCAGTGTATAATTTTGGACGTCTACAAGTTTACCCTCAAGAGACGGTCTGATATCTCTGTCCATACACTATAGGTGAGTTCTTTATGAAGAGTCATGGCATGAAGCATTGCACTTCTTTGCGGTGCTACGCCGCTATGACATGGCTTCAAGCCGAGGCTTTATCCCACCCGGGTACCTCATCGCAGTGTCATACTACTGTAGCATGAGGTCACAAGCCTCTTTGTAGTGCCAAACTATCCAACATAAAGCCTTACGCTTCCGTGCGGTGTTATGCCGCTATGACATAGCTTGCGAAGTCGAGGCTTTACCCTACCTGGTACCTCTTCTGGTGTCATGCCACTGTAACATGAGGATATCGTCCTCTTTGTAGTGTTGTCTACCTCTCTTTATTACGATTATCATACAGCATTAGGCTACCTGCCTATTTGCGGTGCTACTCCGCTGTTACTTGGCTCACAATGCCGAGACATTACCCCTAACCGAGAATCTCGTTGTGGAGTCACCCCACTATAGCATGGAGTTACTCTCCTTGTAGTGCTGCGCTACCGTGCTTCCTGTAAAGCACTCCAGGCATTTACTCTGCCTGAGAACTCATTAAGGTATTTAAGCCAACCTTTCCACAGGATCCATTTTTCGTAGAAAACAATAGTAGACCACAGTGGTTGTAGGTCCGTAACCTCTTCACGCCACAGAGGACAAGTACCCACCGTTCCTGATATTCTTCCGATTAATAGTCCTCCTTGAACCAAAAGCTAGATGCCTATTAGATTTCTCTTTGAACTAATAGCATAAAATATTATGGTAGGAATGTAATAACACAATATCATAATGCCTTTAAGCCCATTTTACAAGCTGTGTCATCGATCAGCTGGCACTTGAGGCCCTTGGTGAACGGTGTAAGCCCCTGAATTTAGGGCTTATTATTTTTATTATTTTTATAAATCAATTACTTTGAATAAATATTATTAATTGATTATTATTTAATTTAATGCTCTTTACCGTGACTTAGAATTCTAGAGCATCATGGATGCCAGTCTCTGGAAACTTCCTTCTTGGAGTTTGTAGTAGACGAGATTATCTTTATTTTGATATATCCTGTCCTACTTGAACTCGTTCCCTTGTGCTCTTTTTGCTTCGCGTAAGTTCGGGTCAATATTAGACCATTTAATTATTAATTGAATTCCCACTCTTTTCCTTGATCATCATATGCGCGTTACCATGACTTTTAATTTGGGAGCACCATACTAGTCATTTTCTCGAAACCAACTTGTCATATTTGATCTACTCGAGACGCTCTTCACCCATGACCTTCGTGTCCCACTCAGACACTCTATTTTGTGCTCCAATTCCTTCGCACAACTTTCGGGTCAATTTAGACCAATTTATTATTTACCGCAAATTGTGATTTAACTTCCAATTTAATTTTCGGGCCCGACATCGGTCCAATCTAGTCGACCCTATATGGTCCTAGCCTGTTTTGAGTAAACTATGCCGATGCCACTTGTGTGCCACAATTTCGATCCCCCTTGTGCTCCTATTTCATTCATGATTTAATTTGGTTTAATTTATAAATTTATTTAAATCTTGGCTTCGACCTTGTCCAAACTTGGCCCAACGCCCAACCCAGTTTAGTGTGGGCCCTGTCATGACTGCCCATACACCCCACTGGTGTTTTCCCATTTTTGCCTACTCGAAAATATAATTCTTTTATTTATAAAATATCTCGAACTCTTATATATATATATATATATATATATATATATATATATATAATATATATATTATATATATATTATAATATATATGTAACTCTCTTTTCTCTCTCCTCCTAATAATACCTACACACAAAGTCACTCTCTCTCCTCTCCCCATGGCAGCCGAACACCTCACCCCTCCCTCTAAATATCTCTCTCTAATAATATCTATCCCTCTCTTTTTTTATATAATAAATACACACACACATGTGTATATTATATACTCTCTCTCTCTCTCTCTCTCACACCTCACCCACTCTCTCACCATCACCCCATCACTTCTCTCCCTCTCTCTCCCCTACCTGCCGAGAGCAGCACACCCCCCCCCACAACTCCTTCTTCATCTTCTTCTTCTTCTTAAGTAAACAACACCACCATCACCATTATTATCATCATCATTATCACCACCCTCACCATCGCCACCACGAGCTCCACCACCAACACCACCACGAGAACGACCACCACCACCTCACGGCCACCACCACCCTGGCCATGCACCACCAGCCACCTCCTCCTCTCCTCCTATTCTTCACCATCATTCATCACCATCACCATCATTCATCACCATCACCATGAACACCTCACCACCACCATCAACCTCCACCTTTTCTTCCTCTCCTCCGACCATACGCCCTAGCAATCGCCGCCGTGCGCCACCACGTGGCCGACGAGCCCACCGAACAGCAGTACGGCCAGCGCAGCAGATGCAAGAACAGCAGTACGCGGCGCTGCAAAAGCAACCGTGCGTGCGCGTACGCCGCCGCGGCCGACAGTCGCCATCGGCGAGGTCCCCCGCCGCGTGGCTGGCCCCCGACCCTCTGGGCGCACCCTGGGCGACCACCCTGTGGCGGCCAACGTCCTCCGGGATGCGCCGTCTAGGCGATTTCAACGTTTTTCACGGAATCCCATCGACGCGCGCGCGGGAAGTTTCAGAAATTATGTTTCGGGACAGCGACTTCGTACATATTTTTTGGGAGATCCGACCGTTGGATCGGCAAAATTTTTGCTCCATCGTAATCTCGGTATATCCCTCTTCGCCTATGTCAAGTTTGAACCGTTAATTTTGTCGTTTGATACATCAAAACTGGCCACCAAGTTGACGTTTTAAATTGAACTGTTTTGGACAGTTTCGTGACACCAACTTCGCGGGTTCGTATCTTTGTCATTGCAGCTCCGTTTTACGCACTATCAGTTCCGGTACACATCTGGTATAACCTTCTTCCTGCCCCCTTTAGATTTCATTTCAGTTTGAGCTTGTTAAGTCGGTCGAATTCGACGCCAAAGTTGGGCGTTCGAATTCTTAGTGTTGCACTTGTAAATTCTATTTTTGAACCCGGGACTTCGGATTCAATTTTTGACACCACCAGTAGACTCGTGGCGTCGTTCTGGCATGTTTTCATATAAAGTTTGCTTGATTTGGAGAACATGGGCCCTGGCATGCATTTCGGTGCAAAGCGGGTCCCACTTTCTGAGTCAACGGAACTTTTTGACGTCGGCTCATCGGAATCCAATTTTGGATATACCGTTGAGTTCGTGTCATCATTCTGGACTCGTTGACATATAATTTGCTGAGTTTTGAGGACATTAGCTCCGACACTTTTTTCCGTGCAAATCGGTTTCCAATGTCCGGGTCAACGGACCAAATTGAGATCGGGTCAACGGAATCCAATTCTGGATATACCGTTGGGTTCGTATCGTCATTCTGAATTCGTGGACATATAATTTGTTAGGTTTTATGTACTTTTATTTTGGTACATTTTTCGGTGCAAAGTGTGTCCAACGGCGGACATCATTTTGGCCCGAAATTACCTTTTTGCCCCTGTGTCCAAATTGGACTTATGGACAGGCGATCCTAGCTGATTTGACCATTCTGGACACGTTGGTGATGTTAGTTTCAACATCCGACAACATCTGTAGATTTCTTTCCTTTTTGTGTCACCCTATTATTATAATATTTTCTCCTTTTGGTTGTTTTAGAGACCCGTCGATTTCAGTGATTTCTAAATCACTGAAATTCATAAGTTGACCTTGTAGATGTTTATAGAGACTAGCTTGACCATGGTTGACTACTTTGACTAGACGTCGAAGTAGAGTCAACAGTTGACCTAGGTTTGATCAGACTTGACCAACGTTGACTTTTTGACCAAGTCAACTGTAGGTCAACCATTGACCTATTTAACCTAGATTAGACTTAGGGTTGACCAGAGTTGACCAGTTGACCAAAGTCAACTGTACGTCAACCTTGACCCAGTTTGTCTTAGTTTGACCTAGATGTTAGTATATCTTTTGACCCTGATCAGCTCTTGTATTATTTCATCTTTAGGTCTGTGGCTTTACTCTGAACCCTGATTCATATTGACAGCAGGACCCCAGGCGAGTACATTCTCTGATAACTTTTTTCCAATTTATGATAACTGTTATGATTCATGTACTTAGTGTTGATATGCTTATTCCTGACACATGGTTCTCACGGATTGGTATTCTTGGATCCCGACGAGAGATGTTTCTCCTTCTTAGGTTGGGATGTATTGTGCAAGCTCCCTTGTAGCTCTTGCTCAATATATGGTCACTGATTCTAGAGAAGGTTCGCGACCTTCTCATTAGAATCCCGTGCAGTGACGTGTCCTGTTTGGATCCATTCTACCAGTTGGGGTAGGGGGAGTAGTAGCGTATGCCTGTGATCATATCCCCTTGCATTCTTGAACAGTGTGAGTCATATACCGCACTTATGACTTGCCAGGCCGGTTCTCGACAGGTACCCAAGCCGATCACAAGTTGAAACTGCTACTCACACACATTGGATATATGGCTTACCTTGATTTGTGTACATACCATGATTCAGTTCTACTTTCTTGTTCTAGCTCTAGCTCTACAGCTTACCATGCCATGATACATATGTACACTCCATGATTCATTGTATATGCTCTATTTACAGCCTTATAGCTTTTATTCTATCTTGAGATCTGTTATGAGATATATGTACTCGTTCCATCCTGACCGGATATGTTGACAAATTTTAGGAGTAGTTGTGCCCTCATTATTTGACTTCATGATGTTGCTAGCTGAGGTGGATCTCACTATTCTTCTATGTGAGTTGCCTGGTAGTTATCCTTAGTTAGTTTTGTTATTCATTCTTTATTTTTCTGTCTTATGATCCTTGTAGATTATAGTTGTTCTAGTGATATCGTTATTTTTCTTGTCTTATCTTCCTTAGTTTTCGTGAGGTGACATGAGTACGTTTCTAGTTATGGATCTTTAGATGTTGTAGTTAGTATGGTATACTTGACAGCGTTCTACCCGCCGATACCGCGGCGTAGGCTGGGCGTGGCCCACGTATTCATACCCGATATCCGGGTACGGGTCGTGATAAACGGATCCGCCAGGTTCTCCCGACTACGAACATCAATCACTGCAATAACCCCTCTTGATGAGACCGTGTATTGCCCTGTGCTTCAACCGTACAGTCCTCTTCTTTCTATTAAAGAGGTCATTTGATACCACCGTCGCAGTCGCCTGGTTGTCGCAGTATATCGGTATCGTCGATATTTGCGCTCTAACCACTGAAAGGTCATACATGAGCTTCCGAAGCCATTCTGCTTCCTCCGCAACGGTATAAAGTGCAAGGAACTCAGATTCCATGGATGACCGCGAGAGCATAGTCTGCTTCTTCTTCGATTTCCACAATATAGTAGCTCCACCCATTGTGAAAATGTATCCACCCATTGTGAAAATGTATCCATATGTGACCTCTCGCTCTCCACTTCTGAGCACCAGCTAGCATCACTGAAGCCTTCCACTACCGACGGATCTTCGCTGTAGTGCAGTGCATATGTCTAAGTCATCTCATAACCCGTTTCACAGCTTTCCAGTGCTCAATGCCTGGGTTGCTCGTGAAACGACTCAGCATTTCCACGACGAAAGCTATGTCAGGCCTTGTGGCAGTAGTAGCATACATCAAACTTCCGATTACGCTTGCATACTCCAGCTGACTGACATTTTTCCCTGAATTAGGCTTCGGCTTCGTATCACACCTATATGGCGTATCGGTCCTAGGAAGATCCTGATACCCGTAACAAGTGATCATCTTCTCAACATAATGAGACTATGGGAGCACTAGTCCATGTCTGTCAGGATGATCTTTGTAATGCCCCGCTCCGTACGGTACATTATGATGAGTCCTTGACTCAAAGAGTTGCGTTGACCCGATGAAGTATCGATGCGAATCGATGCAAGAGTTACATTGGCCGAAAGAAAGCTTTGAGTCGATTGGAATCTATGAATCGAATCGATGCAAAGGATAAGTTCCATTTGAGCAAGTGCTGATTTTAGTTGATCTGGTGTGCAGGCTATACTTTTATGCTGGACGATAAAAAGTCAGCATTTTGCCTTATTCAGTAAAGTGTCCGCGAAACCAATCGTCGCCTTGCAACGGATTGTGGCATGGGCACGGTAGGCCAAATCAGTCGAATAGTTCAACAAAATGGCTAAATCAGAAGAGTTAGCCGTACAACCAAGTTATAAAATTGAGCCGCATCAGCTCGGCGGAACGATAAGGCGTATCGGCTTAAGGTAGGCGGGTTCTTGACTCTCTCTCTCCCTATTCTTTTACGTCTAATAAAATATACCCTTGTATGCATAAGTTGCCATTAAGTAAGCGAGCATGGATCGAACGGTTAAAGGTCTTAATATGTGTTGA
>JANAVB010005527.1:0-25000 GCA_029216955.1 Iris pallida
TGGATCAATTTGTGGTCCTAGAGATCCCAGTTCCATCAATTGGTATCAGAGCGGGTATTGGATCTGTGTATCGATTGATAAATCCATACTGTTGAACAAAACTTGTATCAAAAAATAGTCGGTAGATGTAGATCTATTCTGACTCAGTTTTGCAGGCATCTTAGATACAACTATTATAGCTATTGCATGTTTTTATTTATGTGATTTAAACCCATGGCTTGTCGTGGCTATTGTTCTTCATGGGTGTAATCTAAATCACGAGAGTTGATCGTGCGTATATATTTAATTAATTTTCTTCAATTCTAGATTGTAAACTCCTTCGGGAGTCATAGGATTGATATAATTTTAAATTTTTTTTAAGGTCTATTATGATGGTGATAGTGGCTTTTTCTGATGCGAGACGAGATGCTATTTTTTAGTATTCCGGAGGCTGTCGGGTGATTTTCGATGAAGGAATTGACAGCCAATACGTAGAAAAATTAAGACGCTACCCCGAACCCCTTGACCTAACTAGACAGGCCGAACCCCGAATAACTTTGCGCAGCGCAATATTCTGGAGCACAGTTGTTGAAAAAACTGGATATATGGCCATAATAGTTGGATTTGTACTTCTCTTTTATTGCTATATTTTCTTATTATGTTATGCATGTTTATTATTTGTGAATGTTTATTATAAACTGAGCCCACATTAATAACGGACATAAATCAACTAGTAGAAAAACTCGCATTGTTAAATAACTAAGTGGGAGAGGGAGTTTATTTAGAATAAATCTCATGGTATAAATTACTAGTATGTAGGTGAAGTAATTATACTTGCGTGTTGGCTTTAGTGCCTTCCTCTATATTGGAGGAGTCTAGTTATAGATCACCAGTACATATTTCCTTTGAGATAATTATAGAAAGCTACCTAGTGTGTGTTCACTTCTTTATCTGAAGGAACTCTATACGAAGTAATGGACTTAGTATTAAGTAATAGTGTACACTTAGATACAAATAATGGTATCCTCCTGTCACCACCACATTCTAGAGCAAGGGTATTTTGGTAATTGTGAAAATTTTGATTATTTTAAATTATTTTTATTAATGTATTGTGATTGTATCATTAGTTAGTGAAACCTTAGAACCACTTTGACTAGAGGCTAACCATAACCATAGAAACTACATTGGTTAGGTATTAGCCATGACCATAAAAACTTGTTAGAAAGATTAGATGACTTAAATTAGGCTATATCTAGCTAGAGTGTCTTTTTAGAAACCAATTAGTGACTTAAAACACAAGCTATTATGGGCCTTCTCCCTAAGGGGCCTTAAATGACAAATAGGAAGCCTTTTAGCCATTTCCACTTAACCAAACCCTAGAGAAACACTATGACCGGCCACAAGAGAACCTCCCCTTGCCTATTTAAATAAACATAGCCTCCTTCTTTCCCTTTTATCAAAAACCCTAACCCTAATTTGTGTTCTTCCCTAAATTGCTTCCAACATCCAAAATAAGTCCAAATTCCTCCAAACAAGTTGCAATCTCTTCCCCTTGGAGAGAGGAAGCCATCAATTGCTAGGAGGGAGCCTACTGGGACAATTTGACCGTTGGAAGTGAAGGAAACCTAGATCTAGAGGTTGTTCCTTGAGAATCTATCTCTCAAGTGGTAAGAAGCTCTAAAACCCTTCTAATTTTATATTTCTCTCCATAGATGCATTCATTTAGGGTCCCCATGTCATTAGGATGAGTTTGGTTCGATTTCGGATTCATTTGAGGTGCAAATCGCAAGAGTATCGGATACGTACGTCAAGTGTTTGGTGAAATATCTCTTAGGACTTTTTTTGCTTAAATTTCAAATGTAATTATACAATACTGTAGTTTATATGATGTTATAAATGTATGGGTTGTTCTATGGGATTTAGAGATGGTTTGATGTGGGATTTTGGCTTAAGGGAGGCTCGGGTCAAGGTTCTGTGCACTGTTTTGGGTCTGTCTTGTTGGTGCAGTCAGTAGATTTAGGTTTGTATTGGTTGTTTCACCCTCCTAAATCCCCTAGGTGCATAGTTGTACATATGTGTACATACCCATTGCCCAGATCTGTGAATATTGGGCAGTCGAGCACACACAAACATTGTCCTGCATCAAACACTATCACTGCACACTCATTCTTGTGCTGCACTCTCTTTTGTATTACAAACTTTCATTCCCTGATGCTAACCATATCATGATACATCCACATTCATCCACTGCATGCTAAATAACCCACTGTACATCACTTTTATCCCCTTGCAATGCATTCACTGCATGCTAACTAAGCCATGTATCACATATTGTCCTGCATCGATACTGCATACCCTTTCATTCATGTCCTGTATATTAGCATTTTCTCCCACTACATTGCCTATTATATTCTAATGCACATTAATATATGCCCTGCAAACTTGCCATCTCCTGCATCACTTGAGGAATGTTCTGCACCTTTAGCCTATACTTCCTTGTCGCAGTTGCATTCACAAATTCACCACTGAACACATATACATTTCATTGTATGACCATTCCTATTCACTGTATGTAGACTCATTCCATTTAGGCATGCCTGCAGTCAGTTACCTATACATTCACTACATATATTTCATTTTAGTCCACTGCACATGTTGACTTTGTGCACAGCATTGAGTTAGTATCCTGCATTCAGTGGATACATGTCCTGCCACATGTATCAAAAATGTAGGGTTTATGAGTGAATATCAGATCAATACAGTGTGTATTAGACTTTAGTTTAGCCTACTTGTACTGTCCTGCTTACTAACTTAGAGCAGTAGACAGTAGCAAGATTGCTCATGCTACTTAGCCTATATCACCACGAGATCGAGTCCTTCTTACATATTAGCTTATATTCAGCATGTTCTGTCCTCTTGAGCTTGGCCATTCATCCCATTTGTTAGAAAGGCCTGAACTTTAGTGCAGACCCCTGTGCCTAGGCACCAAAAGTGAGTGCACATGAGGGAGGAGGATAACAGGATATTAGAAGTGATGGGGGTGTTAGTACAGCAGTTGAGGGGTTGAGTTTGGATGGTTAACTAGTATGTTGTCATGTATATTATATCAAAACCCTTACCCATGTATTGTCCATCTCTAATTCATTACCTGTTCCTGTGTCTTTAGTTCAGTCCCAGCCCCTTGTAGCAGTTGGAATTACTTTAAGTGTTCATTCCATAGATGTTTGTTCAGTCCAATTTTTATGTTAAGTGTTCAGTCCCTAGTTCCCTTTAAGTTCAGTCCTTTTTGCTTATTTCCAGATGTGATGGGTAGCAGTCCTAATTCCTATTGCTACTGTTCATCCTTGAACATTTATCCCTAGGATAACTTATTTGTCATGTTTACCTATGTGCAGCAGTAAGCTTCTATTCAAGGGGTAATGTTATGACCCTTGAGTTCAATCTTATTTAACCTTAGTAGCTCTTAGTAGTGAGTGTATTGTAGGGATATATATAAGTATATATATAGATGGTTTAGGCCTAGTAGTTGAGGAAGTTAGATAGGATAATATATATATATATATATATATATATATATATATATATATATATATATATATACATATAGGTGATATTTTAAGATATGGGGTTTATGAGAGAGACCTTAGGGTAAGTGATGTGATGGGTTAATGGTGGAGGTTAGGTATAGGTGATATACCCTATACTATGTTATAGGTTATAGTTAGGATTTTGCGTCTAGTACTATATATAGTTGACTAAGTTAATCTAGTTGACCAAACCCTAGATAGTTGACCCCCTAACTTAGTTGACTGAGAGTTGACCTAGAGTTGACTTGTATTGACCTAGAAAGGCCAAGAATCATGAAATAGATGCATGTAGATTCACTGTTTACTCTAGAACATTAAATAACCATGTACATCTCATATATAGGTTTATGTGACACCAGTTTGGACATCGATCATCATTCATTGCTCTGGACGACAGGCGAGTACATTCTCTAATAGTCTCTTTTATTTATTTGATGATTACTGTGATTCAGCTTCTAGTATAGTTCTATTTGATTCTCTAGCACAACACGGATTGATATTTCTGGATCCATTGCATACGACACGCATACATTACTTGTCTAGCCTCTATTTCTGGAATCACTCACTGGAATCACCCTACTGGAAACACCTACTAGTATCACATTGTTCTGGCTGGACTTGTACTCGTTTTACGTATCGGGTTATGGTTTGTAACACTCAGTTTCTGAAATGAGGGTATTTTTGAAATTTTGTATTTATAATTATTATTTATTTGTATTTAAATCACATTATGATTTTTGGTGATTTTAATCAATTTAAAACTGTTTTAAGTCATGGCTTGTGATTTTGATGCCTTGCTAGTGTAACCTGAGAGACTGTCTGACCTAGAGCCTGACCATGTCATTAGGATAATTTATTATTACTTTTGAGCATGAGGGTATTTTGGTCATTTGGCCTCTTGATAGTATTTCATGATTTATTGCACTGGTGATTGTTGATTTTGACTTTTGCTAAGCTGTGACATAAGAGACTGTCCTAGATTTTGACCTTGACTTAGTGACCTAGTTAACATGGTATGGACCCTAGTCTAACTTAAGTCAACTCAAGTTAGGACACTTAGGATCAAGTTTGAAATAGGAGGATTGATGAATTGGTCCATAGGTTTGAGACTTAGAAATTAATTCCATGACTAGTGCAATTAGGCCCATAGCCATTAGACTAAACCCTAACCCTAATTTCTCACTTTATGACCAGCCACTAGGGCTCCCCCTTCCCTATAAATAGTCTCTTCCTTGTTCTTGCCTCTTTTATTATTTTTTCAAGCTTTGAAGAAAGAGGTAAAGAGTTATTCCATAACTTTTTCATTTCAACTCCTTTTTAACTCTAGTCTTTTGCATTAGGACCTAATTATGGTTTATTTACTGTTGGTGGAGAGTAATCCCAGATTTTGAGTAATTTGGGGATCCGAGCTAGCAAGGAGAAACACTTCATTTTGGGGCTTTTTTTTGCTAATTGCACATATAGGTAAAATCCCTTAAATTGCATTAATATTTCGTTTTCTTTGCATTTAGGGCTGGATCTAGGAGTCCCCTAGCTGTCCCTGAAGTTTGGGTCAATTTCGTGTCCGTTTGGCGTCCGTATCGGACACGTGTCACAAGTGTTGTATAGGTGTTTGATTAAATGCCTCTAAGGATTTTGTTTTCGATTTTTGCTAAACTAATTGCATGGAATAGTATATCTATATGTGTACTTTAGGTTTCATGAAGACTGAGTAGGTTTTCGTGTCGTGTCGTGTCGTGTCAGAACGAGGACACGAACACGCACGCAGCAGGCTGCGCTCAGTGCCCTGCTGCTCGGACACTGTAGCGGACACGACACTGCACGTCTTGACACAAAATTTTGGACACACCTAGGACACATGACTGACACAACACACACAAATTTTGGGATGATTTCATCGAGGGGTTTGGGAGAAATCCCACCCGTACGGGTTTTGCACTGAACTGCCCGCGCACGAAAACCGCGTCTGATACGCGTTGTTTTCTCTGGACACGACTTGATTGGACACGATACAGACACTTCATCACGAAGCCCTACTATGGGCGAACCCATATAGAAGATCTCGACCCACCTCGAGCACTGTGTCGAGCCCACGAAGGCTCGACACGCACGCACGAGGCCTGCTGACACTGTTTTCTCTGAAACCTGGTTTTCAGCATTTGGACACGTCGTGTCGACTTATGTGGACACGACACAACCTGTATAACACCATACAATGTTCACACACGATTACCAACTATTTAATTTGCATATTAACAAGTTTTGATGCTCAAAATTCAAATTTCCCCTTTTGCACTGATACACAGGTTTCTGTTTTCAATTCCTGGGTTTAAAATGTGTTCCCACCCATTTTTCATGATTTAAATTGACATGTTAGGTTCAATAACATGTGTATTAGTTCATGTAAGTTTGATTTTTCAAGATAGGTTGGTTTTTGCACTTGGTAATAAAATTTGGAATATGGGATTGAGCTGTTCAATGGCCTGGGACTGAATGCATGTGACAGGATTAAATCCTGATTTTAACATTCCTGTTTTAACTGAATTTGATGATTAGATTTTCATGTTAGATGCACCTACATATGTACTAACTACTGTTAGTTGGATTTTACGTATTGGACTTGGGTTTTGCACTTAGAATTGGGATTCGAACATTGGATTGGGCATAATGTGGACTGATACTCTTTACACTGTTAATTCCTGATTTGCATTCCCTTCTAATACTGAATTGAAGTTCATTTTCCATGTTGATCCATGTACTTATTGATTAGTTCACTGATAGATTCATTCCTGTGAAATTTCATTGTTGAATGTCAGGTTGTGTTGATGTAGGAGGATGGGAAATTCGAAATATGGATTTGAATTTGGGTTGATAGTATAACTGTCATTGTCTATAAATTCCTGGGAACAAAATCTGAGTTATGCACTGTTTGGACTGAACTTTCATGCCTTACTCTACTGTTCACTCTACACTTTCTATTCCTATTCACATTGACACTTATATACATGTATCTACACACATCACTGTTCACTAAATTCACATCTACACACACACACACTATATCATAACCCTCTACACTATACCACACTCACTGATTTTCCTCACCCTCATGTGACACTGTCCACACACAATTGCCCTCACACACACACAGAGGTTTACACCATGTTCCCTCACTGTTCACAGGTTTACCTTCATTGTTTCCTATTGACACATGATACCATGTACACACACAGGTATCTAATAACACTCACACCCTCATTCACAATAACACTCACACATTTACACTCTCATGAAACCCTCACACACACACAAATTCCATGATAACACACACACAGGAAACACATGCTCACATGTACACTACACCATGTATACACTCTCATGTCACACACACACACATGAACACAATGTACATGTGCCCATTTCCTATCTTCTATGTACATGTATATATATATATATATATATATATATATATATATATATAGTACTACACATTAACATATAGGCTACCTATATATATATATATATATATATATATATATATATATATAGGTAGCCTATATGTTAATGTGTAGTACTATATATATATATATATATATATATATATATATATATATATATATATATATATATATATATATATATATATATATATATATATATTAATATGTGTATATATGATATGTGGGTTGGCTTAGGCATGATATAGCCTATAGCCTAGGGCTCATGGCCTATGGGTGTGTCTGTATGCATAGTGAGTATCTAGTTAGACTTGTATAGCCTTGATTAGACCTAGAATAGACTAGTTAGACTAGTATAGACTTGTTGACTTAGGTTTGACTTAGTTGACCTAGTTTGACTTCTAGGGTTGACCAGAGTTGACCAAGAGTTGACTTTGGTCTAGATTGACCTAGATTCATGTAGAATGCATTGTAATGTTTCATATTACCATTCTGGACATGTTGTGACTTGTGTTGTTCTAAATAGGAGACAGACACCCTCCTCGGACAATATATTTTCCTCTTGGACATACAGATAGTAGGCGAGTACATTCTCTGATCATTTCATATCCTGTTAGAATTATTCTCCTGCTTTAAATTACTTTACTTGATGCTGTCACGTTGGTCACACGGATTAGTACTATATGGAACCTTTCTTGAGATGTTATCCCCTCAGGGAGCATCGGATACTACTGTTAGCCCAATGATTATATCATGTTTTTGAATATGGCTAATCAATTAAGTTTAACTATTGATGTCTCTAATATTTATGTAATGACTATCATGTTGCTACTTAAACTTAGCATTGGCATTGTCCTAATGTTCTACATCAGTTTTGTTTTCCTAACATGTATTTGTAGACATGCTGTAAGCATGATCAAACATGATCAAACCAGGACATATGCAATAGAGAATTATTGATGAGCCAAAGACGGCGTTATACAAGAAGCTTTCTCTGAACCGCCTAACGACCTATCCGGGGCCTCGCATCGGGGGTTCCGCTGCCCGGTCAGCGGACAGGGGTCGAGGGGGCAGCGCCTCCCGTCAGGGGTTCGGGGGCGAAGCTCCCGAAAGGTATTCAGATTTCTAGATCTGTTTATCTTTGGACGACCGCCGTCAAGTGAAAAAGGCGTCTTCAAGTCTGCTCAAATATTTGAAGAAAGGCGTCATCAAAGGGCTCTTGGTTTTCCTATTTCATCAATGTAATTTTTCATATTTATTGAGTCTAGGAATACGATGTACACTGCATCGTACTGGCAAGTAGGCTACCCAAGAAACGTTTTCAATTTAACCTTTCATTTTGAAAACAAGCCCACTTACAAAAGCCCAAACTACTTCCTAACTGTTTGACTTTTCAAAAAGCCCAAAAACTAATTTGCAAAAACCCTAACAGAACCCTAGCAGAACTCGGCCCAAATTCGGCCAGAGTTCGGCCAGAGTTCGGTTAGTGAACGTTGCTTTTTGAACTTGGTCTTCCTGCAGTTACGGATCCCAACGAGATTTTCTCATAGAGTTCTGCCCGAATTCTGCCCAAATTCTGTCAGAATTCTGCCTTTGAAAAAACTATAAATAGAGAAGGATTTCGATCATTTCAATTCGCTCATACACCAATTCACTTTCATATCTCTTCTCTATAAGCCTACTACTTCTTCCAAAGTGTTCTGAGCTATTCATTTTCAAATCCCAAGCCAGTTACAATCCTCTAGTCGATTTGCCAGTGCGGTACGGTCTAGAAATTTTAAGAACGGTTGTAATCAGAGGCTTCATTAAAGTTAGACACTTCACAATTGAAGTTGGTCAAGTACTTCGGATCAAAGCTCGCGTTGTAGAAGTTGCAAGAACTTCGGATGAAAACTTGTGGTGATTTTCCATAGTGGATTCAACTGGAAGCTAGAGTTCTTCCGACTGGACTAGTCCTCACAAGAGGGAAACCAGTATACATCCTTGTGTTTGCGTTTGCTCTCTACTCTCTACTTTTCATTTACTTACTTGTGATATATTATCTGTGATCTGGTTGCTAACATTTTTAATTAGCTAATTTTCGCTGCCTACTCTATTCACCCTCCCTCTAGAGTATTGCGCTTTACAACTCGTTCCTACAATCGATCCTACAATTGGTATCAAAGCGGGTTCTCTTTATATAGGTATTGTTATCATACCAATTGTTCCTACAACTACATGTTCTGTGCGTTTCACTTGCATTGTGTATCACTATGCTTCATGGTTCATTGAATCACTTGTGACATGTACTCTCATGATCACAGAGTCTTCCATGAATCACATTCCTAGAATCCTCATTTATGGGACTATCATGTATCACCCTTTGGGGGCCATTACATGAATCATAACATAACCTGGCTGGATCCTTGTGTATTGATTGGGGGTACGGGGGAGTAGAAGCGGACATGTGAATAATATCCTAGTAGTGTAGCATCAGAATCATTCCGTAGTGTAGCATCAAAATCATCCTATGTCATTCACATGTCTATATTGTACTCTGACTCACTAGCCACTGTTAGTTCTCTACTTATAGTAGATATTTCTATTACAGTTCTTTCTCTGTTTACATTCTGTACTTTCTTTCAGTTTCCTGTATCTTACTTTACTGCATGGTTATATTTTCTAACCTGCTATGATCTGTTGAGATGTATTGTGCTCGCTCCGTCCTGATTGGGCACCGTTGATATGTTTACAGAGGACGAGGATGAGGCTGGTGTTGACACTTTTTATGGGACAGCTCTAGATGACACATGTGATCCGGATTTTCAGCCGGATCCACTAGCTATAGAGACTGAGGCTCCCTAGTCTAGGTTTTACTATTTCTGTCATTTGAGATCTGGATTGTATATATTCTTTCATATTCTGTAGTTGAGACTTTGTATTTCTGGATGTTGCTGAGTTGTTATCTTAGACACTTAGACTCTTCTGATCATCTGTATTTCATTTTGAGTTCTATATCATATCGTACTTCTTCTTCCTTAGTTGTGATTGAGTTTACATTCTGCTATGTCACCCCCATTCGGGGAGTATAAACTGCTTAGCCTTATACTGTTAGATGCATGAGACCTAGGACAGCGTTCTACCGCCGACACTGCGGCGTAGGCTGGACGTACCCACGTCTCGTGTCCTTACTCTAGGGTGCGGGTCGTGACACGGTTTCACTTGTACTTGTAGGGGCAAAAAAATACTCGAGTAGACATGTAAACATTTCCAAACATACTGGAATCACCCCTACTGGTCTAATCTGGAATGATAGCAGTCGCACACTTGCCAAGTGTGCGATGAGCCGTATTTATCCCTAGCCGTTTATATGTTGAAAGCAGTATTTCAAAACACACTGGTTAGTGTCTTGTACTGGACTCACACTGGAACCACACTTGATTCACATTGTATTGTCTGGAATCACATCACATCTATACTACTTCAGTTATTCTATTTATAGTCTCTATTACCATGTTCCTCTAATTCTTGTATTTACTTTCCTTGTCCTAAACTGTTGCTCTATTTCAATTCATGTTCAATCTTTCCATGATTCATCAAGTATTACTGTCTATAACTAATTTATAGTCTTTGTCATTTATTTGGAACTGCTATAGGAGATGTGCTCGTTCTATCCTGACTGGATGTATTTTTCAGATGATTGTCCGGAGGATACGTGTCCTACCCATTACGGATCTGAGGAGGGGATAGCTACATTGGGTCCCGACTTTCAGGAGTGACCAAGAGACTAGTTTAGTGGACTTGTTTTAGAATCTCTGTTTTGAACTTGAATTATAATAAGTGGAGATTTTGACATTGTATTTGAGTTTGTTTCAGATATTATTTTAGTTGTTGTTTGTTGAGCCTTATAGTTATTTAGATTTCTGTGATATCTTATCGTGCTTTAGACTGTGATGGAGTACTACCATATCTTTATACTTGTCCTCCTTTCGCAGTTGAGATCTATGACAGGTACATTATATCATTGTGAGAGTTGATAGATAGCGACCTAGAACAGCATTCTACCGTCGATTTTGCGACGTAGGCTGGACGCTGTTACGCACTCGTGCCCCTATACCGGGTGCGGGTCGTGACACCTCCCCACCGGAGTCACTGATATTATTTGTGGGACCAAAGCAAGACCAACAAATTAATTTTATTTGTCATACAATTTGGTTGACATAATATTAAAATTAATAAACCTCCTTAGACAAATAATGAATTTGTATACTCCACACTATCGTGACATACTAAATTCATGGTGTTTAAGGTGTTAGTGAATTATTTATTATTGTTTGTGGGAATCAAAATTTATTTAATTCGAAAATTTTTTGCCCTACATAATAGTTATGTCATTCTCAGGATTTCAAAATAGGTTCTTTCAGTCCACTTATGGTGATTTTTAAAGAAAACAAACTTACTGGCCCTAATTAAATTGACTGGAAACGTCACTTGGATATTGTCTTTACTGCTAAAGAGTACAAATTTGTACTCAATGAGGAATGTCCACCTAAGTCAGATGCTAATTCTGATGAAGAGGCCAAAGAGACTTATAAGAAGTGGATAAAGGCAGATTAGATTGTGCAATTTTACATTCTGGCATCTATGTTAAATGAGCTGCAACATCAGCATCAGGCCATGGCCACAACTTATGACATGATGTATAACCTCAAGGAACTCTTCGAACATCAGAGTAGGACAGCTAGGCAGCTTGCTATGAAAATTTTGACGAATATGACCATAGCTAAAGGGACGCTAGTAAGGGATCATGTTCTCAAGCAAATTTTTGGGTCATCTGAATGAGATGGAGATCCTTGGAGCTGAAATCTATGGGAAAATCCAGGTCGATATCATTCTCGGGACTCTACCTAAAAAATTTAACTCGTTTTGCCTTAACTACAACATGAACAAAAGGTTGTATAGTTTAACGAAACTTGCAGAAGAACTACAGGATGCTGAAGCTCTCTTTAGGCAGAATGGTCATATTTATGTTACTGAAAAGACTTCTACTTCTAAGCCGAAAGGCGATAAGAAGACGAATAAACAAGCAAATTCAGCAAAGAAGGGCATGGGACCTCGAGGCGGTATAAAAAAGCCAAAAGATAAGTATTTCAAGTGCAAAGGGTCAAATCATTGAAAAAGTGACTATCCACTTCTCAAACAAGGGAACAAAGAAGGTATATCGCGTTTACTAGTAGTTGAAACATGTTTAGCGGTGTTATCTACCGGTACCTATTGTGTAGATACATGAGCCACTAATCATGTCTGCAATTCATTACCGGGGTTCCAAAAAATCAGGCGATTTAGTGGTGGAGAGAGATGCTTTTTCATAGGTGATGTTGCAGAAGTTGTGGTCATTGTAGTAGGAGATGTTATTTTATCTTTTGGTAGAAATAAGTCTTTGACATTGAGGAATTATCTTTATGCACCTTCATTTAGAAGGAATTTGATTTCCGTTTCTATGTTAGTTAAGGATGGATATTCAGTTTATTTTAATGACAATATTGTTATTAGAAAAAATAAGTATTTTATCTGTTCTGGTACATTAGTAGATAATTGATTTGTCATTAATCTTATTCCACCCACAATACAACTTATGAAAATGAATAATATGTCTTCTAAACATAAACAAGATAAAAGAACCTTCTTGTATGAACCAAGCATATCTTTGGCACTTGCGATTAGGCCATATTAACCTAAGAATGATTCAAAGACTGGTTACAGATCGACCTTTGAGTTTATTGGAAGTATAGGGCCAAAGATGTGTTGAAAATAGTTCATTCTAACTTGTATGGGCCTATGACTATCCAGGCAAGAGGTGGCTTTGAACATTTTTTCACACTCATTGACGATTATTCAAGGTATTGGTACATTTACTTAATGCATCGTAAGTCTGAGTGCTTTAAGAAATTCAAAGAGTACAAGACTGAAATGGAGAAACATCATGGAAAATGTATCAAGTCATTGTGTTCATATCGTGGTAGCGAGTACCTTTTTGGAGAATTTAGTGATTACTTATCAAAAGCTAGGCTTACGTCCCAATTGAATGCACCTGGAACACCCCAACAGAATGATGTAACATAAAGAAGGAATAAGACTCTTATGGAGATGGTTAAATCAATGATGAGTTATTCGGATTTGCCATATTCATTTTGGGGATATGCCTTAGAGACTACAGCTTATATTCCGAACTTGGTACCTTCTAAGTCAATACTTATTGCTCTCACAGAGCTGTTGACCGGGCAGAAGCCTAGTCTGAAATATGTTCGGATTTGGGGTAGTCCAACACATGTGCTGAATGGAAAAGCAGATAAGTTAGAATCTCATACAAAAGTACGCTTTTTGTAGGCTATCCAAGACGAACAAAAGAAGGTCTATTTATAGTCCTAAGGACCAGAAGGTCATTGTTAGCACCAATGCTCAATTCTTAGAGGAAGATTATGTGATGAACCATAAACCCCATAAGTAGAGTTATTCTAGAATAATTGAGAGGAGAGACACCTAATAATTCAATACCAATAGTACAAGAGGAGGAACCACAAGTAACTGCACAATGTGTCATAATGTTAAACCACAACCTATAGTGGCTCGTCGTAGTAGGAGGATTGTCATACAACATGTGTAGTGCCCCGCTTCGTGAAGGAACTATACAAATAGAAAGATTGGTGCTGGCTCGAGAGGAAGCCTTCACGAAGACGATTGATCTGGGTGAGTGAAAAATGACCTCATTTTTTTTATTCTTCCACGCCTAATAAAGAATCTATGTTTCTGAATAAATACTTAATGCTAAGACAGGATAGGAAGTTGTGCATGCTTAAATAGATTGTCCCTACAAGTGAAGTAACCTTATCATGCTAATAAGATTCAAAAGAGAAAGCTCTACATGTCCCTAATCGTATGCTATCAAGAGTAGAGTTCTTGTTTAACGTTTTAAGAACTGTTGCTATGTTTGCGTAAATAAAGTTGTTTATATGTTCCTTTATTGTATACTGCAAAGATGGAATTATATAAAGGCATTTGTGATGTAAAAGAGATAATACGGCTTGTTCGTATAGGGAAAAGAAGAGAAGAGCTATTGGCTCTTCTATATGAAAAGATGGAATATGACTGTTAATCGATAAACTGTGCATTGTAGAGTTTTTATCTGATAGAATTGCATTCATACATTCGGTACGGACAACTTGTGCACAAGGATGTAATCTCTTGACCGATCTCCGGGGCACAGGGATCGCTCGGCCTAGGAGGGAACAGGTCACCCTGATGCTAGAAGTCCTCGCGATTGGGGGGCGTTAGTCTATTAGTGAGATAGGCTTGAACATCCCAACTGCTAATAATAGGAATACCCATGGACCACTACAAGAAAAAAGGTTTTTTTTTTTTTACGGTTTTCCCCGTCAAGAAAGGATTATCTTGACGGTTTTGGATCCGTCAAGGAGGCCAGAGTCAAAAAAAGTTCCCCCATTTTCTTGACGGTCGCTGACAGAACTTTTCTTGATAGTTTTTTACCGTCATATGAAATAGTTTTCTTGGCCGTTTTTAGCCGTCAAGATAGCTGTTTGGAGAAACCGTCAATGTAGATGAAAACTTTTCTTGACTCTGGCCTAGATGACGGCAATTAGCCGTCAAAAAAATTATTTATTTACGGCTAAAAACCGTCAATGAAAGTCCCTTCTGCAGTAGAAATTAGTTTATTGTTGACCTTTTATATCCATCAAGAGAAGCTAAATTTTGTATAGCCAAAATTTCATTTATATGAATCGAACACCGACATACTATCAATACTCCAGAAGATATACATACATCAAATAACTACAAAACCCAAACTTCATATTAACAAACTGTAATGTTCATACATCATAAACTTCCAACACATTTACACCCGTTCAACCACAAACATCCAGCACACGTCCAACCACAAACATATCCAAACCAAAATATGTGGTTTTCTTACATCGTAAACATCCAAAACCGCTATTTAGGCTAGTAAAACCAAAATATGCATAGCAAACCCGGCCGGAGTACAACGATCCCTCCCGTATTCGTAGCACTTTCATTTTCAACTCATGAGAGAACAAGATAAATATATTTATAAATATCTAGGCAGGAACAACATATAAAGAAATTGACATCCCAAATAGAAGCAACATATAGAGGAAGAAAGTTATCCTAACATTGGAACCGAAAACAAGCTGCAAGTGACAAAATGCAGTAAGTCAAATTAACAGAGTTATTTGAACACCCAAATTATGTGAATCCATAAGACTAGATGCATTCCAAGAGCTGGGAAGTGCATTAAACAAGGAACTTCGGGTAGCAATTTTCTTCCGGTGTGTATTTTATGATCCTTTATATTATCATATGTATAAAGTATATAATAATGTTGCAGATTACCTACTAGATTCATGCACATCCCCTGTTATGCACACTGAAATGATGTCCTACCTATACTACTATTGTTGTTGCTAACCTTCTGCTAATACTCCTCCGGACCTCCAATCTAAGCTGCAGCTACTGCAGATACCTGCATCAAACTTAGACTCAGTACTACTTAAACTGATGGCTGCACAGATTCTAGGAAGCCCCCTAACTCCTCTGAGCACGCACAGAAATGCACATTTTGCTCTAGTATACAAGATGTAATATCTAAATACCTAATACTTTACCCTTATCCCAATGTGAAATATCTGGTAATCATACATATAGGGTAAATGATAAGTACACAGTATACAAGATGTCTTTGCCCTTTAGCAAAATGTTGTTGCTCCCACAAATAATTAAGTTTCCAAGTGACAAGCATTTTGTATCATACAAATAAATTTCTTTTACTATTTTCTTATAGAATTGAAAATGGAATAGCAAATATATATATATATATATATATATATATATATATATATATATATATATATCGCAAATGACCTCTAGCCTAGTGGTTAAGAGAGATGCATGCGGCCCGAGAGGTCAGGAGATCGATTCCCGATGGGAGCGTTCGCCACAATTACCTTCTTTCAATATATATATATATATATATATATATATATATATATATATATAGTAATGTCTAAATGAGTATCCTGCCATAGCCAGATCTGTTTCCCCCTCCATTGAAGCCCTAAAACTAATGTTCCGACTCCCACCTCTTCTCTCTCCCTAAACCTCGCTGGGACATAAGCAACACGTCTGACAAGATCCGGTTGGATCAAATTTGCTCAAAGGCTTACACAATTTCTAAATTAGCATGTCTTAAGGGTAATACCATGCACGTGTCAGTAATTACTTATATGTTGTATGATCATAGACTGTTTGTGTCCGCTGTCTCTCCATGTCAATGAGAGTTGTTGTACAGATGTTGCAACGAGACTAGATTACATATGTCAAATTGTACTTATCATAGAGTAACTTGGAAGAAATGGATATGACTAATGGCGAATTAGATCCTGGTAACCTACCTCCCTATTATTTCCTTATTCTTGGACTTAATTTGGCTTTTTACAGCCTTTTCTTAAAACCTTTAAAGAAATTAAGCCACGTTATCTTGGACTGGGTTCAAATCAGTCTGCCAAAACCAAAATGAAATGCTATATGTAAGCTTTGGCCAATACTTAAAACAACTACACATTGGTAATAATAGCAACATGGATCTACATAGCTACACAAAATTTGCAATCATATCCATCAAGAACATATTAATGTAACTAAACAATGCAAAAGCTTACAGAAGTTAGCTCAGGTCTGACACCTAGAATTCTTCTTTATAACTAATTGTTGGCAGGGATTAGTGAAAAGTATAACTTATTACTTAATGGATGTCACTAGCTGAATAGAACAAAAAGAAACCACAACAGACTGCAAAGTATCAAGATAAAAGTGGGAAAGACAAACATGTGGGATACTCACTTTGTTGGTAGTAATTGTAGTATTAGGTGACGAAAGATAAACAGACCACTCATTTTTTAAATATCAAATACCAAGGTTTTTGCATGCCCTGTAAAGAAAGTTCATATTAGACACGGTTAAACAAAACAAAATGGTTGTACTGGAGCTACTATCATATAATTCCCATAACTTCAGGAGCAAAAAAAGGCTGCATATATGCATTTTATCAACAGTACCAATCTCACTATTGTAGCAGTCAGAGAAGACGTGATGGCAAATTAGGTTGATGTTGGACATCCATCGTAAAAAAGAAGTCTTAAAGTTAAAGCTCTACCTCGTAGTTGAATTGGACAGGACACAATCTAGTATCAACATTGTTTTTCCCATACTTCTCTTTTACTTCTTTTTTTCTTTGCTAGATTGACCAGAAAAAAGAATAACAATGTCAGTATTGAACAGTATGGGCCAGTACCGGCTGCTTTGGGTGTCGGTTGATACCATAAGTTTGGACCACTATTTGTCGGATTTGGCTGAACCCAATAATCTGGGTCGGTATCAGACAGGCCAAAACTGATCTCATACGGCTGATATGTATCGAATGGGCAGAGACAGCCCAAAACTAATATGATACGGCTGATATGTATCAATATGGGCAGATACTACAAAACTTGCTTTGTGTAATTATATGACCTTTAACACTAGGATAGAAATCTGGAACAGTTTCTTAGGGAATACATAGTTACACAATTGAAATGAAAAATCACAAAGAAACAAAGTCTTTCCATAAGCATATGACCGTCAAAACTCAGATACAAAAAAGTTCATGATCTAGGAAGTACGGACACTCCAAAAACAGCAATCCTCTCTGAGAAACATCACTTGACAAGGAAGCAGAGAAATATTCAAGTGTGAATACAAAGAGAGGGACATAGACCATTGACATGAGCCTACTACTATTATTATTACCCAAAGCAGAATTTGCCTTAAAGGGGAAGGCTGGATTAGGAACACAAACAAGAAAGAGGACAGCAGTAACCCCACACCATAATCCACTTTGCTTCCTTTACCTCTAATAATAGAAGAAATACATGTCCAATTGAGGAAGAATTTGCTGACAATGAGAAAGCATGTCGCTATGCGTGCTACATAAACAACATGACTGACTGCAACATTATCTAGAATGATAATATAGTTTAGGAAGGACATGAAAGAAAGAAAATGAAGTTTATACTGTGTACGCATAAAACTAACAGTAGATTAAACTTGTACTGACACACAAATAAGTATGTGTGTCAGCATGGAACTTTTTTAAGAATATTAGCTCGACTACTTATAACACCAAAGTGGTAGATCGAATCCAAGTTAGTATGGACTTCAGGTGATGAAACATCCTTATATGTGTCGCTAGAACCTCTCCTAGAATGAGATCCAATATATGAACTAACATCCCCAAAATTTGGCTCTGAGGGGTGTGTGGCGATTGTCATTGGGTGGACAGAACTGCACCACAGGAAAAAAATAGTGCAACAATGTCAACCATTCAAAAAGTAGCTATTAGTTTAACTAAAATTAAGTTATAAATTGATGACTAGCAACAAGGGTCTCATCATACCCAACTAAAGAGGATAAATATGTGCTATCAGGCATCAGAGCATCAGCTTGTGTGCATCAAAAACCATGTTGACAAGAATTTAATGCATCTTTTAATGTTTGCTTCATGAGTAATTATTTTGGTACAAGGGATATAATGTCTATTCAGAACATTTCAATTTTGCTAGGCTTCTTAGACTTATGGTAGGTAATAACCATGACTAAAGATCAACAAATTACATGAAAGTAGATATCAGCACAAAATTATGGATGATATATTGTCTCTGGTTACACAAGTAAATATTATTGACACAGAACTTTCTTATTAGTATATGTCTTGACAGTGATTTGGATATGGTCTCAAAGAAATGTTGAAATTTCACACATACCTGATTTCTATCTCATAACTCAACAAACCATTGGCCTTATCCGAAGGACATGCCGGAAGAGCCTGGTCCTTAACAAGGACTTGATCGAAAACATCAGCCACCTACTTAATGATCAAGTAAGGATAGATGAGTGGACATGTCTGGGTCAGAGTGACTAGCAGCACCCGTACGTGCCCTTATGGCAAAACTTAGCTTCGATCGTCCGCAATGTTATAGATTTCGTTAGGCAGAATCGGTGCGCCGAGTGCCCGCCTAGCGCCTAGGGCGCCTAGACGCCTAGGCGACGATTTTTTTTTTTTATAAACTTTTTGCTCATGAGTATATATATAAATAACATGTATGTTACTTATAGACATAAAAACTATTGGGCTTTTATGGCTAGTGTAGCTATAGTTAAGACTTCAATTGGTACATGAGGTTATGGGTTCGAATCCTATGTTCGTTGCTTCAAATTTTTTTTTACTTGGAAAAAAAAAACACTTATAAGGGGGAGGAGAGGAGAGAGAGTCCACAGACTTCTCTCCCCCCTCTCCTCTCCTCCTCCCCTCCGCTCCCCTCCCCCCTCCGCTCCCCTCTCTCCTCCCCTCCTCCTCCCCTCTCCGCTCCCCTCCCCTCTCCCCTCCTCCTCCCCTCTCCGCTCCCCCCTCTCCTCCTCCCCTCCGCTCCCCTCTTCCCTCCTCCTCCCTTACGACGACGACGACGACGACAACAACAGCAACAGCAGCAACAGGCGGCAGGTAAGTATTTAATTTTGTCAAATATGAATTTTTTTTTTTCTTGAAAATTTCAAAAAAAATTAACCCTAACCTTAGGTCCGACTAGGGCCGCCTAGGCCCGACCAGCGCCTAGGCCGGCCGCCTAGGGCCTTTTTGGTGCGGCCGGCGGCCGCCTAGCGCCTAGGCGCCGCCTAGACGGCCGTCTAGGCCGATTTTTAGAACACTGATCGTCCGTGTATCTATCATGGAGGAAATCATACATCAAATCATAAGGATAAGAGATGGAATGTGCACCATGAGCTTGAATGTAGAATATTCTAAATAATGAAAGATTGTATGTTGCTATCATAAAAGACTAGATTTACATTGAGAAGTTAGGATCATACATAACAATCATAGACAATCATTTTGCTATGCTACTCCTTTCTTTGATATCAGCACAAACATTAGAAAATCATATAAACATTCAACTACATGGCTGACAATAAAGGAAGCAGATACGTCATAATGATACATATATAAACATTTTTTTACATCTATAAACATTTTTTTACATATATAAATATATACATACTAAGAACTATTGAAGGAACAAAATAAATTGTCGGTTAAAATTTTTGCATATATGGTTCCAAGCAGTAGATAGTAGGGGTATGGTGGAAATATGCAACCATAAGCTACAATAATTTATGAAAGAAATAACAAATCTTTAAAACTCAGAAGCATAAAATCAAACATGTAGTGTGCAGAGATTTAAAGATATTACACAAAAACAGAGACGAGGAAATTGAAAGCCACTCAGCTTGCAGGCAGCGCCTCTCCACTGGAGGTCATTGGTGCTCGTCCACGTTGTCGAAGATGACGACACAAGGTTACAAATCAGGAAATAGACTTCATCAATAAACTCTAAATATGAGAAGGTTACAACATAAGATCTCCTCATGTATGCTCTCTAGATGAGGAACCCTAATTCCAATATAAAATAAAATCAGAGATCAAATCATTCAAATGGAACCATAACCCTAACTCAACCAATCGAACTTCAAGTAACCACATCAATATTTTCTTCTCTACCTCCGGATCATACCAGGTCGAATCAAGATCAGTAAAACCCTAAAATTAAGTTATTGAAAATGGGAAAAAGAGGGAGAGAGACATTTTCACTGACCTGACTGTCGTGAATCCAGAACTTGAGGCGAGAGATGATGGTCACGACGGTGAAGGTCCCGGTACAGATGAACTCGGAGTCCCCGAATGCATGTTCGAGCAAGAGTCACTGGAGTTGTCCATAGGAAAAACTAGGGTTAGGGTTTCTCTCTTAGGGAGGAGAAAAAGAGTTGTGGGAGAATCTTTAGAGGAGAGGAGAGGGGGCTCTCTCTTAGGGAGGAGAAGGTTAGGGAGAGAGGAGGAATTGAAGAGGGCGATCGAGAGAAAATTTGATGGGTTCTTCGATTAAAAGGAACCACAACCATCAACAAATATAAAGGTTTGAAAAAATTACTTAAATGACAGCTGAAAAAATTCTGCCAAATTTTTCGCACATACATCAATTAATAGTTATCACCAAACCGTCAATAAATAAATTAATGTTTCTTGACGGATCATATAAAATCGTCAACTATTATGCTATAAAATTGCTAAAATTAACATAAAACGTGTCCTTTCTTGACGTATGGCTAAAACTGTCAAGATAATCCATTTCCTTGATGGTTTTTCACGATCGACGAGAAATAAACCGTCAAGAAAGACCATTTTTCTTGTAGTGGACCATCATATAGATAGGTGTCGATTAATGAAGAGTTGAACCCTGAGTGCAGCTACTAGTATGTGTGCATATCAGTGAAGAGTTGAACCGTGAGTCACAGCTGCTGGTATATGCATGTATTAGTGCAGAGCTGAGCCTTGAGTCATAACTGCTAATCGAGTGCATGCATAGGCAGAGATTTTTTCAAGTCTAACAGTGCATAGACGAACAGGGAACATGTTGTATACTTATATTCTATTTCTATTTCTACTAACCCTTGTCTTGTGTAAGAATGGATCATCGATTTTGGTAAGAATCACTGAATAAGTGATCCCTAATGCTTTATGTTCCTATCATGAACTGGCCGTATGAATAATATGAATCATCTGAAGTGTAATTGTCCCTATACTGGATTGGTATTATTTTGTTAAAAGATACTAAAAGAAGAGTGATGAATGATATGTTGTGGTGAATGTCCCAAACAGATTGAATATGGTTCACGAAACACGATGCGCACATCATGTAGATGAACTGTTATCATGCTTGGATTGGACGCTATCATAGATGCTAGATTGAGATATGGAATATGAATGTGGTTTTTTGAAAATGTTTTCAAAAGAAGTAATATGACTTTGTACTATATGAAATGAACATAGGTAAAAAGTAGCAAGTTCATTATCACAGAAATATTTTCTCACTAAATTACTTAGTAATCGTTTCAGACGATGATACCTTTGTCTTTCACCAGTATGTTAATGTACTGACCCACCACCAGTTTGCCACAAGTGCAGGTGTTCGAAATGAATGATCTGAAGCTATAGCTAGATCCTCATATTTGGGAGCCAAAAATTAAAAGAAAAAGATACGAAGAGAAGGTTTCTATCGAAAGAGATGGTTTTCTATACAAAGGGATGTAATGTATGGAACAATATCATTGTAATTCTATATAGTTCATGAGAGATTGTAAGTCAAGTATGACATGTATCAAAGAGTTATTTCAGATCATTGTAATTGATTCAAAGATATTAATAAAAAGACTTGTTTCTTATATCATTTTGATCACTTTGGTTTTCTGTAATATTGTACGTTGCTACAAACTCTGTATTCAAAGTTCCGACGTGTCGTAGTCTCAATAGCCTATTTTCGTCATTGAATAAATCTTGGCCTTGTGCAAGCACAACTTAGGCTTGCACGGCATCATGCCCAAGCGAGGATGATGGGTTCCATAGAGATCAAAGCGAGGACGAACGATCCTGCAGAATCGGGACGTGACATCTTGACAGATTTATGTTCTTTGAAGAGTCGTCAGACTTTGTCCCTAAGGAACAAGATTTTAATCCCTGCACCTATAATGAAGCACTACAAGATAAAGATGCAAAATCTTGGCAAAAAGTAATGATATCAAAATTAGAATCAATAGATTCTAGTAAGGTTTATGAGCTTGTAGAACCACCCACTGGTGTAAAAGCCATTGGATGCAAGTGGATTTATAAGAGAAAAAAAAGGAGCACAGGTAAGGTTGAAACCTTTAAAGCACAGCTTATTGCAAAAGGTTTTACTCAGAAAGAGGGTATTGATTATGAGAAAATATTTTTGCCACTAGCCATACTTAAGTCTATCCGAATTCTTTCATCTATTACAGCTCATCTCGATTATGAGATTTGGCAAATAGATGTCAAGACAGCTTTCCTTAATGGAAGTCTTGAGGAAAACATCTACATTAACCAACCAAACAGGTTCATTGAAAAGGGCCAAGAGCATCTTGTTTGTAAGCTCAAGAAGTTCATTTATGGACTTAAGCAAGCTTCCAGACCTTAGAACATCCATTTTGATCAGGTAATAAAATTCTATGGATTTGATCAATGTTCGAATGAATCTTGTATATACAAAAAGTATGACAGAAATATGGTAGTATTCTTAGTACTTTACTAGGATGACATCTTGCTCATTGAAAACAATGTAAAGGTCTTATCTAATGTAAGGATATATGTATCCAAACAGTTTGATATGAAAGACTTGGGAGATGCAGGTCATATCCTTGGAATCAAAGTTCTAGGCGATCCCAAGAAAATGATGTTGGGCTTATCTTAAGTTACTTATATCGATATTGTACTAACTCATTTTAGCATACAAAATTCCCAAAAAAAGTTTCTTACCTTTTTAGTCATGAAATAGCTCTATCAAATGAGCAGTGTCTAAGGATACCTAAAGAGATAGAGGACATGAAAGCGATTCCTTATGCTTTTGACAGTAGGAAGCTTAATGTACGCAATGCTATGTACGATATCAGACATCTGCTTTATCGTTGGTATGGTTAGCAGATATCACTCTAATTCAGGACAAAACCACTAGACTACAATAAAGCATATTCTAAAGTATCTGAAAAGGACTAAACATTATATGTTAGTTTACCAGGCAGCTAGTTTAGTACCCTTAGGGTATACAGAGTCAGATTTTTAGTCAAATAGGGATTACAGAAAATCTACCTCAGGTTATGTATTTACCTTGGAAGGTGGAGCCATAGTATGGAGGAGCATCAAAAAAATATTATTTATTGTACCATAGAAGTCGAGTATGTGGCAGCCTCTAAGGCAGCCAAAGAAGCGGTTTGGCTCAGAAACTTCCTATTGGACTTGGATATGGTACCTAATTTCCTAAGACTATTATACTTAAGGAACCACGATCACATAAGACAGTAAACACATTGAGAGCAAGTACCACATGAATACGATATATCGTAAAGAGAGGAGATGTTGTTGTGACCAAGATAGCAACAGCATACAACCTAGCTGATCCCTTTACAAAGAGCTTACCGGCTAAGGCTTTTGATAGTCATGTTGAGGGAATGGAAATCAAATGTATGGCAGCATGGCTTTAAGTATAAGTGGGAGATTTGTAACACTATACTAAAAATTAATGCTTTGAGTATAAGTGGAAGATTGTTAAGGTTATATACTAAAAGCATCACTTTATATTTTTTTATCTTTTCTGAATGAGAATCATATGGGAAAATAGTTGCATATTATACTATTAATGCAAGTGTCTGATATTCTACATTGTACATAATATGATGTGTGGTGTCACATAGAAGATCATATTATCAGTTTCTGGTAGAATATATAAATGGTTCATATCCTAGATGGATTTGGACAAACTATTGGTAAGGTTGTAGTATAATCTGGTATTACTCTATCTTGACTATAGGTTTATACTAGTATACTTTGTGTGTATTGAACATGACCACTTGAGGTTGTTCTTTTTGTACTGACTACATAAGAGAACAAACGTCTCTGTTATTATGGATGCGTGTGCTCTTAATTCGGATATAATGACAGACATATATATGCAGTTTATATTACTTTGACTCGTAAAAGAGTGAGATTCGCTATGGATCAACAATCTTTATTAATTGTATTATATTGTGTGTATGATGGGCATTTAATTATAAAAGGAATTCATGTCCCGATATATTGGGTTGATGATGTCCCCTTAAGGAGCTCATTAAGATTTTCATATAAACTATGTAGGTGGATTATATCTGACATGACAAATGAAGTTGAGTGGTACTACTTAAGGATAAAATATGTCCATCAATATAGTTGTCAGTAACTTACTTGGTCGACGGATATTTGATACATTTGAT